>JAPDVR010000011.1:50180786-50220786 GCA_026230005.1 Gila orcuttii | reverse complement strand
ACACACACACACTCCCAGCGTTCCTGATCTCTCACACACACACACTCTCAGCGTTCCTAATTTCTCACACGCGTTCAAATGTAAATTGCGTGAGTATATTTCCTCCATTAGATCTAAAGATCTGGAAAAGCTCATATTCCCACAGAGCCTGAAGACTTCAGCACAGGAGAGACGGATTAAAACACCAGGAGCAAACGTGCGTGCGTGCGTGTGTGTGTGTGTGTCCCTCGTCTACTTGTGATCCGATCCACCAAAACGCTTCTTGATATCAGGTAAATCAGGGAAAGCGAGGGTTCAGCGCAGAGAACGAAGCACATGTTTTTGTTTTCAGTTTAAAAGCATCCGATGACCTTCTAGACTCGCAGGTGAACGAACTTCTGGTCATGTGATGATTCTGCTCCAGAAAAACAGTCTCGCCACATCCCTACACACTGACGTCGAGTTTCCAGGTTTACATGAACATGACGAGAACTTTATTCACTGTTTATAAGGGCTTTCACACCGGCGAGATCTAGAGTACTCCGAGTCTGAGCTCAGCGCTCGCACGCTCCTGATCATTACTCTAATACGCTATTAGCTAGCACTGTTACACACAGAAGTGGACAGTAATAAAGTTATTAGCGTATGGCGTGTGTTGATGTCAGTGTTGCTGAGCTGAAACACACACTCATGTTTCTCTCGGTCTCCTCAAAGCTGCGTTGGGTTTTCTCCTCAGTGTAAAGGGTTAGAGCTTCTGTCACTGTTTCACATGTTCGTAGAGTTAGTTTGTGGAGTAAATACACTCACCTAAAGGATTATTAGGAACACCATACTAATACTGTGTTTGACCCCCTTTCGCCTTCAGAACTGCCTTAATTCTACGTGGCATTGATTCAACGAGGTGCTGAAAGCATTCTTTAGAAATGTTGGCCCATATTGATAGGATAGCATCTTGCAGTTGATGGAGATTTGTGGGATGCACATCCAGGGCACGAAGCTCCCGTTCCAACACATCCCAAAGATGCTCTATTGGGTTGAGATCTGGTGACTGTGGGGGCCATTTTAGTACAGTGAACTAATTGTCATGTTCAAGAAACCAATTTGAAATGATTCGAGCTTTGTGACATGGTGCATTATCCTGCTGGAAGTAGCCATCAGAGGATGGGTACATGGTGGCCATAAAGGGATGGACATGGTCAGAAACAATGCTCAGGTAGGCCGTGGCATTTAAACGATTCCCAATTGGCACTAAGGGGCCTAAAGTGTGCCAAGAAAACATCCCCCACACCATTACACCACGACCACCAGCCTGCACAGTGGTAACAAGGCATGATGGATCCATGTTCTCATTCTGTTTACGCCAAATTCTGACTCTACCATCTGAATGTCTCAACAGAAATCGAGACTCATCAGACCAGGCAACATTTTTCCAGTCTTCAACTGTCCAATTTTGGTGAGCTCTTGCAAATTGTAGCCTCTTTTTCCTATTTGTAGTGGAGATGAGTGGTACCCGGTGGGGTCTTCTGCTGTTGTAGCCCATCCGCCTCAAGGTTGTGCGTGTTGTGGCTTCACAAATGCTTTGCTGCATACCTCGGTTGTAACGAGTGGTTATTTCAGCCAAAGTTGCTCTTCTATCAGCTTGAATCAGTCGGCCCATTCTCCTCTGACCTCTAGCATCAACAAGGCATTTTCACCCACAGGACTGCCGCATACTGGATGTTTTTCCCTTTTCACACCATTCTTTGTAAACCCTAGAAATGGTTGTGCGTGAAAATCCCAGTAACTGAGCAGATTGTGAAATACTCAGACCGGCCCGTCTGGCACCAACAACAATGCCACGCTCAAAATTGCTTAAATCAACTTTCTTTCCCATTCTGATATTCAGTTTGGAGTTCAGGAGATTGTCTTGACCAGGACCACACCCCTAAATGCATTGAAGCAACTGCCATGTGATTGGTTGATTAGATAATTGCATTAATGAGAAATTGAACAGGTGTTCCTAATAATCCTTTAGGTGAGTGTATATCGGCTATAATCTGTGCGTTACACGGCCTTTTAATAATGGCGGATGCCGGTGTTTCACGAGCACTCGGCCAATCAGCGAACACTAGCGTCACTATAGTTCCTATAGCGCTGGGTTACACTCTGGAGTAGGAGTAAATTACTTCCTCCAAAAGAGTTTATAGAACTAAAATGGTTCCTCGTTCCTGCGGTGCGAACACGCCGACATCCGGAAGCTCCCGACGGCAGTTCTAGCAGTGCTGAAGAGGATCCTCCGGTGCCAACGCTGAACTGACGAACAGCGCATCATAAACACTCACATGATCACAGTCAGACGTCAGTGAGTAGCAGAAGTATTTGAGTTTATTGCCATATCAGCACCGGCTATAACATGGCAGATACATAATATTATGTTGTTAAATATTTGATAAGTATAACACAATAAAAAAAATAATAAAAATAATAAACAAAATAAATAATAACAATAAATTATATATATATAAATAATAAAGAACAAAAATAAATAAATATATAAATATAAATAAGTACATGTACAAAAAATAAAAAATAAGAGTATCCGCCGTGAGTGAGTTTGCAGGTGTTCTTACCCAGCTGCTGTAAGGCGGCGGCCTTCACCTGCACAGGTAACGCCTCGGTCAGCAGGAGACTCTCGTACGCCTCTTTAGCTGTGCGATATCTCTTCTGTCACACAAGCAGAAGTCACTGATCACATGTGTTCTGACACTTACAAGACCAATCTCTACTGTCATGTGATCCTGTAGTGAACGCTCAGGGCGGAGGGATGCCTTAGCAACACCCCGGCAACCCCTCTCTCCTGTTGCTATAGCAACACCAGCCGAATGCTCAGCTCAGAAAGTGCGAACATGATCTCATGCATTACCATCAATTACAAGGCAGAGTTAGTTTGTTGGGTTAGTGAAGGATGGAGGTGTAAGTGACTCACCTGAATCTCGTATAGATGCGCGATGTGAAACTGAACTACAAACACAAACACACAAAGACAAGAATTAGCAGCAAATTCAGAACAGTAGCTTTTCTGTGTGAATGTTTGTGATGGAGAAGATCCTGCAGAAACAGCTTCCTTGGTACAGTTAATCAGTGTGTGTGTGTGTGTGTGTGCATATGCATGTGTGTGAGAGAGAGAGAGAGTGTGCATGTGTGTGTGTGTGTGAGAGAGAGAGTGAGAGAGTGTGTGCATGTGTGTGTGAGAGAGAGTGTGTGCATGTGTGAGAGTGTAAAAGAGAGAGAGAGTGTGTGCGCATGTGTGAGAGTGTGTGAGAGAGAGAGAGAAAGTGTGTGTGTGTGTGTGTGAGAGAGAGTGAGTGAGTTATGGTAAGGGGCGGGACTGGACATTTCCAAAACACACTCGAAGCGCTCGACCAATCACAACACACTGCTCCAAATGACCAATCAGAGCACAGTGTGCTTTTCAGAAGGCGGGGCTTCATAGAGACAGGCATAATAGGTCCTAATAGAGGTTTGATCAGCAATGAACCAACAGCACTAATAATCCATCACACTCCTAATGAGTCTGCAATCAGTGTGTGTGCGCTCAGAAGTGTGTGTGTGATGGAGACACTGAAGGAACTTACTCTCAGCTTTAGACAAAGTGCAGTGATTGGAGTCGATGAGCGCCAGCTGAAAGTGCTGCGGACACACAGGAACAAAACCAGCTCACATCTCCCTCCAGACCTGACTAACAGACGTCAGAGCCAGAGCACAGCAAACACAGCATTAAACATGAACAACAGAATATCACATGACCGATGAAGCTCCATATCCGGACCGTTTCTGTTTCTTTCTATGTCAGAGATCCCGTCACGAGTTTCAGGCTGTCGATGTGTTCATGTAAACCACAGACGTTCAGGAACACTGCAGAGAAACTTACACACACACACACACACACACACACTAACTGTGTTTAACCCACTGTGAGCTGGAGTCGCACCTTTAAGCTCGACTCGTAGTCCGTGTGGACTTTGAACATCAGGCCGAGGCGCAGGTGAATCTCTTTAGCTCGAGAGAAGCCGGGGTCGATGTACAGCACCTCCTGAAACGCCTTGATCGCCCTGAGAGCGCACACACACACACACACACACACACACACACACACACACAGCAATGAAACACTCCTTCCTGAACAACACAAAGCATTATTGTCATGTCAACATGTGCTGACAACTGTTGAGTTTAGCTTGGAGTGAGAATTATTATTGGGGGGGGGGGGGTAAAAAATAAAATCTTGCATCACAATAAGTGTATTGTGATTGTCAAAACATTTGAGTAACTAAACAGAATTTTACTAGGTTTAGTGACGTTACAATGTTTACATGGTATGATTTCTGGTAAGCTATGGTTTTTTATTATTGCTTGACACAAATTTCACGATTTGAATTCAATTCTTGTGATTTGATTCAATATTGACTAATTTGGATAAATATTAGGTACACAAGATAGGCGTTAATTTTTCAAAACCCTAATGCTGTAAACATTCAGAGAGCCCGTCAGCTGGTAGTATTATTTACGGTTAAAGATAACTCAAATTAAATATAATATGTTTTTTATTATAACCAGTCCCTCCAGTTTTTCGCGATTCTGCGATCGCTGAATACAACGCAAAATCAACAAAATGTCGAATTTTTTTGCGATCCTGCATAATTCCTAATTTAACCGCAAAAAAATAATCACAAAATTTTTTAAAAAAGACCTCACAAAACATTAAATTATAAATCACCCAATTGAAATATCTCTAGTTAAAGTTTCAATGCATTTTTACGTGGGTACAGATGTTGCGCACGCGTGATGTCTGTGAGCGGTCTGTCAAACATGGCGAAAGAAAATGCGTCTCTCCTGCCCTCTCACATAAGTGCCCAGGTTTTCATTGGGCAGTACGGCAAACTTATTAACGCGTTTAACATGATTGAATGACATAACAAAAAGTATGATATGCTCGATGGTACTAAAAAGAATTATTAAAAGCGCAGTATACCGTGAAAGAGAACTAATTTCAGCCAGTCGAGTGACAGTCTATCTCTGACTGCAAGTGTGTCAAGTCAAGTCAAATATATTTATATAGCGCTTTTCACAATACAGATTGTATCAAAGCTGCTTCACAGTATCAATTAGGGCTGTCACTTTACGTTCGAAAATCGATTGCACAATCGATCGGACCAACCAACACAAGTTTCGAAAACGAAAATAGGGAATCGATTTTAATTGCCTTTTTTTTTAACCAAAAATGTGTTTTAGGTAGACAGATCAATACAGTACACAGAACATGTAGGATGTTGGAAAATAACAATGTCTTTTCTGTTAACCAAATGCTTTTTAATATTTGCTATTACTTCAGTGCAAGTGAACAAGCGCGCCGTTATTTGTTGCTTAGTGACGTGTGTGTTCAAGCAAGCCAGAAATGCGCAGATTCTCACGAGTTGAGTATCTGCGCTAAATCCACGCAGATTTGGCTTACACGAACTTCCCCAGCAAAGTGAGTAAACATAGAAACACGCCAAATTGGCTCGTGATATGACAGCGTTACCCGCCAAAGTTAATTTTTATCCGAATTTGGCGGGTGTTAATTTCAATCCTTGAATGTTGCACTCCTGTTTGTCATTGTGCACAAAACTTCACGCCAATAAATCATCAGAAATATTGCTGACTTGTGCGCGTCTCAAGCGCCCTCTTTACGTTCGTCCGAATGCCTGTTAGTTGTCCGTGGATTTGCCAATATTTGGTGTTGAAAATGGAAACGTCTTTAGACATGGAAAAATCAATTTTACAATCGATTCAATGAACACTTATGTCTCAAAAATCAAACAGGATTTTTTTCACAAAAGTGACAGCCCTAGTATCAATCAAAACAACTTAATGTTTGTTTATTACTGGAAAAAAGACATCCAAGTTTGGTAGAGCTGATCAATGGTATGATTGGTTAATTAATTTGAATATCCACAACTGAGCAAGCCAAAGGCAACAGTGGCAAGGAACAGAAAAACTCCATCCAGTGACCTAATGGTGTCCTAACACCCCATCAGATGACCCAATGGAGAAAAAAAAACCTTGGGAGAACCCAGGCTCAGTCGGGGGCCAGTTCTCCTCTGGCGTTTATCAACTAGAGGCCGAATTTACAGTAACTGTAAGATAAAACATTTATATGAATGCCTGGCTAAATAGATGCGTCTTCAGTCTAGTTTTAAACTGGGAGAGCGAGTCTGAGCTACGAACAATATCAGGAAGGCTATTCCAGAGCTCCGGAGCTAAATGTGAAAATGCTCTGCCTCCTTTGGTGGATCTGGATATCCTAGGAATGACCAGAAGCCTCGAATCTAGTGATCTTAAAGAGCGCGATGGATTGTAAGGCGATAGAAGATCCGTTAAATAGACTGGAGCTAAACCATTTAGAGCTTTATAAGTCAAAAGCAATACCTTGTATTTAATACGGAACTTTATAGGTAACCAATGAAGAGATGATAAAATTGGTGTTATATGATCATATTTTCTTGATCTAGTAAGAACTGCATTTTGGACTAACTGTAGCTTGTTTATTGAAGATGCAGGACAACCAGCTAATAAAGCGTTACAGTAATCTAGTCTCGAGGTCATGAATGCATGAACTAACTTTTCTGCATCAGAGACTGATAGCATATTACGTAGCTTAGCAATGTTTCTAAGGTGGAAAAAGGCAGTTTTTGTAACATATGAAATATGCTTTTCAAAAGACAGGTTGCAGTCTAATGTAACACCCAGGTCTTTTACTGTAGCGGATAAAGTAACAGGGCATCCTACTATGTTAAAGTCGTGCTGTGAAAGGTTTTGTGGACGGTTTTTAGAACCGATAAGTATTACCTCTGTCTTGTCTGGATTTAATAAAAGAAAATTACGCGTCATCCAATCTTTAATATCTTTAACACAATCTGTCAATTTGGATAACTTAGCGTATTCATCTGGCCGTGATGAAATATATATTTGAGTGTGATCAGCATAACAATGGAAACTAATTCCATGTTTCCTTAGAATATTACCAAGTGGCAGCATATATATTGAGAATAATAAAGGGCCTAACACAGATCCCTGCGGCACTCCATAGTTTGCCGAAGTTATAATCGATTTTTCTCCATTTACGTAGACGAAATGGTAGCGGTCAGATAAGTATGACCTGAACCAGCTTAATGCTTGTCCTTGAACACCAGTGTAATTTTGTAGTCGATCTAAGAGTATTGTGTGATCTATAGTATCGAACGCAGCACTAAGATCAAGTAAAACTAGTACTGAGATACAGCCTTGGTCCGAAGCTAAAAGTAAATCATTTGTGATTCTAACGAGCGCAGTTTCAGTGCTATGATGTGGCCTGAATCCAGACTGAAACTTTTCATAGATGTCGTTTTCTTGCAAGAAAGAGCCGAATTGAGCGGACACAACTTTTTCTAATATTTTTGACATAAATGGAAGATTCGAAATGGGTCTGTAATTTACTAGGTTATTTGGATCTAATTGTGGTTTCTTAATAAGAGGTTTTATAACTGCCAGCTTGAACGTTCTTGGAACATGACCTAAAGATAAAGATGAGTTAATAATATTGAGAAGAGATTCTTCCACTATAGGTAACACTTCTTTCAGTAGTTCAGTTGGTATAGAATCTAATAAACATGTTGTTGTTTTAGATGAAGTGATAAGTTTATTTAACTCTTTTTGTTCTATGGTTGTAAAGCATTGTAATTGTTCTTGCGGGGTGATAATTGCGGCCGAATTATAAGGCGCGAGCAAAGATCGAACGTTTACGATTTTGATTCTGATGCTTTCAATTTTCTCGGTGAAGAAGTTCATGAAATCATTACTACTAAACTGTAACGAGGTATTTTGTTCAGACGACGTCTGTTTATTTGTTAGTCTAGCCACGGTATTAAATAAAAACCTTGGATTATTTCGGTTGTTTTCTATTAATTTGCTGAGGTGCTCAGCCCTGGCCGTTTTAAGTGCCTTTTTATAAAGTGACATACTGTCTTTCCACGCGATTCTAAAGACCTCTAAATTAGTTTTTTTCCATTTACGCTCCAAATTACGGGTTTCTCTCTTTAAAACATACGTAGTATTATTGTACCATGGTGCTATACTTTTTTCTCTGACCTTTTTTAATCTAATGGGTGCAACAATATCCAATGTTCTAGAGAGAATGGTGCTCATAGTGCTAGTTAGTTCGTCTAATTCATCTGTTTGTTTGGGTTCAGGGAGCAGCTGAGACAGATCAGATAAGCTATTTGAGAAATGATCTATGGTGGATGGACGAATTGTTCTACCTGGTCGATAACGTGGCGCAGCATGACATATTACAGCAGTGCGTAATATGCAAGTTACCAAGTAGTGGTCAGTGACATCATCACTTTGTGGAATGATATCTATATCGGTTGGATCGGTTCCATATGATATAATTAAATCGAGTGTATGATTAAGACGATGAGTTGGTCCCGTGACGTTTTGCTTGACCCCGAAGGAGTTTAATAAATCTGTAAACGCAGCCCCTAACGCATCATTTAAATTATCTACGTGTATGTTAAAATCTCCAACAATTAATGCTTTATCGACGTTGACCAAAAGATCTGATAGAAAGTCAGCAAACTCTTTTAGGAAATTGGCGTAAGGCCCTGGAGGTCTATATACGGTATCCAATGCTAGAGATAATAGGGATTTTTTTCTTACATCTAAGAGCATAACATTTAGCACAAGCACTTCAAACGAATTAAACCAATGACGAGTTTTCTGAGTAACATTAAGGATATCTCTGTAGATTGTTGCAACACCGCCGCCACGACCGATCAGACGGGGCTCATGCTTATAACAGTATCCTGGCGGATACTGTATCCTGTGTGTGTGTGTGTGACAGACTGACTGCGTGTCACCACCTGTCGGCCTAGTTAGAATATTGAATTTTCTTTATAGCGCTTGAACAAATACACATAGATACAATTACTTCAAAGTATTAATCTTGGCAAGTATTTACCTAGAACAATCAGTAATAACTGATTGGGACGTTTGTCATTACTGTAGTAGGTCTTAAAGTGACAGTAACCTAATTTACCTGCTGTTGTTAATGTTAATCAAGCAACAACAATAGGCTACAGCACAATTTAAAAAAAAAGAATTTGATTAGACCAAATAAACAAGCTTTATGCATTTTGTTTGTGATTTGTGTCATGTATGACTATTGTGCATCTGACATAATACTATTATGGTAAATGTGATGTCCTAATTATAAAATATAAAAATCGCAAATTTTTTCACAAATTTCTGGAAATTGCCACCACAAAATCAGTCATTTTGATCGCAAAAATCACATAAAAAAATCGTGAAATCCTGGAGGGACTGTATAACAACTAACCCTAACCCAACTTTATTTAATGATACATGTAAAAATATAATATAGTACACATATATTTAGCAAAATACTCTATATCTCTCACTATATTATAGTAAATGGCTTTCCTGAAGTAAAAGTGACCTTGTTCTCCGCGGATGAAAAACACTGATTGGTCGATATTATGTATGAGGAATATATATTTCGGAAAGTTCAACTGTATTGTTCAACATTATTCATTCGTGATTATTTACTATTAGCTAGTAGATGATCAGTTACGTGCCGCTAGGGATCTATCACGTCACTTTCACAAGCGGCAAAATGGTATTTATTGCTTGAATTTCGTAATAAAATCTGAGAGCTGAATTTTTTATACATCATAACTAGCATCCTGCTCTGCCCAGTCCGTGTCGTCTTTGCTTCGCCATTTTTCTGTGCGTGAGAAAATGGATTTGTGCCGTGAGAGTGTGTGAAAAGTGTAAAAGTGTCAGTTGCGCGAGTCTCACGCTGAATGCCTGAGAGTTAGCGGCGCTGTTAGCATGCAAGTAAACACGATCTCCCAGAATCAACCCACATGACCTGAACATCGCCATGGAAACGGTCTGATCTAATTAACCACGTCACATGACGTCCAATCTTGTAAGTAACACATGCATCACGTGTCGCTGTGACGAAGACACTCACCACTGAAATGCGTTGTAATGGAAGTAGACCATCCCGAGGCCGTACAGAAAGGCAGCGTTCTAGAGAAGAGGAGTGTGTGTTCATCAGAAAACTACATTCAACCAAATCCTGGATCAGTCAAAGAGAAAACCACCGCAAACACTCCATCAAAACCACACTATCAATCATCAACACACACACACACAATCACAAACACTCACTCACACTCACTGTCACACAAACAAACACACACTCAACCAAACACAAACTTACACGAACACACACAGTCAGACAAACAAACACTCAACACACACAAACACTCACACTTGCTCTAACACGGTGTGTTCAGCTGATCAACAGAGTAAACTGTTCAAAGGTCCTCAATGTCATGACGCTTACAATGTGCTATAATCAAACACACACTCACTCTCACACTCCCTCACACACACACACACACACACACACACACACACACACACTCACTCACACTCACTCACACTCACTCACTCACACTCACACTCACACACACACTCACTCACACACACACACACACACACACACACACACACACACACACACACACACACTAGGGATGCGCGGTATACCGGTTCTGCAAAAATACCGGTATATATTATATTTCAAACGGTACAATATCATAATTTTGTTCAATTCGGTATTTGATGCACTGCTGTTTCGAAGTTCACCGCTAGGCGGCAGTGCGCTACCTAAACTGACGCGGGTCATGCGCAACCGGCAAACGGTGACAGAGGAACACGATGGATCAAACCGCCCGGATCAAACGAAGCTCATTCGAATTTCTACACGCCCGAAATTAATAAATAGAGAGAGCAGTATGAGTGAAATAAGGCCTACAAAAGTCATGAGAAAAGTAAAGAAACAGATCTCAATGCACCACTCTGCAAACGGGGAGGCAAGACATCAAATCTGCCTCTCTTGACTCGTCAGATGCTCATCTTGACTTGTTCAAAGAGTTCAGAGATCGACAGGTTAGTGACCGTTAGTCCATCATTCAACTGATTTAATTTAGACTTTTATTGAACACTGAACAGCGCACATACGTAAGAGCTTATCAATTATATATGATACGGTAAACACGAAAGCTCAAATCTGCTTGCATGACACGCTAGAACCAATTCAGTTTAGGTCTCATCATTGTTATACTTTCAAACAAAATTAATTGAATTTGAATGAATAAGGAATAAAAATTTGAATAATATTAATTTTAGTATTAGTGATAGTAAAATGAATGGCATATTAGTGCCGCTGTGGCGACCAAAGCAGAGAGAGAGAGAGAGAGAGAGAGAGAGAGAGAGAGAGAGAGAGAGAGAGAGAGAGAGATAGTAGTAAAATGAATATTACTAATGTTACAATTAAGCTACATTTGTCAACATTCATTAGGTAACCTGACCAAACAGTATTATAGCATTTACATTTATTTACATTTACATTTATTCATTTAGCTGACGCTTTTTATCCAAAGCGACTTACAATTGCTATATATGTCAGAGGTCGCACACCTCTGGAGCAACTAGGGGTTAAGTGTCTTGCTCAGGGACACATTGGTGTCTCACAGTGGATTCGAACCTGGGTCTCTCACACCAAAGGCATGTGTCTTATCCACTGCGCCATCACCACCCCATTTATTCATCTATATCAATCAGTAATTAAATGACCTAAAAAATTAAATATACTAACACATGTTTAGCATGTTAGCATTACTTTATGCAATGCATTAAACTAATATGAACCCAAACAGTAACCAAACCAAGATGAATAAATGCAATAAATGTTGATAATTCTCTGTTGATGCATGACAGCTATGGTTTACATGACATTTCATTATTCTATTATTATTATTAGCCTATATGTGAATCTATTATTATAGATATTAACCTATTTTAATTGTATAATTTCAGGGGTATTTTTTTTTCTAAATCAAAATTTAACCTACTGTATGTTCCCTGACTGAATTTATTTTTATTTTTTTTTAAAATGTACATTGATACCTTTTCTTTGCACATTTGGTAGTGGAGAGTTTCAAGCAGCGTTTTTTAAGTGTCACTTAAATTTTGAGACTTTTTTTTTTTAACCTGTGGTATCGATTTAGTATCGATACCGAGGTATTAAATTCTGGTATCGTACCGAAGCCAAAATTGTGGTATCGAGCCATCCCTAACTCACACACACACTCTCACACACACACACACTCACACACACACACTCAAACACTCACACACCCACACACTCGAGGAACGCTAATGTTTTAACTCATCCGGCGGCTGCTCACCTTCCAGTAATAATTAACAAGAAATAATAATAATACCTTCCAGTAGTCTGATTGTAAACTGTAGTACCGCTGGTAGGCTGATAATGCTGCAACACAGAAACACAGGTGTGTGAGCTGCGGCTCCACAGGTGTGTGTGTGTGTGTGTGAGCTGCGGCTGCACAGGTGTGTGAGCTGCGGCTCCACAGGTGTGTGTGTGTGTGTGTGTGAGGTGTGTGAGCTGCGGCTCCACAGGTGTGTGTGTGTGTGAGCTGCGGCTGCACAGGTGTGTGAGCTGCGGCTGCACAGGTGTGTGAGCTGCGGCTGCACAGGTGTGTGAGCTGCGGCTGCACAGGTGTGTGTTTGTGTGAGCTGCGGCTGCACAGGTGTGTGTGTGTGTGTGTGAGCTGCGGCTCCACAGGTGTGTGAAGTGTGAGAGCTGCGGCTGCACAGGTGTGTGTGTGTGTGTGTGTGAGCTGCGGCTCCACAGGTGTGTGAGCTGCGGCTCCACAGGTGTGTGTGTGTGTGTGTGTGAGCTGCAGCTCCACAGGTGTGTGAGGTGTGTGTGAGCTGCGGCTGCACAGGTGTGTGAAGTGTGTGTGAGCTGCGGCTGCACAGGTGTGTGAGAGCTGCGGCTGCACAGGTTTGTGAGGTGTGTGTGTGAGCTGCGGCTGCACAGGTGTGTGAGGTGTGTGTGAGCTGCGGCTGCACAGGTGTGTGAGGTGTGTGAGCTGCGGCTGCACAGGTGTGTGTGAGATCTGGCTCCACAGGTGAGTGAGGTGTGTGTGAGCTGCGGCTGCACAGGTGTGTGTGTGTGTGAGCTGCGGCTGCACAGGTGTTTTTGTGTGTGAGGTACGGCTCCACAGGTGTGTGTGAGTTGCGGCTGCACAGGTGTGTGAGGTGTGTGAGCTGCGGCTGCACAGGTGTGTGAAGTGTGAGAGCTGCGGCTGCACAGGTGTGTGAAGTGTGAGAGCTGCGGCTCCACAGGTGTGTGAGGTGTGTGAGCTGCGGCTCCACAGGTGTGTCTGTGTGTGTGTGTGTGTGAGCTGCGGCTCCACAGGTGTGTGAGGTGTGTGTGAGCTGCGGCTGCACAGGTGTGTGAAGTGTGTGTGAGCTGCGGCTGCACAGGTGTGTGAAGTGTGTGTGAGCTGCGGCTGCACAGGTGTGTGAGGTGTGTGAGCTGCGGCTGCACAGGTGTGTGTGTGTGTGAGCTGCGGCTCCACAGGTGTGTGAGGTGTGTGTGAGCTGCGGCTGCACAGGTGTGTGAAGTGTGTGTGAGCTGCGGCTGCACAGGTGTGTGAAGTGTGTGTGAGCTGCGGCTGCACAGGTGTGTGAAGTGTGTGTGAGCTGCGGCTGCACAGGTGTGTGAAGTGTGTGAGCTGCGGCTGCACAGGTGTGTGTGTGTGTGAGCTGCGGCTGCACAGGTGTGTGTGTGTGTGTGAGCTGCGGCTCCACAGGTGTGTGTGAGTTGCGGCTGCACAGGTGTGTGAAGTGTGAGAGCTGCGGCTGCACAGGTGTGTGTGTGTGTGTGTGTGAGCTGCGGCTCCACAGGTGTGTGAGCTGCGGCTCCACAGGTGTGTGAGCTGCGGCTCCACAGGTGTGTGTGTGTGTGTGTGTGTGAGCTGCGGCTCCACAGGTGTGTGAGGTGTGTGTGAGCTGCGGCTGCACAGGTGTGTGAAGTGTGTGTGAGCTGCGGCTGCACAGGTGTGTGAGAGCTGCGGCTGCACAGGTGTGTGAGGTGTGTGTGTGAGCTGCGGCTGCACAGGTGTGTGTGAGCTGCGGCTGCACAGGTGTGTGAGGTGTGTGTGAGCTGCGGCTGCACAGGTGTGTGAAGTGTTTGTGAGCTGCGGCTGCACAGGTGTGTGAAGTGTGTGTGAGCTGCGGCTGCACAGGTGTGTGAGAGCTGCGGCTGCACAGGTTTGTGAGGTGTGTGTGTGAGCTGCGGCTGCACAGGTGTGTGTGAGCTGCGGCTGCACAGGTGTGTGAGCTGCGGCTGCACAGGTGTGTGAGGTGTGTGTGAGCTGCGGCTGCACAGGTGTGTGTGAGCTGCGGCTGCACAGGTGTGTGAAGTGTGTGTGAGCTGCGGCTGCACAGGTGTGTGAAGTGTGTGTGAGCTGCGGCTGCACAGGTGTGTGAGAGCTGCGGCTGCACAGGTGTGTGTGAGATCTGGCTCCACAGGTGAGTGAGGTGTGTGTGAGCTGCGGCTGCACAGGTGTGTGAGGTGTGTGTGAGCTGCGGCTGCACAGGTGTGTGAGGTGTGTGTGAGCTGCGGCTGCACAGGTGAGTGTGAGCTGCGGCTGCACAGGTGTGTGAAGTGTGTGTGAGCTGCGGCTGCACAGGTGTGTGAGGTGTGTGTGAGCTGCGGCTGCACAGGTGTGTGTGAGTTGCGGCTGCACAGGTGTGTGAAGTGTGTGTGAGCTGCGGCTGCACAGGTGTGTGTGAGCTGCGGCTGCACAGGTGTGTGTGAGCTGCGGCTGCACAGGTGTGTGAGGTGTGTGTGAGCTGCGGCTGCACAGGTGTGTGAGGTGTGTGTGAGCTGCGGCTGCACAGGTGTGTGTGAGCTGCGGCTGCACAGGTGTGTGAAGTGTGTGTGAGCTGCGGCTGCACAGGTGTGTGTGAGCTG
Organism: Gila orcuttii; assembly: GCA_026230005.1. Taxonomy (NCBI): domain Eukaryota; kingdom Metazoa; phylum Chordata; class Actinopteri; order Cypriniformes; family Leuciscidae; genus Gila; species Gila orcuttii. The sequence goes on along the minus strand of JAPDVR010000011.1, from coordinate 50,205,866 downwards.
CGGCTGCACAGGTGTGTGTGAGCTGCGGCTGCACAGGTGTGTGAGGTGTGTGTGAGCTGCGGCTGCACAGGTGTGTGAGGTGTGTGTGAGCTGCGGCTGCACAGGTGTGTGTGAGCTGCGGCTGCACAGGTGTGTGAAGTGTGTGTGAGCTGCGGCTGCACAGGTGTGTGAAGTGTGTGTGAGCTGCGGCTGCACAGGTGTGTGTGAGCTGCGGCTGCACAGGTTTGTGAGGTGTGTGTGTGAGCTGCGGCTGCACAGGTGTGTGAGGTGTGTGTGAGCTGCGGCTGCACAGGTGTGTGAGGTGTGTGAGCTGCGGCTGCACAGGTGTGTGTGAGATCTGGCTCCACAGGTGAGTGAGGTGTGTGTGAGCTGCGGCTGCACAGGTGTGTGTGTGTGTGAGCTGCGGCTGCACAGGTGTGTGTGTGTGTGAGGTACGGCTCCACAGGTGTGTGTGAGTTGCGGCTGCACAGGTGTGTGAGGTGTGTGAGCTGCGGCTGCACAGGTGTGTGAAGTGTGAGAGCTGCGGCTGCACAGGTGTGTGAAGTGTGAGAGCTGCGGCTCCACAGGTGTGTGAGGTGTGTGAGCTGCGGCTCCACAGGTGTGTCTGTGTGTGTGTGTGTGTGAGCTGCGGCTCCACAGGTGTGTGAGGTGTGTGTGAGCTGCGGCTGCACAGGTGTGTGAAGTGTGTGTGAGCTGCGGCTGCACAGGTGTGTGAAGTGTGTGTGAGCTGCGGCTGCACAGGTGTGTGAGGTGTGTGAGCTGCGGCTGCACAGGTGTGTGAAGTGTGTGAGCTGCGGCTGCACAGGTGTGTGAGGTGTGTGAGCTGCGGCTGCACAGGTGTGTGAAGTGTGTGAGCTGCGGCTGCACAGGTGTGTGAAGTGTGAGAGCTGCGGCTCCACAGGTGTGTGAGGTGTGTGAGCTGCGGCTCCACAGGTGTGTGTGTGTGTGTGTGAGCTGCGGCTCCACAGGTGTGTGAGGTGTGTGTGAGCTGCGGCTGCACAGGTGTGTGAAGTGTGTGTGAGCTGCGGCTGCACAGGTGTGTGAAGTGTGTGTGAGCTGCGGCTGCACAGGTGTGTGAGGTGTGTGAGCTGCAGCTGCACAGGTGTGTGAAGTGTGTGAGCTGCGGCTGCACAGGTGTGTGAAGTGTGAGAGCTGCGGCTCCACAGGTGTGTGAGGTGTGTGAGCTGCGGCTCCACAGGTGTGTGTGTGTGTGTGTGTGTGAGCTGCGGCTCCACAGGTGTGTGAGGTGTGTGTGAGCTGCGGCTGCACAGGTGTGTGAAGTGTGTGTGAGCTGCGGCTGCACAGGTGAGTGAGGTGTGTGTGAGCTGCGGCTGCACAGGTGTGTGAGCTGCGGCTGCACAGGTGTGTGTGTGTGTGAGGTACGGCTCCACAGGTGTGTGTGAGTTGCGGCTGCACAGGTGTGTGAGGTGTGTGAGCTGCGGCTGCACAGGTGTGTGTGAGATCTGGCTCCACAGGTGAGTGAGGTGTGTGTGAGCTGTGGCTGCACAGGTGTGTGTGAGATCTGGCTCCACAGGTGAGTGAGGTGTGTGTGAGCTGCGGCTGCACAGGTGTGTGAGCTGCGGCTCCACAGGTGTGTGTGTGTGTGTGAGCTGCGGCTCAACAGGTGTGTGTGGTGTGTGTGTGTGAGCTGCAGCTCCACAGGTGTGTGAGGTGTGTGTGAGCTGCGGCTGCACAGGTGTGTGAAGTGTGTGTGAGCTGCGGCTGCACAGGTGTGTGAAGTGTGTGTGAGCTGCGGCTGCACAGGTGTGTGAAGTGTGTGTGAGCTGCGGCTGCACAGGTGTGTGAAGTGTGTGTGAGCTGCGGCTGCACAGGTGTGTGAAGTGTGTGTGAGCTGCGGCTGCACAGGTGTGTGAGGTGTGTGAGCTGCAGCTGCACAGGTGTGTGAAGTGTGTGAGCTGCGGCTGCACAGGTGTGTGAAGTGTGAGAGCTGCGGCTCCACAGGTGTGTGAGGTGTGTGAGCTGCGGCTCCACAGGTGTGTGTGTGTGTGAGCTGCGGCTCCACAGGTGTGTGAGGTGTGTGTGAGCTGCGGCTGCACAGGTGTGTGAGGTGTGTGTGAGCTGCGGCTGCACAGGTGAGTGAGCTGCGGCTGCACAGGTGTGTGTGTGTGTGAGGTACGGCTCCACAGGTGTGTGTGAGTTGCGGCTGCACAGGTGTGTGAGGTGTGTGTGAGCTGCGGCTGCACAGGTGTGTGAGCTGCGGCTGCACAGGTGTGTGTGTGTGTGAGGTACGGCTCCACAGGTGTGTGTGAGATCTGGCTCCACAGGTGAGTGAGGTGTGTGTGAGCTGTGGCTGCACAGGTGTGTGTGAGATCTGGCTCCACAGGTGAGTGAGGTGTGTGTGAGCTGCGGCTGCACAGGTGTGTGAGCTGCGGCTCCACAGGTGTGTGTGTGTGAGCTGCGGCTCAACAGGTGTGTGTGGTGTGTGTGTGTGTGTGAGCTGCGGCTCCACAGGTGTGTGAGGTGTGTGTGAGCTGCGGCTGCACAGGTGTGTGAAGTGTGTGTGAGCTGCGGCTGCACAGGTGTGTGAAGTGTGTGTGAGCTGCGGCTGCACAGGTGTGTGAAGTGTGTGTGAGCTGCGGCTGCACAGGTGTGTGAAGTGTGTGTGAGCTGCGGCTGCACAGGTGTGTGGGGTGTGTGTGTGAGCTGCGGCTGCACAGGTGTGTGTGAGCTGCGGCTGCACAGGTGTGTGTGGTGTGTGTGAGCTGCGGCTGCACAGGTGTGTGAGGTGTGTGAGCTGCGGCTGCACAGGTGTGTGTGAGATCTGGCTCCACAGGTGAGTGAGGTGTGTGTGAGCTGTGGCTGCACAGGTGTGTGTGAGATCTGGCTCCACAGGTGAGTGAGGTGTGTGTGAGCTGCACAGGTGTGTGTGAGCTGCGGCTGCACAGGTGTGTGAAGTGTGTGTGAGCTGCGGCTGCACAGGTGTGTGAAGTGTGTGTGAGCTGCGGCTGCACAGGTGTGTGAGAGCTGCGGCTGCACAGGTTTGTGAGGTGTGTGTGTGAGCTGCGGCTGCACAGGTGTGTGAGGTGTGTGTGAGCTGCGGCTGCACAGGTGTGTGAGGTGTGTGAGCTGCGGCTGCACAGGTGTGTGTGAGATCTGGCTCCACAGGTGAGTGAGGTGTGTGTGAGCTGCGGCTGCACAGGTGTGTGTGTGTGTGTGAGCTGCGGCTGCACAGGTGTGTGTGTGTGTGTGTGTGAGGTACGGCTCCACAGGTGTGTGTGAGTTGCGGCTGCACAGGTGTGTGAGGTGTGTGAGCTGCGGCTGCACAGGTGTGTGAAGTGTGAGAGCTGCGGCTGCACAGGTGTGTGAAGTGTGAGAGCTGCGGCTCCACAGGTGTGTGAGGTGTGTGAGCTGCGGCTCCACAGGTGTGTCTGTGTGTGTGTGTGTGTGAGCTGCGGCTCCACAGGTGTGTGAGGTGTGTGTGAGCTGCGGCTGCACAGGTGTGTGAAGTGTGTGTGAGCTGCGGCTGCACAGGTGTGTGAAGTGTGTGTGAGCTGCGGCTGCACAGGTGTGTGAAGTGTGTGTGAGCTGCGGCTGCACAGGTGTGTGAGGTGTGTGAGCTGCGGCTGCACAGGTGTGTGAGGTGTGTGAGCTGCGGCTGCACAGGTGTGTGAAGTGTGTGAGCTGCGGCTGCACAGGTGTGTGAAGTGTGAGAGCTGCGGCTCCACAGGTGTGTGAGCTGCGGCTCCACAGGTGTGTGTGTGTGTGTGAGCTGCGGCTCCACAGGTGTGTGAGGTGTGTGTGAGCTGCGGCTGCACAGGTGTGTGAAGTGTGTGTGAGCTGCGGCTGCACAGGTGTGTGAAGTGTGTGTGAGCTGCGGCTGCACAGGTGTGTGAGGTGTGTGAGCTGCAGCTGCACAGGTGTGTGAAGTGTGTGAGCTGCGGCTGCACAGGTGTGTGAAGTGTGAGAGCTGCGGCTCCACAGGTGTGTGAGGTGTGTGAGCTGCGGCTCCACAGGTGTGTCTGTGTGTGTGTGTGTGTGAGCTGCGGCTCCACAGGTGTGTGAGGTGTGTGTGAGCTGCGGCTGCACAGGTGTGTGAAGTGTGTGTGAGCTGCGGCTGCACAGGTGTGTGAAGTGTGTGTGAGCTGCGGCTGCACAGGTGTGTGAAGTGTGTGTGAGCTGCGGCTGCACAGGTGTGTGAGGTGTGTGAGCTGCGGCTGCACAGGTGTGTGAGGTGTGTGAGCTGCGGCTGCACAGGTGTGTGAAGTGTGTGAGCTGCGGCTGCACAGGTGTGTGAAGTGTGAGAGCTGCGGCTCCACAGGTGTGTGAGCTGCGGCTCCACAGGTGTGTGTGTGTGTGTGAGCTGCGGCTCCACAGGTGTGTGAGGTGTGTGTGAGCTGCGGCTGCACAGGTGTGTGAAGTGTGTGTGAGCTGCGGCTGCACAGGTGTGTGAAGTGTGTGTGAGCTGCGGCTGCACAGGTGTGTGAGGTGTGTGAGCTGCAGCTGCACAGGTGTGTGAAGTGTGTGAGCTGCGGCTGCACAGGTGTGTGAAGTGTGAGAGCTGCGGCTCCACAGGTGTGTGAAGTGTGTGAGCTGCGGCTGCACAGGTGTGTGAGGTGTGTGAGCTGCGGCTGCACAGGTGTGTGAAGTGTGTGAGCTGCGGCTGCACAGGTGTGTGAAGTGTGTGAGCTGCGGCTGCACAGGTGTGTGAAGTGTGTGAGCTGCGGCTGCACAGGTGTGTGAGGTGTGTGAGCTGCGGCTGCACAGGTGTGTGAAGTGTGTGAGCTGCGGCTGCACAGGTGTGTGAAGTGTGAGAGCTGCGGCTCCACAGGTGTGTGAGGTGTGTGAGCTGCGGCTCCACAGGTGTGTGTGTGTGTGTGTGAGCTGCGGCTCCACAGGTGTGTGAGGTGTGTGTGAGCTGCGGCTGCACAGGTGTGTGAAGTGTGTGTGAGCTGCGGCTGCACAGGTGTGTGAAGTGTGTGTGAGCTGCGGCTGCACAGGTGTGTGAAGTGTGTGAGCTGCAGCTGCACAGGTGTGTGAAGTGTGTGAGCTGCGGCTGCACAGGTGTGTGAAGTGTGTGAGCTGCGGCTGCACAGGTGTGTGAGGTGTGTGAGCTGCGGCTGCACAGGTGTGTGAAGTGTGTGAGCTGCGGCTGCACAGGTGTGTGAAGTGTGAGAGCTGCGGCTCCACAGGTGTGTGAGGTGTGTGAGCTGCGGCTCCACAGGTGTGTGTGTGTGTGTGAGCTGCGGCTCCACAGGTGTGTGAGGTGTGTGTGAGCTGCGGCTGCACAGGTGTGTGAAGTGTGTGTGAGCTGCGGCTGCACAGGTGTGTGAAGTGTGTGTGAGCTGCGGCTGCACAGGTGTGTGAGGTGTGTGAGCTGCAGCTGCACAAGTGTGTGAAGTGTGTGAGCTGCGGCTCCACAGGTGTGTGAGGTGTGTGAGCTGCGGCTCCACAGGTGTGTGTGTGTGTGAGCTGCGGCTCCACAGGTGTGTGAGGTGTGTGTGAGCTGCGGCTGCACAGGTGTGTGAAGTGTGTGTGAGCTGCGGCTGCACAGGTGAGTGAGGTGTGTGTGAGCTGCGGCTGCACAGGTGTGTGAGCTGCGGCTGCACAGGTGTGTGTGTGTGTGAGGTACGGCTCCACAGGTGTGTGTGAGTTGCGGCTGCACAGGTGTGTGAGGTGTGTGAGCTGCGGCTGCACAGGTGTGTGTGAGATCTGGCTCCACAGGTGAGTGAGGTGTGTGTGAGCTGTGGCTGCACAGGTGTGTGTGAGATCTGGCTCCACAGGTGAGTGAGGTGTGTGTGAGCTGCGGCTGCACAGGTGTGTGAGCTGCGGCTCCACAGGTGTGTGTGTGTGTGTGAGCTGCGGCTCAACAGGTGTGTGTGGTGTGTGTGTGTGTGTGAGCTGCGGCTCCACAGGTGTGTGAGGTGTGTGTGAGCTGCGGCTGCACAGGTGTGTGAAGTGTGTGTGAGCTGCGGCTGCACAGGTGTGTGAAGTGTGTGTGAACTGCGGCTGCACAGGTGTGTGAAGTGTGTGTGAGCTGCGGCTGCACAGGTGTGTGAAGTGTGTGTGAGCTGCGGCTGCACAGGTGTGTGAAGTGTGTGTGAGCTGCGGCTGCACAGGTGTGTGAAGTGTGTGTGAGCTGCGGCTGCACAGGTGTGTGGGGTGTGTGTGTGAGCTGCGGCTGCACAGGTGTGTGTGAGCTGCGGCTGCACAGGTGTGTGTGGTGTTTGTGAGCTGCGGCTGCACAGGTGTGTGAGGTGTGTGTGAGCTGTGGCTGCACAGGTGTGTGTGAGATCTGGCTCCACAGGTGAGTGAGGTGTGTGTGAGCTGCACAGGTGTGTGAGGTGTGTGTGAGCTGCACAGGTGTGTGAGGTGTGTGTGAGCTACGGCTGCACAGGTGTGTGTGAGGTGTGTGTGAGCTGCATAGGTGTGTGAGGTGTGTGTGAGCTGCACAGGTGTGTGAGGTGTGTGTGAGTTGCACAGGTGTGTAAGGTGTGTGTGAGCTGCACAGGTGTGTGAGGTGTGTGTGTGAGCTGCACAGGTGTGTGTGAAGTGTGTGTGAGGTGTGTGTGTGTGAGGTACGGCTGCACAGGTGTGTGTGAGGTACGGCTGCACAGGTGTGTGTGAGGTACGGCTGCACAGGTGTGTGTGAGGTACGGCTGCACAGGTGTGTGAGGTGTGTGTGAGCTGCGGCTGCACAGGTGTGTGTGAGGTGTGTGTGTGAGCTGCAGCTCCACAGGTGTGTGTGAGGTGTGTGTGTGTGGAGCGAGTGAACGATACGCCGCACCTTTAGGATACTCCTCGAGTAACAGGCTGAAGTGACCCAGCTGGCAGAAGAGCTCGGGCTCCACCTTCCCCTCCGCCTTCAGGACCAGCGACTCGTAGCAGCGGACAGCCTGTGTGAACATTACACACACTGATGAATACATACAACAAATAAGGAATGGTTAAAGATTTTTTTATTTAAAAAAGAACTTCCAATGAATAAACTTAATACATGTAATAATAATGGTAAAAATGTAAGGACAGCAGTGTTACTGGCTGCAGATAAAGTCCTAATTGTTGGTGATTTTAATATACATGTAGATAATGAAAAAGATGCATTGGGATTGGCATTTAAAGACATTCTTAACTCTATTGGAGTTAGACAACACGTGTCAGGACCTACTCATTGTCGTAATCATACTCTAGATCTAATATTATCACATGGAATCAATGTTGATGCTGTTGAAATTCTGCAGCAGAGCGATGACATCTCAGATCATTATCTAGTCTCGTGTAAACTTCATTTAGCCAAGGCTGCAAAGCCGACTCCGTGTTACAAATATGTTAGACCTATCACTTCTGCCACTAAAGATTGCTTTATCAATAATCTTCCTGATCAGTTTCATCATCTCAGCATCCCAGATAGCTTAGAAGAACTCGATATTGCGACAGAAACTTTTAACTCCGTTGCACTTAAAGAAGATTAAAGAAAATAGTCCAACGCCATGGTACAATGAGCACACTCACACACACACTCACAGACACACACACACTCACAGACACACACACACACACACCCACACACACACCCCCTAAAGAGAGCAGCCAGAAAAATGGAGCGCAGCTGGAATAAAACAAAACTAGAGGTATTTTGCATTTCATGGAAGGAGAGCTCGATTGCATACAGAGAGGCCTTAAAAACTGCTAGATCTGCTTATTTTTCAACTCTATAGAGGGTAGTCATGTGACGTCAGCGTTGGCCGGAGTGACTGCGGTTACGCCCACAAGTGGCAAAAACACTGAGCGGCAGCATTGGTTTTCAGCGTGAATGCTGCGGAAAAACACACAAAACGCGTCTAAAACGGGAAAGAGCTTTGAGACTGACTGTACAACTAGATTTGACAAGAAATATGAGGTATATTATTACAGACTACCGAAAGCAACAGAACAGAGAAGCAAATAGATCGCTGCAATTCATAGAAACAACTGGACTCCAGGCAGCGGAAGGTGGATTTGCAGTTATCATTTTTGTGTCAATATGCTGAATTTAGTGGTAAAATCATTCTCTATATATTGTATTGTTATATATTGCAGTGACAATATTTACCACTGTATATTCTGTATAATTTTACATTTTTAAATAAACACTGACAAAAAACTATACAAGTTTTAAGTCTAGACGATATGATGATATATATATAACATTGATATAAGTGATCACCTGGATTTAGACCTGCCTATATTGTATTTATATAAAGCGTTCACAGGCAAATTTGCTGTATTAAAAATCAAGATGGCGCCGAGTATGGCTGCTGCGTCGCGAGCTCCGTCACAACATGGTAGTTTTTTGTTTGTTCTGTTTACAGTTCTTTTGTTTTTTGTCTTGGATGTTGTCTGTCTTATTGAGTACGACATACAAACACTTTTGGACATTGGTTCGGCAATCGAACACCGAAAACCGGACTTTCATTTCTTCAGTGATGCCCCGCTGTTTACAAATACGGCAGCGGAGCCCTTTGTCTGGGCAGCTCGGCCGCGGAAACGCAGACGGAGAAGGGGAAGAAGAGCCGGCGTTCTCGTCAGAGTAAGACGGCGCGCAAATCGACCCCCGCTTCCCAGTATTTTGCTAGCAAACGTTCAGTCTCTAGACAACAAGCTCTGTGAGCTGAGAGCGCGGATCTCTTTCCAACGGGAGACGAGGGACTGCTGCATTATCTGCCTTACAGAAACTTGGATGTCTGCTGAGATTCCAGACTCGGCCATCGAAACCGCGGGGTTCTCAGTGCACCGAGCGGACAGAGTTAAAGACCTCTCAGGTAAAAGCAGAGGCGGAGGTGTATGTTTTATGATTAACAAATCCTGGTGTGATCAGAGGAACGTACATTCTATCAAGTCTTTCTGCTCTCCTGATCTGGAATTTCTCACGCTTCTGTGTCGACCATTCTGGCTACCGAGGGAATTCACAGCGGTCATTATCACGGCTGTGTACATTCCCCCACAAGCCGACACAGACCGGGCACTAAAGGAACTGTATGGGGAAATAAGCGAGTGGGAAACCGCGCACCCTGAGGCCGCGTTCATTGTGTCCGGGGACTTTAACAAAGCCAACTTCAAGAAAATAGCACCTAAATACCACCAACACATAAACTTTAACACACGAGGGGACCGGGTTTTGGATCATTGCTACTCCCCCTTCCGGGATGGCTACAAATCCCTCCCCCGTCCACCTTTTGGCAAATCGGATCACTCTTCCGTTCTCCTTCTGCCCGCTTATAGGCAGAAACTAAAACAGGAAACACCCGCCCTCAGAACGATCCAGTGCTGGTCGGACCAATCAGACTCTATGCTTCAGGACTGTTTTGATCATGCGGACTGGGAGATGTTCCGGTCGGCCTCTGATGACGACATCGAGGCTTATGCTGAAAGCGTAACATGTTTCATCAGGAAGTGCGTAGAAGACGTTGTTCCGACCAAAACAATACGGATTTACCCGAACCAGAAACCATGGATTAATAGCGAAGTTCGTGCGGCACTCAATGCGCGGACTTCCGCTTTTAACTCCGGGAGTGCGGAGGAGCAAAAACAAGCAAGTTATGCCCTCCGAAAAACTATCAAAGCAGCAAAACGCCAATACAGGGACAAGATTGAAGGACAGTTCAACACCTCCGACTCCAGAAGCATGTGGAAGGGAATTAATATCATTACGGACTACAGAGGAAACATAAACTCCACAGTGAACAACACTGCCTCTCTCCCGGATGAGCTAAACACTTTTTATGCTCGTTTCGAGGGAACTAACACCCCCCTCGCGGAGAGCGTTCTCGCGGCTGAAGCTACAGAGGTTAGTTCACTCTCCGTCTCTGTAGCGGATGTAACCCGATCTTTCCGTCGAGTGAACATCCGTAAAGCCGCGGGTCCAGACGGTATTCCGGGCCGCGTCATCAGAAAGTGCGCGAATCAACTGGCTGGTGTTTTTACGGACATTTTCAATCGGTCCCTCTCCTTGTCTGTAGTCCCCACATGCTTCAAAACGTCCATCATTGTACCTGTACCGAAGCAAACCAACATTACCTGCTTAAATGACTGGCGCCCTGTTGCTCTGACCCCCATCATCAGTAAATGCTTTGAGAGACTAGTCAGAGATTACATCTGCTCTGTTCTACCTCCCTCACTGGACCCACTGCAGTTTGCATACCGCAATAACCGCTCCACTGATGATGCTATTGCATCTACAATACACACTGCTCTCTCCCACCTGGAAAATAGGAACACATATGTGAGAATGCTGTTTGTAGACTACAGCTCAGCATTCAACACCATAGTGCCCTCCTTGCTTGATGTGAAACTCCGGGCTCTGGGCTTAAACAGCTTGCTGTGCAGCTGGATCCTGGACTTCCTGTCAAACAGACGCCAGGTGGTCAGAATGGGCAGCAACATCTCTTCATCACTGACTCTCAACACTGGAGCCCCTCAGGGCTGTGTTCTCAGCCCACTCTTGTACTCCTTGTACACATATGACTGCGTGGCAACTCACAGCTCCAATTCCATCATCAAGTTTGCTGATGATACGACGGTCGTAGGTCTGATCACCGACAACGATGAAACGGCCTACAGAGAGGAGGTGCTCACTCTGACACACTGGTGTCAGGAAAACAACCTCTCCCTCAACATCAGCAAAACCAAGGAGCTTGTGGTCGACTTCAGGAAGAACGACAGAGAACACAGCCCCATCACCATCAATGGAGCTCCGGTGGAGAGAGTCAGCAGCTTCAAGTTCCTCGGTGTCCACATCACAGAGGAACTCACATGGTCCGTCCACACCGAGGCCGTCGTGAAGAAGGCTCATCAGCGCCTCTTCTTCCTGAGACGGCTGAGGAAGTTCGGAATGAACCACCACATCCTTACACAGTTTTACACCGGCACCGTCGAGAGCATCCTGACTGGCTGCATCACTGCCTGGTATGGCAACACTACCGCTCGCAACCGCAAAGCCCTGCGAAGGGTGGTGCGCACTGCCAGTCGTATTATCGGAGGTGAGCTTCCCTCCCTCCAGGATATTTATGCCAGGCGGTGTGTGAGGAAAGCTCGGAGGATCATCAGAGACTCTAGCCACCCGAGCCATGGACTGCTTTCACTGCTACCATCAGGCAGGCGGTACCGCAGCATCAGGACACACACCAGCCGACTCCATGACAGCTTCTTCCCACAAGCAATTCGATTTCTAAACTCTTGATCCCTCATGATCAACAACCATAACAGTCTAACTGTCAACACAGCACAACATAACCTACTGCATATTACAAATATGTATATATATATATATTTTTTTTTATTATTTTTTTTATTATATATATATCCACCTTACGTGTATCTATTGCATGTATACATTCCTCTTTTTGTATTTTTTGTATATTGTTGTATATTGTAAATTGTTGTATATTGTATAGTGTATATTGTATATTATTTATTGTTCTGTTAGTGTGTATGGTACTGTGAGTAATTGTGTGCACATTAGATGTGTAATCTATGTAAATCTTATGTTTGCTGTAATTGTCTAAGTCACATGTCACGACTGCTATGTTGCTCGGAATTGCACCTAAGAATTTCACCCACTGTTGCACTATATGGTTGTGTGATAATAAAAGGATTTGATTTGATTTGATTTGATTTGTATGTTTTTACCCGGTGTCAAAATCAGGCACATATAAATGTCAGGAAACACGATTCCTGGCTGAATGTCAATATCCATGGATCACTGGATCTTTAGTAAGTTGTAAGGAACACTATATTGAGTCCAATCTTTAGTTTAAACTGATAATCGTTTGTTTTACTTGCGTTTTCGCAGTTTCCCCTATTAAATCCAGTCACGCAGCTGCTCTTCTGCCACTCAGTCCCGCTGAGGGGGCGTGTTCCGGCGGGAAGGTGACGTTAATGCATTCCCTCTATTAGAAGAAAATAAACAAGGCCCTAGGTATTTATTTGAAACAGTGGCTAAACTGACGAAAAATAAAGCTTCAAGCCCAGAAGTTTGCAAGAAACACAGCAGTAATGACTTTATGACCTTCTTCACTTATAAGATTGATAATATCAGGGAGAAAATTATAATTATGCAACCGTCTACTACAGTATCGCATCAGACAGTGCAGTGTAGTCTCACTGACGAAAAATTACATTCATTCATTGCTATAGGAGAGGAGGAATTTTCTAAACTCATTAAATCATCTAAATCGACAACATGTATGTTAGACCCTATACCGACTAAACTACTGAAAGAGACGCTTCCAGAGGTAATAGATCCTCTTCTCAATATCATTATTTCATCTTTGTCACTAGGATACGTACCAAAAACTTTTAAAATGGCTATTAATAATATTGCAATCATTTTAACACGAAATAAAAAGTGATGATTTTGACTCACGACATAAACTGAAACATAAAACTGACATTGCGAGTGCGACTCACACTACGGAAGTTTTCACTAAGTCAATCATAGTGTCCATAGTTCAGCTGACTGTGGAGGGAACCTGGGATTAGAACGCCTATATAAACATTAATATTTATGTATTTTAGCAAGCAGTTCTGTTCATGGTCTCTATATTGAGTCTTGAACAACGCTCATGCTGGTCAACATGAGAAATAATCCATAACCATTTGAAATGGAGCGATTTAGTATAACAAAGTTGATTAATAATGCAATCTTACCAAAACTACTAAACAACAAACACTTACTTTACACAATATTTAATTTACTCACTAACCAGACGCGATGCGATTCCAGCGACAGATCATTAGTCTGTCCACACTAGACGCGCCGCGACTGCGAGATGCAGCACAATCAATCAAAACCCACAGCCAATCAGAACAGCGTGTGGGCGGAGTCTCGCGGCAAGCGCACGGCAGCAGAGAGTAATCCTGACAGCACTCGCAAGATAATGCATAAGTACATAATCAAATTCACAAATATTACACCATTTAAACATTATTAAAAATACATAGGCTACTCAGTTACTAAAACAATCTTTGTCAAAGAATACACTTGTTTGTTCACAGTTTGAACGTTCTTGTTTTCATTTGTTTAATTTCAAGATAATTTCGCGACGTCGCAGAAAAATAGAAACCGTTTCTAAAATAGAATCGTCGTGGCTGGCGATTAACATAGAAAAGACGCCTTTTATCGCGCGTCGCGTGTAGTTAGGACACGGGTAAGGGTGCCCCTTATTTTGCCAGTGTCACGGGTCACAGGTGAAGCTAGTGTTCATCAGATATTGTGTTCAGTGGATGCTTATGATCTCAAAATCAGCCAAATCGATTATCAGTCCATCACGAATGGAGAGAACGTGCAGATTACAGCAAAAATAACTATAAACAAGCATTTCAATTAGTCTGACTAATGCACAAGGAATTAGATAACGGCTGTATCTGAACTAGGTTAATGGATCCGCTGGTGGGAAACAGACACGGTTCCTCAGTACCGCTACTCTCTGAAGATGCTAAAGCTCGGTACCGCTGCTCTCTGAAGATGCTAAAGCTCAGTACCGCTGCTCTCTGAAGATGCTAAAGCTCAGTACCGCTGCTCTCTGAAGATGCTAAAGCTCGGTACTGCTGCTCTCTGAAGATGCTAAAGCTCAGTACCGCTGCTCTCTGAAGATGCTAAAGCTCAGTACCGCTACTCTCTGAAGATGCTAAAGCTCGGTACCGCTGCTCTCTGAAGATGCTAAAGCTCAGTACTGCTGCTCTCTGAAGATGCTAAAGCTCAGTACCGCTGCTCTCTGAAGATGCTAAAGCTCAGTACCGCTGCTCTCTGAAGATGCTAAAGCTCGGTACCGCTACTCTCTGAACATGCTAGTGCTCGGTACCGCTACTCTCTGAAGATGCTAAAGCTCAGTACCGCTGCTCTCTGAAGATGCTAGTGCTCGGTACCGCTACTCTCTGAACATGCTAGTGCTCGGTACCGCTACTCTCTGAAGATGCTAAAGCTCAGTACCGCTACTCTCTGAACATGCTAGTGCTCGGTACCGCTACTCTCTGAAGATGCTAAGGCTCGGTACCGCTACTCTCTGAAGATGCTAAAGCTCAGTACCGCTACTCTCTGAAGATGCTAAAGCTCGGTACCGCTTCTCTCTGAAGATGCTAAAGCTCGGTACCGCTACTCTCTGAAGATGCTAATGCTCGGTACCGCTGCTCTCTGAAGATGCTAAAGCTCAGTACCGCTACTCTCTGAAGATGCTAATGCTCAGTAACGCTACTCTCTGAAGATGCTAAAGCTCAGTACCACTACTCTCTGAAGATGCTAATGCTCAGTACCGCTACTCTCTGAAGATGCTAATGCTCAGTACCGCTACTCTCTGAAGATGCTAAAGCTCAGTACCGCTACTCTCTGAAGATGCTAAAGCTCGGTACCGGATGCTAAAGCTCAGTACCGCTACTCTCTGAAGATGCTAAAGCTCAGTACCGCTACTCTCTGAAGATGCTAATGCTCAGTAACGCTACTCTCTGAAGATGCTAAAGCTCAGTACCACTACTCTCTGAAGATGCTAATGCTCAGTACCGCTACTCTCTGAAGATGCTAATGCTCAGTACCGCTACTCTCTGAAGATGCTAAAGCTCAGCACCGCTACTCTCTGAAGATGCTAAAGCTCGGTACCGGATGCTAAAGCTCAGTACCGCTACTCTCTGAAGATGCTAAAGCTCAGTACTGCTACTCTCTGAAGATGCTAAAGCTCAGTACCGCTACTCTCTGAAGATGCTAAAGCTCAGTACCGCTACTCTCTGAAGATGCTAAAGCTCAGTACCGCTGCTCTCTGAAGATGCTAAAGCTCGGTACCGCTGCTCTCTGAAGATGCTAAAGTTCAGTACCGCTACTCTCTGAAGATGCTAATGCTCAGTAACGCTACTCTCTGAAGATGCTAAAGCTCAGTACCGCTACTCTCTGAAGATGCTAATGCTCAGTACCGCTACTCTCTGAAGATGCTAAAGCTCAGTACCGCTACTCTCTGAAGATGCTAAAGCTCAGTACCGCTGCTCTCTGAAGATGCTAAAGCTCAGTACCGCTACTCTCTGAAGATGCTAAAGCTCAGTACCGCTGCTCTCTGAAGATGCTAATGCTCAGTAACGCTACTCTCTGAAGATGCTAATGCTCAGTACCGCTACTCTCGGGTTCGATCACACAAAACCCATCGTTCTGGCATCATCACCCGCCGCCATGTCATTCAAACCTGCGGTCTCCGTTCTTCAGCGAGACACAGATGGAGATATTCTGAAGTACACGAACACTCCTGTGAATCCATCATCCAGACGAAAGCACAGATTCTTCAAAACAAGCTCTTGCTCCACAGAGAAACGAGGGAAACGCCGAGGTTTGGAGCGAGTGAAGGACAGAATCAGTTTGGTCGATCTGTCCCTTTAAACATGACATGTTTGGCACAACATCTCGCTACAACACCGGATTAAAACCTCCTTTTACCCAAAAATGCACGATCGACCACAGACTGCGACCCGCTTCGGTCTCCGGGGTCAGAGGTCAAACACACACACGTTCTCAAACCACTTCCTGTGTCACAGCAGTAGCGAGGAACGGGTGATCTCACGCAGGCCGTCACTGATCCAACATTACCCACAAGCCCCGCCTGGCACTAGTGCTCTATGAGCGGTTGAGCACGTGAACTCTGCTGCACACACACACACATACACACCTGAAGCCACCGGCGCACGAGCAACAACAGTTCACAGAACAGAAGAGCGTTTCTGCATAAACATCCAATGAGTTAAGCAACATTTCAACCATTAAGGTGGAAGAAAGAACTACATATTATACAATGGAATAAAGCATGAAAATCAGGAGCACAGCCAAAATATAGATCATAAAGAAATGCAAAAAAGACTCGCAGAATCATTTCATGAGCCTGAGGTTTGTTATGCTTTGGTGAGCAACAGTGTGTCGAACTGCAAACAAACAATAAAACACCTGACAAATGAGTCAATTATTAAATAGGAGTCATTCATCACATCTCAACAATCACAGGGAATTAGCAGTCTGAGCGTGACATCATGAAGCCTGCAGTTTAATGAAGAAACAGGGCAGTGGTGTGTGTGTGAGACGTCACTCTTTTACTCGTCTCAGAGAGAAACATGTCTCATTAAACGAGATTACACACTTCTCAACATGATTGATCCTTCAGACCCAGAGCTGTTTCTTCTAAACTGCAGATCTCTCACACTTTCTGACCCAAACACACAGATGGTGTATCGCTGAACATGAGTTTCTCTCGCTCTGTGGATCAGCTCCCCCTGCAGTTCAGGAGGAATCCTGCATGATGCCAGAGAGCATGCCATGCTTCACTCAGGTCCTTCACTCGACGTCGGCGACACACACACACACACACACACACACACACAGAAGTCAGAAGTGTAACATCTCTCTTATGGACAACAACTGAATAAATAACAGAACTCATAACGCAAGACTGTCCACATGCAAGCCTCCATAAACATGAACTGCAGAAAAGATTTCTAAAGACGTGTGTGAGAAGTGTGTGTGATCTGTAGAAATTTAAAGGTGCTCTAAGCGATGTCACGCGTTTTTTAGGCCAAAACATTTGTCACATAGAGTAAACCTCTCCTCACTATCCGCTAGCTGCCGGTCCCCTGAACACACTGTAAAACACTAGTCTCTGCAGACACCCCAAGCTCCACACACACCCCAAGCTCCACACACACCCCAAGCTCCACACACGCGACAACACAAACACACTGGGCTAACCCGCACCATGAGACATAACACACTGTTCCAGCCAATAACCGACGAGAAGGGGTTGGGGGGGGGTGGGGGTTGGGTTAGTGCGCGGATGAGGGGGGGTTAGTGCGCGGATGAGGGGGGGGGTTAGTGCGCGGATGGGGGGTGGGGGGGGGGGGGTTAGTGCGCGGATGGGGGGGGTTAGTGCGCGGATGGGGGGGGTGTTAGTGCGCAGATGAGGGGTGGGGGGTTAGTGCGCGTATGGGGGGGGTTAGTGCGCGGATGAGGGGGGGTAAGTGCGTGGATGAGGGGTGGTTAGTGCGTGGATGAGGGGGGGTGTTAGTGCGCGGATGGGGGGGGTGTTAGTGCACAGATGAGGAGTGGGGGGGGTTAGTGCGCGGATGGGGGGGTTAGTGTGCGGATGAGGGGGGGGGTTAGTGCGTGGATGGGGGGGTTAGTGCGCTGATGGGGGGGGTTAGTGCGCGGATGGGGGGGGTGTTAGTGCGCAGATGAGGGGTGGGGGGTTAGTGCGCGTATGGGGGGGGTTAGTGCGCGGATGAGGGGGGGTAAGTGCGTGGATGAGGGGTGGTTAGTGCGTGGATGAGGGGGGGGTGTTAGTGCACAGATGAGGAGTGGGGGGGGTTAGTGCGCGGATGAGGGGGGGTTAGTGCGCGGATGGGGGGGTGTTAGTGCGCGGATGGGGGGGTGTTAGTGCACAGATGAGGGGTGGGGGGGGTTAGTGCGTGGATGAGGGGGGGTAAGTGCGTGGATGAGGGGTGGTTAGTGCGTGGATGAGGGGGGGGTGTTAGTGCCCGGATGGGGGGGGTGTTAGTGCACAGATGAGGAGTGGGGGGGGGTTAGTGCGCGGATGGGGGGGGGTTAGTGCGCGGATGAGGGGGGGGTTAGTGCGCGGATGGGGGGGGTGTTAGTGCGCAGATGAGGGGTGGCGGGGTGTTAGTGCACAGATGAGGGGTTGGGGGGGTTAGTGCGCGGATGAGGGGGGGGGGGTTAGTGCGTGGATGAGGGAGGGGGGTTTTAGTGCGCGGATGGGGGGTGTTAGTGCGCGGATGGGGGGTGTTAGTGCGCAGATGAGGGGTGGGGGGGGTGTTAGTGCGCAGATGAGGGGTGGGGGGGGGGTAAGTGCGCGGATGAGGGGGGGGGTAGTCGAGCTAGCCTCCGTTTCGTTTGACAATACTTTAAACGTCAACAAGAATTGACGTCACCCGACATTGCTTAGAGCGCCTTTAACATCGACAAACTGCTTTACTGATGAGCCATCGACTCCCAGACAATAGAAGACACCAGTCAAACTAATCCGGCACTGCATTACAGGGTCAACATCAAGAGATGCAACAAAGTAGTTCAAATAAGAAACACACACACACACACACACGTCACCTTCATCTGATGACACTCGTGATCTACAGGTCAGCTCAAACACACACACACACACACGTCACCTTCATCTGATGACACTCGTGATCTACAGGTCAGCTCAAACACACACACACACACACGTCACCTTCATCTGATGACACTCGTGATCTACAGGTCAGCTCAAACACACACATACATACACACGTCACCTTCATCTGATGACACTCGTGATCTACAGGTCAGCTCAAACACACACACACACACACACACGTCACCTTCATCTGATGACACTCGTGATCTACAGGTCAGCTCAAACACACACACACACGTCACCTTCATCTGATGACACTCGTGATCTACAGGTCAGCTCAAACACTATACATAACAGAACATTAGAAATAATTACTCTAATCGACCGTTAGGCATCGTCGTGCAACACCTGATGATGATGAAGATGATGGACACGTGGAGTTTGATAAAACAGTTATTCCACCCAAAAATGATCCTTCTGTCATTTACTTGCACTCTTTCAAAACAGTTTGACTTTCTTCTATGGAACACAAACGAAGATAATTTGAAGAATGTTTAAACGGTTTTAACAAATGACTAAAAAACAAAAATTTTCCAAAATACCTTGTATTCCACTGAAGAATGAAAGAATCACAGAATGAAAATTTTTGGGTGAACTTTTTGCGAACACTAATATTATAGTTATCATTCCCGGTGCGAACACTAATATTATAGTACACTAATATTATAGTTATCGTTCCCGGTGTGAACACTAATATTATAGTACACTAATATTATAGTTATCATTCCTGGTGCGAACACTAATATTATAGTTATCATTCCCGGTGCGAACACTAATATTATAGTTATTCCTGGTGCGAACACTAATATTATAGTTATCATTCCAGGTGTGAACACTAATATTATAGTACACTAATATTATAGTTATCATTCCTGGTGCGAACACTAATATTATAGTTATCATTCCCGGTGCGAACACTAATATTATAGTACACTAATATTATAGTTATCATTCCTGGTGCGAACACTAATATTATAGTTATCATTCCTGGTGCGAACACTAATATTATAGTTATCATTCCAGGTGTGAACAATAATATTATAGTACACTAATATTATAGTTATCATTCCTGGTGCGAACACTAATATTATAGTTATCATTCCCGGTGCGAACACTAATATTATAGTACACTAATATTATAGTTATCATTCCTGGTGCGAACACTAATATTATAGTACACTAATATTATAGTTATCATTCCTGGTGCGAACACTAATATTATAGTTATCATTCCCGGTGCGAACACTAATATTATAGTACACTAATATTATAGTTATCGTTCCCGGTGTGAACACTAATATTATAGTACACTAATATTATAGTTATCATTCCCGGTGTGAACACTAATATTATAGTTATCATTCCTGGTGCGAACACTAATATTATAGTTATCGTTCCTGGTGCGAACACTAATATTATAGTTATCGTTCCCGGTGCGAACACTAATATTATAGTTATCATTCCCGGTGCGAACACTAATATTATAGTTATCATTCCCGGTGTGAACACTAATATTATAGTTATCGTTCCCGGTGTGAACACTAATATTATAGTTATCGTTCCTGGTGTGAACACTAATATTATAGTTATCATTCCCGGTGCGAACACTAATATTATAGTTATCATTCCCGATGCGAACACTAATATTATAGTTATCGTTCCCGGTGTGAACACTAATATTATAGTTATCGTTCCCGGTGTGAACACTAATATTATAGTACACTAATATTATAGTTATCATTCCTGGTGCGAACACTAATATTATAGTTATCATTCCCGGTGCGAACACTAATATTATAGTACACTAATATTATAGTTATCATTCCTGGTGCGAACACTAATATTATAGTACACTAATATTATAGTTATCATTCCTGGTGCGAACACTAATATTATAGTTATCATTCCCGGTGCGAACACTAATATTATAGTACACTAATATTATAGTTATCGTTCCCGGTGTGAACACTAATATTATAGTACACTAATATTATAGTTATCATTCCCGGTGTGAACACTAATATTATAGTTATCATTCCTGGTGCGAACACTAATATTATAGTTATCGTTCCTGGTGCGAACACTAATATTATAGTTATCGTTCCCGGTGCGAACACTAATATTATAGTTATCATTCCCGGTGCGAACACTAATATTATAGTTATCATTCCCGGTGTGAACACTAATATTATAGTTATCGTTCCCGGTGTGAACACTAATATTATAGTTATCGTTCCTGGTGTGAACACTAATATTATAGTTATCATTCCCGGTGCGAACACTAATATTATAGTTATCATTCCCGATGCGAACACTAATATTATAGTTATCGTTCCCGGTGCGAACACTAATATTATAGTTATCATTCCCGGTGCGAACACTAATATTATAGTTATCATTCCCGATGCGAACACTAATATTATAGTTATCGTTCCTGGTGCGAACACTAATATTATAGTTATCATTCCCGGTGCGAACACTAATATTATAGTTATCATTCCTGGTGCGAACACTAATATTATAGTTATCGTTCCCGGTGCGAACACTAATATTATAGTTATCGTTCCTGGTGTGAACACTAATATTATAGTTATCGTTCCCGGTGCGAACACTAATATTATAGTTATCATTCCTGGTGTGAACACTAATATTATAGTTATTCCTGGTGCGAACACTAATATTATAGTTATCGTTCCTGGTGCGAACACTAATATTATAGTTATCGTTCCCGGTGCGAACACTAATATTATAGTTATCATTCCCGGTGCGAACACTAATATTATAGTTATCATTCCTGGTGCGAACACTAATATTATAGTACACTAATATTATAGTTATCGTTCCCGGTGTGAACACTAATATTATAGTTATCGTTCCCGGTGCGAACACTAACATTATAGTTATCATTCCTGGTGTGAACACTAATATTATAGTTATTCCTGGTGCGAACACTAATATTATAGTTATCGTTCCTGGTGCGAACACTAATATTATAGTTATCGTTCCCGGTGCGAACACTAATATTATAGTTATCATTCCCGGTGCGAACACTAATATTATAGTTATCATTCCCGGTGCGAACACTAATATTATAGTACACTAATATTATAGTTATCGTTCCCGGTGTGAAGACTAATATTATAGTTATCGTTCCTGGTGTGAACACTAATATTATAGTTATCGTTCCCGGTGCGAACACTAATATTATAGTTATCAGTCCTGGTGTGAACACTAATATTATAGTTATCATTCCCGATGCGAACACTAATATTATAGTACACTAATATTATAGTTATCGTTCCCGGTGTGAACACTAATATTATAGTACACTAATATTATAGTTATCGTTCCCGGTGTGAACACTAATATTATAGTACACTAATATTATAGTTATCGTTCCCGGTGCGAACACTAATATTATAGTTATCATTCCTGGTGTGAACACTAATATTATAGTTATCATTCCCGATGCGAACACTAATATTATAGTACACTAATATTATAGTTATCGTTCCCGGTGTGAACACTAATATTATAGTACACTAATATTATAGTTATCGTTCCCGGTGTGAACACTAATATTACAGTACACTAATATTATAGTTATCATTCCTGGTGCGAACACTAATATTATAGTTATCGTTCCCGGTGCGAACACTAATATTATAGTTATCGTTCCCGGTGCGAACACTAATATTATAGTTATCGTTCCTGGTGTGAACACTAATATTATAGTTATCGTTCCTGGTGTGAACACTAATATTATAGTTATCGTTCCTGGTGTGAACACTAATATTATAGTTATCGTTCCTGGTGTGAACACTAATATTATAGTTATCGTTCCTGGTGTGAACACTAATATTATAGTTATCGTTCCCGGTGTGAACACTAATATTATAGTTATCGTTCCCGGTGTGAACACTAATATTATAGTTATCGTTCCCGGTGTGAACACTAATATTATAGTTATCGTTCCCGGTGTGAACACTAATATTATAGTTATCGTTCCCGGTGTGAACACTAATATTATAGTTATCATTCCCGGTGTGAACACTAATATTATAGTTATCGTTCTGGGTGCGAACACTAATATTATAGTTATCGTTCCCGGTGTGAACACTAATATTATAGTTATCGTTCCCGGTGTGAACACTAATATTATAGTTATCATTCCCGGTGTGAACACTAATATTATAGTTATCATTCCCGGTGTGAACACTAATATTATAGTTATCATTCCCGGTGTGAACACTAATATTATAGTTATCGTTCTGGGTGCGAACACTAATATTATAGTTATCATTCCCGGTGCGAACACTAATATTATAGTTATCATTCCCGGTGTGAACACTAATATTATAGTTATCGTTCCTGGTGTGAACACTAATATTATAGTTATCGTTCCTGGTGTGAACACTAATATTATAGTTATCGTTCCTGGTGTGAACACTAATATTATAGTTATCGTTCCCGGTGTGAACACTAATATTATAGTTATCGTTCCCGGTGTGAACACTAATATTATAGTTATCGTTCCCGGTGTGAACACTAATATTATAGTTATCGTTCCCGGTGTGAACACTAATATTATAGTTATCGTTCCCGGTGTGAACACTAATATTATAGTTATCGTTCCCGGTGTGAACACTAATATTATAGTTATCATTCCCGGTGTGAACACTAATATTATAGTTATCATTCCCGGTGTGAACACTAATATTATAGTTATCGTTCTGGGTGCGAACACTAATATTATAGTTATCGTTCCCGGTGTGAACACTAATATTATAGTTATCGTTCCCGGTGTGAACACTAATATTATAGTTATCATTCCCGGTGTGAACACTAATATTATAGTTATCATTCCCGGTGTGAACACTAATATTATAGTTATCGTTCTGGGTGCGAACACTAATATTATAGTTATCATTCCCGGTGCGAACACTAATATTATAGTTATCATTCCCGGTGTGAACACTAATATTATAGTTATCGTTCCTGGTGCGAACACTAATATTATAGTTATCGTTCCTGGTGCGAACACTAATATTATAGTTATCGTTCCTGGTGCGAACACTAATATTATAGTTATCGTTCCTGGTGCGAACACTAATATTATAGTTATCGTTCCTGGTGCGAACACTAATATTATAGTTATCGTTCCTGGTGTGAACACTAATATTATAGTTATCGTTCCTGGTGTGAACACTAATATTATAGTTATCGTTCCTGGTGTGAACACTAATATTATAGTTATCGTTCCTGGTGCGAACACTAATATTATAGTTATCATTCCTGGTGCGAACACTAATATTATAGTTATCATTCCTGGTGTGGATGGCCTTTAATGCTGAAACTTATTCCACAGGTCAGGATGCAATATAACCCTACATATTAATGCACATATATGATATGAATGATGACAAGGGAACAACAGCAGTTAAATCAGCCGATCCATCAGCATTATCCATCCATCTACTCATCCATCCATCCACTCATCCATCTACTCATCACCCATCCATCCACTCATCCACCCATCCGTTCACTCATCCACCCACCCATCTACGCATCCATCCATCCAGCCACCCATCCATCCACTCATCCACCCACTCATCCATCCATCCATCCATATACTCATCCATCCACTCATCCAACCACTCATCCATCCACTCATCCACCCATCCATCCATCTATTAAATCCACCCATCCACTCACTCAACCACCCATCCATCCACTCACTCATCCACCCATCCATCCACTCACTCATCCACCCATCCACTCACACACTATTAATGAAGAATGTAAAAGAGACGCTTATCTCTTTAAGCATCTGATGAAAACAACACTAGAGAAGAAGCAGTGGATCATCATCATCATCATCACACATGACATTAGGAGCTCAAACAGACTCAATCTTTGTTCCCTCTCTAGTGTTCACTACAGGTCCCACAACACTGGGAGGTGTTCTCACACGAGGCCCGTTACCCACAAGCCTTCACGGCGCTCAGCTGTAGCAGCTCATTCTGCAGCGTTACGGTTATTCGCGTCTCCTTCTGCATTATAACGCACATTATAACGCGCGTTATAACCCCTCCCCACCCCGCCATCTTAGTCCGACCCGAGCGCCATTACCCCCGCGCGCACACACACACAAGCGTCAAACTGAGGTGACTCTTCCTCCCATTACCACCACACACACCAGCGTAAACCGGGCCTGACTCTTCCTCAGAAACGCGTAACTCACACACACACGGATCGAGATAAAGCCCGAGCGCGGCTTATGAACGTCCAGTGATTCAAACGACCTCAGTTTGAGTGACACCTGCATTCTGCACAGTTACAGCACAAACACAGCGACGCGTCCCTGAAACGAGGAGACGCGTCAGAACGCCTGAGCCCGCTGCTGCCGAGTTCATAAAGTTCTCCATATACTGTTTCCAATCACAGACCCGCGCGGCGAAAGGCTCGCGAGCTCCAGCGCAGCGCGTTGACGGAACGCGTCCACTCACTCCCTCACACCCAGACCGCGGGAAACCGTGTCACTCACTCGTTGTCATTTTGCACTGAGTGTATGTGTGTGAGTGTGTTGTGATGCGTTGATTTCAACGCGCGTCTTTACCTTGACGAGCAGGGCCTTCATGCTGGCGCCATCTTCATGAAGCCGCTGATATCCGAACAGAGAGCTGCGAACGAGACACAAACACACACAGGGCTCGGGATCAGCTCGCTTCCGAACACACACCCCACACCCCGAAACACCCCGAGCCGCTCGCGGGCTCCGTTAAGCGTTGGTTCAGACCTGTCGACGCGGGCGAGAGCGTCGCTCTCCTGCGCGCTCAGACGCGGTGAGTCCTCCTCGGGTTCACTCGCTTTTCCCGCCGCCATTTTCTTCTCCTCATCACCAGCAGCGCTGAGGCGTCGAGCGGCGAGCGACGCG
>JAPDVR010000011.1:50008286-50175786 GCA_026230005.1 Gila orcuttii | reverse complement strand
TTCCCATTACACACCGCTCTTCATCACCAGTTCCCATTACACACCGCTCTTCTTCACCAGTTCCCATTACACACCGCTCTTCATCACCAGTTCCCATTACACACCGCTCTTCGTCACCAGTTCCCATTACACACCGCTCTTCATCACCAGTTCCCGTTACACACCGCTCTTCATCACCAGTTCCCGTTACACACTGCTCTTCATCACCAGTTCCCATTACACACCGCTCTTCGTCACCAGTTCCCATTACACACCGCTCTTCGTCACCAGTTCCCATTACACACCGCTCTTCATCACCAGTTCCCGTTACACACCGCTCTTCATCACCAGTTCCTGTTACACACTGCTCTTCATCACCAGTTCCCGTTACACACCGCTCTTCATCACCAGTTCCCATTACACACTGCTCTTCATCACCAGTTCCCGTTACACACTGCTCTTCATCACCAGTTCCCGTTACACACTGCTCTTCATCACCAGTTCCCATTACACACCGCTCTTCGTCACCAGTTCCCATTACACACCGCTCTTCTTCACCAGTTCCCATTACACACTGCTCTTTGTCACCAGTTCCCATTACACACTGCTCTTCATCACCAGTTCCCGTTACACACTGCTCTTCATCACCAGTTCCCGTTACACACTGCTCTTCATCACCAGTTCCCATTACACACCGCTCTTCATCACCAGTTCCCGTTACACACCGCTCTTCGTCACCAGTTCCCATTACACACTGCTCTTCATCACCAGTTCCCATTACACACCGCTCTTCATCACCAGTTCCCATTACACACTGCTCTTCATCACCAGTTCCCGTTACACACTGCTCTTCATCACCAGTTCCCGTTACACACTGCTCTTCATCACCAGTTCCCATTACACACCGCTCTTCGTCACCAGTTCCCATTACACACTGCTCTTCATCACCAGTTCCCATTACACACCGCTCTTCATCACCAGTTCCCATTACACACTGCTCTTCATCACCAGTTCCCGTTACACACTGCTCTTCGTCACCAGTTCCCATTACACACTGCTCTTCATCACCAGTTCCCATTACACACCGCTCTTCATCACCAGTTCCCATTACACACTGCTCTTCATCACCAGTTCCCGTTACACACTGCTCTTCATCACCAGTTCCCGTTACACACTGCTCTTCATCACCAGTTCCTATTACACACCGCTCTTCGTCACCAGTTCCCATTACACACCACTCTTCTTCACCAGTTCCCATTACACACCGCTCTTTGTCACCAGTTCCCATTACACACTGCTCTTCCTCACCAGTTCCCATTACACACTGCTCTTCATCACCAGTTCCCATTACACACCGCTCTTCGTCACCAGTTCCCATTACACACCGCTCTTCGTCACCAGTTCCCATTACACACCGCTCTTCGTCACCAGTTCCCATTACACACCGCTCTTCGTCACCAGTTCCCATTACACACCGCTCTTTGTCACCAGTTCCCATTACACACTGCTCTTCCTCACCAGTTCCCATTACACACCGCTCTTCATCACCAGTTCCCATTACACACCGCTCTTCTTGACCAGTTCCCATTACACACCGCTCTTTGTCACCAGTTCCCATTACACACCGCTCTTTGTCACCAGTTCCCATTACACACTGCTCTTCCTCACCAGTTCCCATTACACACCGCTCTTCATCACCAGTTCCCATTACACACCGCTCTTCTTGACCAGTTCCCATTACACACCGCTCTTCATCACCAGTTCCCATTACACACCGCTCTTCGTCACCATTTCCCATTACACACCGCTCTTCGTCACCAGTTCCCATTACACACCGCTCTTCATCACCAGTTCCCATTACACACCGCTCTTCATCACCAGTTCCCATTACACACCGCTCTTCTTGACCAGTTCCCATTACACACCGCTCTTCATCACCAGTTCCCATTACACACCGCTCTTCATCACCAGTTCCCATTACACACCGCTCTTTGTCACCATTTCCCATTACACACCGCTCTTCATCACCAGTTCCCATTACACACCGCTCTTCGTCACCAGTTCCCATTACACACCGCTCTTCATCACCAGTTCCCATTACACACCGCTCTTCATCACCAGTTCCCATTACACACCGCTCTTCCTCACCAGTTCCCATTACACACCGCTCTTCCTCACCAGTTCCCATTACACACCGCTCTTCATCACCAGTTCCATTACACACCGCTCTTCCTCACCAGTTCCCATTACACACCGCTCTTCGTCACCAGTTCCCATTACACACCGCTCTTCATCACCAGTTCCATTACACACCGCTCTTCCTCACCAGTTCCCATTACACACCGCTCTTCCTCACCAGTTCCCATTACACACCGCTCTTCATCACCAGTTCCCATTACACACCACTCTTCATCACCAGTTCCCATTACACACTGCTCTTCCTCACCAGTTCCCATTACACACCGCTCTTCGTCACCAGTTCCCATTACACACCGCTCTTCGTCACCGCTCTTCGTCACCAGTTCCCATTACACACCGCTCTTCGTCACCAGTTCCCATTACACACCGCTCTTCGTCACCAGTTCCCATTACACACCACTCTTCGTCACCAGTTCCCATTACACACCGCTCTTCGTCACCAGTTCCCATTACACACCGCTCTTTGTCACCAGTTCCCATTACACACTGCTCTTCCTCACCAGTTCCCATTACACACCGCTCTTCATCACCAGTTCCCATTACACACCGCTCTTCGTCACCAGTTCCCATTACACACCACTCTTCGTTACCAGTTCCCATTACACACCGCTCTTCGTCACCAGTTCCCATTACACACCGCTCTTTGTCACCAGTTCCCATTACACACTGCTCTTCCTCACCAGTTCCCATTACACACCGCTCTTCATCACCAGTTCCCATTACACACCGCTCTTCTTCACCAGTTCCCATTACACACCGCTCTTCATCACCAGTTCCCATTACACACCGCTCTTCGTCACCAGTTCCCATTACACACCGCTCTTCGTCACCAGTTCCCATTACACACCGCTCTTCGTCACCTGTTCCCATTACACACCGCTCTTCGTCACCAGTTCCCATTACACACCGCTCTTCATCACCAGTTCCCATTACACACCGCTCTTCCTCACCAGTTCCCATTACACACCGCTCTTCCTCACCAGTTCCCATTACACACCGCTCTTCATCACCAGTTCCATTACACACCGCTCTTCCTCACCAGTTCCCATTACACACCGCTCTTCGTCACCAGTTCCCATTACACACCGCTCTTCCTCACCAGTTCTCATTACACACCGCTCTTCCTCACCAGTTCCCATTACACACCGCTCTTCATCACCAGTTCCCATTACACACCACTCTTCATCACCAGTTCCCATTACACACTGCTCTTCCTCACCAGTTCCCATTACACACCGCTCTTCGTCACCAGTTCCCATTACACACCGCTCTTCGTCACCGCTCTTCGTCACCAGTTCCCATTACACACCGCTCTTCGTCACCAGTTCCCATTACACACCGCTCTTCGTCACCAGTTCCCATTACACACCGCTCTTCATCACCAGTTCCCATTACACACCGCTCTTCATCACCAGTTCCCATTACACACCGCTCTTCGTCACCAGTTCCCATTACACACCGCTCTTCGTCACCGGTTCCCATTACACACCGCTCTTCGTCACCAGTTCCCATTACACACCGCTCTTCGTCACCGCTCTTCGTCACCAGTTCCCATTACACACCGCTCTTCGTCACCAGTTCCCATTACACACTGCTCTTCCTCACCAGTTCCCATTACACACTGCTCTTCCTCACCAGTTCCCATTACACACCGCTCTTCGTCACCAGTTCCCATTACACACCGCTCTTCGTCACCAGTTCCCATTACACACCGCTCTTCGTCACCAGTTCCCATTACACACCGCTCTTCCTCACAAGTTCCCATTACACACCGCTCTTCCTCACCAGTTCCCATTACACACTGCTCTTCCTCACCAGTTCCCATTACACACCGCTCTTCCTCACCAGTTCCCATTACACACCGCTCTTCGTCACCAGTTCCCATTACACACTGCTCTTCCTCACCAGTTCCCATTACACACCGCTCTTCATCACCAGTTCCCATTACACACCGCTCTTCATCACCAGTTCCCATTACACACCGCTCTTCATCACCAGTTCCCATTACACACCGCTCTTCATCACCAGTTCCCATTACACACTGCTCTTCCTCACCAGTTCCCATTACACACTGCTCTTCCTCACCAGTTCCCATTACACACCGCTCTTCATCACCAGTTCCCATTACACACCGCTCTTCATCACCAGTTCCCATTACACACCGCTCTTTGTCACCAGTTCCCATTACACACTGCTCTTCCTCACCAGTTCCCATTACACACCGCTCTTCATCACCAGTTCCCATTACACACCGCTCTTCCTCACCAGTTCCCATTACACACCGCTCTTCCTCACCAGTTCCCATTACACACCGCTCTTCATCACCAGTTCCATTACACACCGCTCTTCCTCACCAGTTCCCATTACACACCGCTCTTCGTCACCAGTTCCCATTACACACTGCTCTTCGCCACCAGTTCCCATTACACACTGCTCTTCCTCACCAGTTCCCATTACACACCGCTCTTCATCACCAGTTCCCATTACACACCGCTCTTCCTCACCAGTTCCCATTACACACCGCTCTTCCTCACCAGTTCCCATTACACACCGCTCTTCATCACCAGTTCCCATTACACACCGCTCTTCCTCACCAGTTCCCATTACACACCGCTCTTCATCACCAGTTCCCATTACACACCGCTCTTCCTCACCAGTTCCCATTACACACCGTTCTTCCTCACCAGTTCCCATTACACACCGCTCTTCCTCACCAGTTCCCATTACACACCGCTCTTCGTCTCCAGTTCCCATTACACACCGCTCTTCATCACCAGTTCCCATTACACACCGCTCTTCATCACCAGTTCCCATTACACACCGCTCTTCGTCTCCAGTTCCCATTACACACCGCTCTTCATCACCAGTTCCCATTACACACCGCTCTTCATCACCAGTTCCCATTACACACCACTCTTCCTCACCAGTTCCCATTACACACCGTTCTTCCTCACCAGTTCCCATTACACACCGCTCTTCGTCACCAGTTCCCATTACACACCGCTCTTCGTCACCAGTTCCCATTACACACCGCTCTTCCTCACCAGTTCCCATTACACACCGCTCTTCCTCACCAGTTCCCATTACACACCGCTCTTCCTCACCAGTTCCCATTACACACCGCTCTTCCTCACCAGTTCCCATTACACACCGCTCTTCCTCACCAGTTCCCATTACACACCGCTCTTCGTCACCAGTTCCCATTACACACCGCTCTTCGTCACCAGTTCCCATTACACACCGCTCTTCGTCACCAGTTCCCATTACACACCGCTCTTCATCACCAGTTCCCATTACACACCGCTCTTCGTCACCAGTTCCCATTACACACCGCTCTTCGTCACCAGTTCCCATTACACACCGCTTTTCCTCACCAGTTCCCATTACACACCGCTCTTCCTCACCAGTTCCCATTACACACCGCTCTTCCTCACCAGTTCCCATTACACACCGCTCTTCGTCACCAGTTCCCATTACACACCGCTCTTCGTCACCAGTTCCCATTACACACCGCTCTTCGTCACCAGTTCCCTTTACACACCGCTCTGCATCACCAGTTCCCATTACACACCGCTCTTCCTCACCAGTTCCCATTACACACCGCTCTTCATCACCAGTTCCCATTACACACCGCTCTTCATTACCAGTTCCCATTACACACCGCACTTCATCACCAGTTCCCGTTACACACCGCTCTTCCTCACCAGTTCCCATTACACACTGCTCTTCATCACCAGTTCCCATTACACACCGCTCTTCATTACCAGTTGCCATTACACACCGCTCTTCATTACCAGTTCCCATTACACACCGCACTTCATCACCAGTTCCCATTACACACCGCTCTTCATCACCAGTTCCCGTTACACACCGCTCTTCCTCACCAGTTCCCATTACACACTGCTCTTCCTCACCAGTTCACCAGTTCCCATTACACAATGCTCTTCCTCACCAGTTCACCAGTTCCCATTACACACTGCTCTTCCTCACCAGTTCCCATTACACACCGCTCTTCCTCACCAGTTCCCATTACACACTGCTCTTCATCACCAGTTCCCATTACACACCGCTCTTCATCACCAGTTCCCATTACACACCGCTCTTCATCACCAGTTCATTCATCTCGCCTTTAATATTGACGTCTGGAAGACCAACGAAAAACTTAAAGACAAACTATTCTCCTTTTCTCATCTTCATCTGTCTTTAGTGTGTAATGTTAGAAATGTAAGTGTTACAGACATATGTAAAAAAAGGTCCTGTGCAGTGTGTAGTGAGCACTGTGTAGTGTTTAGTGAGCAGTGTGTAATGTTGCTGTTTGAGCATGAAAAGCTCCAGTTCTTCTCTATATCAGTGTCAGTGTTTCTGAACTCCTGAAACGCCTCCATTGTATCTTGAGTTTCTTCCAGGAACGAACACATCACAATATTCCTCATTATAATAATTCATACGCAGAATAAAGGGGCGGGGCCTGGTTGAGTTAGTTAGTAGTGTGTTAAACTAGCGGTTATGGTAAGGGGCGGGACATTTCCCAAACACACTCGAAGCACTCGACCAATCACAACACACTGCTCCAGCCGACCAATCAGAGCACAGTGTGCTTTTCAGGCCGAGATCTTTAGCTCACACACACAACTCTGCGATGCTGTGTGTGAATCTTCGTTAGAACGATTGTTTCGGGAAACACGACTCGTTGAACTGATGATAAGGACAGAACTTGCGACTATAGTTGCAGACTATACAGACAGACTGGGAAGAGAGGAGCCGCAACAATGGAGAATATGAGGAAAATAATCAACATTCAAGCAGGAAAACCTGTTCTAGTAGAGCCTGAAAACAACATATAGACATTGTAAAAGGGGATAATAGGTTTTCTTTAAATACTGGTGTTCTTCATAGTTGTCTTTCCTCTCTCCTGCTTGTCTCAGGTGTGTGGGATACCTGTTCCAGCGAGTGGGAAAGATCACGGCTACTGCAGTCGGTGGAGGATTCCTGCTGTTACAGGCGAGAACACAGTTACTGATCACTAGTCGAGTCTCCTTCATTTATACAGCGCTTTAACAATATAGATTGTCTCAAAGCAGCTTTACAGTGATAATAGGAAATTACAGTAACAGAGATTGTTTTTGGCTTTACAGCAGCTCTAGAGTAAACTTATTGTGCAGCTAAAGTTAGTTTTGATTGATTCACTTACGTTGTAAAGATCATTAGTTATTAACTTAGTGGCCGCTAACACACACTGTTCTAACAGAAAACACTTAATGCGATCCGGCCGCTCATTTGAAATGTAAAATATCAAAAATGTAAAAAAAAAAAAAAAAAGTATAATACAGAATTTTTTATCTCTTCCGCGTAGCCACGTGAACCGGAATTATCCTGACAACGTTTTATCAGTACAGAGGTAAAGGGAAGGAGGCTGTGTTGGCGGACCACTCTTAGCTGGGACGTATTGCTTAACCTCTTTGACAAGCTATCCAACACAGAGGAACTTAAATTGTACCTTTTTTGTGGTGGATGAGACGGAATTCTAGCAGGTAGGTAAATAAGTTGGTAAGCAGAGCAAGGCAGGCAGCGGGCAGGTAAGTAGGTTTGTAGTAGCAGACAAAGCATGGACTCCAGTAATCCAACAAACGATTGGTAAGTGATTGAAGAATGGTGGTTAAAAGGCACAACTTAATATCAAAAATAATGTCCAAATAGTTCAATAGTAATTCAAGCGATTCAATAGCTTTTCAATAGCGATTCAATAGCGATGTAAAAAACTGTATGCTTAATACGTTCCAACAGCTTCCTTGTTCTTTTTCTTCTTTTTGAAAAGGTGAGAGAGTGGCCATCTTTATATTCAAACATTCTCACCAACTGTCAAAATAAAAGTCCCTACGAAATAAAGGATCCTAAATCTAACAAAACATACCAGTGCTCCAATAGCACAACAATTTAGATTAACCTAAACACAAATGGCTCCTACATAGCCAGCCCCTATAGCTATTGCAGAAGGCAAGCTATAACTAACTAAATGTAATTTTCCAAGGAGCTATATTATTTCCTTAAACTCATTATGCATTATTCATAAGAATAAATGCAAAGTGCAAAGATTCAGTGTATGCATCTGTATGACAGTGTATGCACGTGCGCAAGTTCATTCAAGTCTCACTCAGCTTTACATTGTTGGCCTTCTACAAGCAAGCAGATCTTACTGATAGGTCTTTCAAGCTGGCTTGTTTCAGTTTGAAGCCGTACATTGCGGACCAAGCCTTTGGAGTCAGGAAAGGCTTCATTGACTCTAGCCAACATCCATGATCCTCTTGGCGCCGTGCTATCGGCTACTAGCATGACGTCTCCTGGACAGAAGTTGCGTCTGACCCAAGACCATTTTTGCCGTGTTTGTAAAAGAGGAAGGTACTCTCGGACCCAGCGTTTCCAAAATAAGTCAGCAATGTACTGGATCTGTCTCCAACGATGTCTGGTGTAAAGTTCTTCCTTTACGAACAAACCTGGAGGTAGAACAGGATGCACCTTAAGCTGCAGTATATGATTAGGCGTTAACGGCTCCAAGTCATTTGGGTTATCAGAAACAGTCGTGAGTGGACGGCTATTGAGAATGGCCTCAACCTCACACATTACTGTCTGAAGACCTTCATCATCCAGATATTGCTGGCTGGTGACTGACCGTAACGTCGTTTTGATCATGCGAATCAACCTCTCCCATATCCCCCCACAATGGGCACCATGGGGAGGGTTAAATGTCCATTTTACCCCCTTTTGGAGCAGACTTTTTTCAATTTGTTGCATGTTCCAAGATTTCAAGGACTCCTTTAGTTCCTTTTCAGTTGCAACAAAGTTTGTTCCATTGTCTGACCGCAACTCAGACACTGGCCCTCTTCTGGCAATGAAACGTCTGAATGCATGAATGCAAGAGTCAGTATGAAGTGAATGCGCAACTTTCAAGTGTATAGCACGGCTGGTAAGACATGTGAAAATCACGCCGTACCGTTTTACAATGCTGCAGCCTCGTTTTACCTCTAATGGCCCAAAATAATCAACCCCTACATGCGTGAAGGGCGGAAGGACTGGCAAGTCTGCCATTTTCTGTTCACCTGCACTCAACTTGACTCTTCTGCACCTGGTGCATTCATAAACTACCTTTCTGGCCAGAGTGTTGGCGCAAGGAATCCAATATCTTTGTCTGAGTTTGGAGAGCATGAAATTTCTTCCACTGTGTCCAACTTCTGATGGATGTGCTGAAGTAAGAGTTTGGAAACGTGATTGTCCTTAGGGAGAAGAGCAGGGTGTTTCTGCTCAGTGGGCATTGCCATTTTACTCAGACGTCCACCAACCCGTAAGATGCCATTGGCCAGAAGAGGATCTAACCTGTAGATGGAGCTGTTTCTGTTTACATTTTGCATGCCTTTCTGCAAACAGGCTATTTCTTGTGGGAATCCCTGCCTTTGGCTAAACTGTAAGATTGCGACCTCAGCATCCTCTAGATCACTGATTGATAGAACATATGGACCTGTCTTTTCATGTTTTCCTTTTCTTGTGGTCATGATATGTCTGTTCAGATCTTTCTTGCCATTCTTAAGTAATTTCAACAGAACAGACTTGAACCTCAGGAACCATGCCACAGCTTTCTTGAGCTTCATCCAAGTTGAGAAATAATTCATGAGGTAAGTAGTGGCGTCACAGCTTTCCTTCACAGCAACATTGACAGTGACAACTCCTTTTCTTAATTCAGGGTCATCTTGAAAGAGAATGGGTTCAGATGGATGCTCTGGCCAGCAATGAGATAGTTCCTTCAGAAAGTCTGGGCCATTGATCTATGTTGTTCTTTTCAAGAATGTGTTGACATGTTGCCCCCGGGAGGCGTAATCAGCGGGATTGAGTTTTGTGCCTATATACTTCCATTGGGAGACATCTGTCGCACTTCTGATGACATTAACACGGTTTGCCACGAAGGTTAGGAATCTTCTGCTTTCATTCCGGATGTACCTTAGAACAGTCATGCTATCTGTCCAAAACAGAGACCTTTCCAATTCCATATGCAGCTCCTCAGATAGCATTTTGTCCATTTGTACGGCCAAAACTGCAGCAGTGAGCTCCATTCTTGGTGTGGTCATCAGTTTTAAGGGAGCAACTCGGGTCTTTCCCATTATAAAGGTGACGTGGACCTTGTTGCTGCTAGTCAGCCTAAGATAGGTAACTGTTCCATTCCCAAGGTCACTCGCATCACAGAAGTGGTGCATCTGTGCTGTTTTGACATCTCCAAAGTTGTTTGGTACAAGACATCGGTTGACCTTGAACTCCCTTACTTTTGGAAGATCTTTCCACCATTGCTTCCAGGCTTGAGCGTGGACCTCTGGCAATTCTTCATCCCATCCAATGTTCTGCTTGCATAACTCTGGCAAGATGTGTTTTGCCGGAAAGGTGAGAGGTGCAAGGAATCCAAGAGGGTCATATATAGAACTGACCATGGACAGAATCCCACGTCTGGTGCACGGACGCTCCTTTATGGTCACCTGGAATGTGAAGGTGTCTTCCTTAACACACCATTGCACCCCAAGAGCTCTTTCAACTGGCAAATCTTCTATGTCAAGGTCGAGATTCTTTATGTTCTTGGCCCTCTCAGGCTCTGGAATGGAGTCCAAGACAGCTCTGTTGTTGCTAACCCATTTGGTCAACTTAAAGCCTCCAGTTGCACAGAGTAATTTCAGCTCTTTACAAAGTCTAATGGCATTGCCCTCTGTGTCCACGGCCTTCAGCAAATCATCCACATAGAAGTTGTTTTTGACTGCGCTAGTTGCATCGGCTGAGAAGCACCCTTTGTTATCCTCAGCTGTCCTCTTTAACGCATAACTTGCACAGCTAGCTGATGATGTTGCGCCAAAAAGATGTACGATCATCCTGTACTCTTTCAGTGCCTGACTAACGTCCCCATCTGGCATTTTCTCTACATCAGCCATGATAGTGATGTTGTCCAGACGAAAACGGACTAAGACCCCAATTAAGCTGCTTGTAAGATTGGGACCTTGAATGAGTTCAGTGTTCAGTGAGGCACCCTGATAAGATGCAGAGCAGTCAAATACCACACGCAAGCTCCCCTTCTTTGGGTGAAACACACCATGGTGTGGAATATACCACACTTTTCCATTTTCCTGCATCAACTGGTCTTGGGGTACAAGTTCAGCATGTCCGCATGATAGGACTGTTTCCATAAATGGCCCATATTCCTTATGAAACTCATCATTCTTTTGAAACTTTCTTTTTAAAGACAATGCTCGTTGCTCTGCCATGTGAAGGTTGTTTGGCATCATAGGATTATACTTCTTGAATGGCAATTGATAATGTCCAGCCACTATTTCAACAGAGCTGTCCATTATCTGCATGAATTTGTTTCTTTTCCTCAAAACTCTTTTCTGGGAAATCATGGTTGTATTGCTGAATCAAAAGTTCACTCAGGTTATCAATGGAAATCCGATGTGCATGAACATATTTCTGACCTTGCTTGTTGATGCGTGCATCCTCAGTGTGGAGAAGTCAATTCACTGCCCAGCCTAGCAGTGTTTTAACAGCAAAGGGTCCATTTCCCTGGCTATTGATAATTCTCCATGGTTCCATCAATTTTGGTGCATTAATCCCAATCAGAAGGTCTATCCCAGCATTGATGTTGGGAATATCAACATCTTGAAGATAAGGCCATTTTCGTATATCTTCTCGTCTGGGGATGTGTTCCCTGTTGACTGGAATTTCCTGCTGAGTGTAAACTTCAGGTAATTGTATGAATTCCTTTCCGTCCAGGCTGCACACTTCCGGGCCCTTGACTACCATGCTGTTAACAGATTTCTTTTGCCCCATAGTGCGCAGAAGTATTTGTTGATGTTTCCCATTAGCATTCAAGTTCCTCCTAAGTTGTTCTGTGCAAAATGTTGCCGAACTCCCTGGGTCAATGAAAGCGTATGTCTGCACTACATGATTTGAATTACTCATTTTGACTTGGACTGGTATTATTGCAAGTGTACAATGTTTATCACTACAATCAAGTGCCTCTGTTTTCAGTGAAACCAACCCGCTGCTCACTGCCTTTTTGTCTGAAGGACCTGCATTACTCTGCTCTCCTGTTACATTTTGAGGTATATGCAAGATAGTGGGATGTAATTTTGAACAAATTGAACAGGTTTGTCTACTTTTGCAGGTCATACTCATGTGTCCTTTAGCAAGACAACCAAGACAGACACCTTTAGTCTTTAGCAGCTCAACTCGTGCGTTGTGAGACTTCTTCATCAGCTCTTGACATGACACAATCTCATGCTCACCATTACAGGCAGGACAGAGTTTTGATGAACTGTTTTTGGGCACATTGGATATTTGCATTGTGCTCTCTGTGTTGTTCTTTGATGCAACTGCTACTGTTGTGGCGAAACTGCTCTTCTGCATGGAACTCATTGGCTTGCTACTGTTAGCAGCTGTTTTTGGTGACCTTCTGTTTGAGGAGCCGTCTTGGAGGTTACCAAAAACTGGGTCTTGTAAAATCCTGGCCTGCCTTTCCAGGAAGAGGACAAGATCAGCAAACTCGGCTCTTGCTCCTTTTCGTTCCCTGATGTCAAAAGCATGTGATCTCCATTTTTCTTTCACTTTGTACGGCACCTTGGAGATTAGAAGCCTCAGGTTTAATGGAAGGTTCAGCTCATCCATGTACCTTAAGGTACGCATTACATTACAGCATCCACGGAGGAAAAGAGCATAACTGTACAGAGCTTCTCCATTGTCTGATGGGATATTATTCCAATTTAAGGCTTTATCCATATAAGCATTAGTAATCTTAAATTCATCCCCAAAATGAAGTTCCAATAGCCGTTTTGCCTCTGCATACCCTCTATCTGCATCCATATGAAGACAACTTCTGACCAGCTCCTTAGGTTGGCCAGAGGTGTATTGTTCAAGGTAATACAGTCTGTCTTGGCTATTGCTGGTGTTTTTCTCAATACAGTGTTCCAATGCCTGCATAAATGGTCTGAAGTTCAGAGGTTCACCGTTAAACATGGGAAGGTGCCTAGTTGGAAGTAAAGTCATTTTCTGTTGCTGTGCAATAAGATCGGCAACAGCACCCAGGTTGTAAACCTTTTGCAATGGTGTTTTGGGAACAGCAGAGATTCTGGCATATTCCACTGGTGAGGGTTCTAAATGAACATGTTCCTTGATTCTGTCATATTTGCTCTCCAGATACGCATTCATGCCATCTCCTGGCAATTCTGAAACTTCTGTTGATATGAGTCTAGAGTTCATAGATTCAGCATCAATGCTCTGTAACACTTGCACCCTTGCACTAGCTGCAGCCAACTCTGTTTCAAGTTCAACTTTTTCCATTGCATTTTGCACTTTAATTCTTTCCATTTCCAAGGCGTGTTTTTTCTTCAGTCCTTCAGTACGTTGCAACAGAGCTGCCCTTTCAGCTTCAGCCTTTAAACGCGCGGAAGACACTGACGAAGATTTTGAGGCAACACTAGCACCAGAACGTGAAGATTCTACTTTACTGGCACGTGCTGCCACAATGGATATACTGTCCAGATGAGACACCACAGTTTGGGATTCATAGCTTTGAACACTCTTCCACATTTCTACTTCATTCAAGAATGTTTCAAAAGTTTGCATCTTTGGTTGGTACCACTCATCATTGTCACTTTTCCTTTCCTCTTCCTCATACATCACTTGCACAGATTGATGCACATCTTTAAATTCGTCCAATGCCACATGCAGCTGTTCAATGCCTGTGTCAACGGCTTCAATATCTCCACCTTTTAATAATTCCTTTAATTCATTCATTTTACGTGTACACACGCCAAGTTTTCCTCCGCGCGTTGCGCAAAGCTCTTTAATTTTGCCATCAGCCATATTTGAGATTTTTTTTTTTTTTTTTCATTCTCAGGAGATGTTACACGGTACATCTATACCGTGATTCCCACAATGCATTGCGACGTGACCAAACGATCCCGAAGTCTATATCATATGTAAGCAGATGCTTACAAAAAAATGCGATCATCAACATTAAACAGCATGTAAATCAAAACTGCCCAATGTTACGGAATGAAATGTCGAGCAGGAAGTGGAAAAGTTATTTTCTTTTCCCTTTAAAAAAATAAATAAATAATTAAACACAGCACAATTAACTTCAGCTCAGTTCATTCTCTTCTGTCTTCATTTAAGCTTATATGAACAAAAATGAACAAAAACCATGAACAAAAACCATGGTCCGCTCCAGTAGCAAATCCAGTAACAAACAAAAAAATGCACTCCAATGGTAAACTTGAAACAGTAAATTCTCAAAAGATCCCAAAACTTTTACGCTTCAATAACAGTCAAACAAATGCTTCCATAGGTTCCAAACAATTCGATTGTGAAACAGCGTAAACGATTGCAAAGTTCTTTACTGTTGTGTTGGCGGACCACTCTTAGCTGGGACGTATTGCTTAACCTCTTTGACAAGCTATCCAACACAGAGAAACTTAAATTGTACCTTTTTTGTGGTGGATGAGACGGAATTCCAGCAGGTAGGTAAATAAGTTGGTAAGCAGAGCAAGGCAGGCAGCGGGCAGGTAAGTAGGTTTGTAGTAGCAGACAAAGCATGGACTCCAGTAATCCAACAAACGATTGGTAAGTGATTGAAGAATGGTGGTTAAAAGGCACAACTTAATATCAAAAATAATGTCCAAATAGTTCAATAGTAATTCAAGCGATTCAATAGCGATTCAATAGCGATGTAAAGAACTGTATGCTTAATACGTTCCAACAGCTCAGGGGCGGATCTACCGGGGTGGCATGGGGTGGCAAATGCCACCCTAAAAGAAAGCCTTGCCACCCCTGCTGCCACCCCAGTTGGCAGCAACAAATTAAAAGTTGTGGCCAATTTGACAATTTACGCGCAAATCTCCAATGTCCGGCTGCAGTGAATGCAGCACGAGATTACGTCAGAGCGGCAAGAGACTAATTTGATTTGAAAACTCTCACACATCTGCCACTCATCACCTGTGTCTTACCTTAATGTTTTTCCTGTGATAATGCCCCTTATTTCTATCATACTTCTATCTCCTATTACGTGAGATGACATTGTATGGTCACTTATTCCCAGTGGTTAAATTGGGCCGGGGCTTAATCTCGTTGTCAGTCGACCATGATCGCGCACCGCTCGCGCACGCGCATCTAGGTGACACGGATAAATGTACGCAGCAATATGTAATGAATGTTCCTGGGAGATCCGTAGTTGCGCGGGATGTGGAAGCGCGCAAACTTTCCAGAAATGTACAAAAAGTGCCCTGGCCTTGAATGACAAGGTAAGGAAAATAAGATTAAATTAAATAAAAATTAAATAACCAAGACTTGGTTGACCATGTGATGATTTTTCTCAGGAGATGTTTTGAGCATTTTACTTCAGACACCGGATTATCAGCAAACAAGAGAACTGCTAGCTGGCTACTCAAAATAAACTAGCAATCTATTCAGCCAGCATATTTGTATTTGATCTGTGTGAATTACAGAAATGTAAGACTTGCTAGACCTACTTTTAGCTACCAAGCAACCTTTCCACAAGGATAGATTGATTAAAATTTTTGTGACTTGTGCATACCTGGATGTGAAATGATGCAGAGTAGGCTGTGTGTGTGTGTGTGTGTGTATGTGTGTGTGTTGTAGTAGTAAAGAGAGAGAATGGGAGAGGAAGTGTGTGTGAGGTGGACCTGGTCACCACAGACCCAAATCTTCTCAGCTGTTGCTACTGTCATACACTGCACTGTCTCTTCATGTGGCACATTATGTTTGGCACATTGTATGGGTCACTATATCATAACAAGGTAATACAATGTGTAATCAAGTGATGACTGATTAACAGTAATGTAAATGCTAAATGTCCTAATACCTGTTGATACTACAACAATGCAAAGTATATGCTTTTAACCTTGCAGTTTTTCACATATCATGTAATACTCAATTTCTCCATTTCTTTGCACAAAACTCTCCAGAAAGTGCCATTTAATGGCTTATTTTAAATAACCATTATACCCCCGGACCCCCCTAGGGAGAGCACTGCCCCCCACATAATAAATCCCAATTTAACCCCTGCTTATTCCTAATATGAACTGTTTCAAATGAAATCTCAAATGCAAGACATGATTCCATGAGATTAAGTTTGTCTGTATGAGTTTGTAAATGGCAGCCTGTGCCCTTTTGTAGTGTGTACATACCACTTCTCATCAAACAGTGATAACTGTGATTAAATTCAGTATATACGTCTGCCATATGTTGCCACCCCTCAAAAATTCCTGCCTTCCTCTCGCCACCCCATAAATGTTTTTCTAGATCCACCCCTGCAACAGCTTCCTTGTTCTTTTTCTTCTTTTTGAAAAGGTGAGAGGCGGCCATCTTTATATTCAAACATTCTCACCAACTGTCAAAATAAAAGTCCCTACGAAATAAAGGATCCTAAATCTAACAATTTAGATTAACCTAAACACAAATGGCTCCTACAGAGGCCTTCACAAGGGAGAGACTAGTGACACTTCAGGACTGCGTTGTCGTCATGTCCAGGTGCAGGTCCTTCATCAGATCCGGAGTGTGAGTGTGTGTGTGTGTGTGCGTGTGTGCGGCGCAGGTCCTTCATCAGATCTGGATACGGCCTGGATCCGGCGGACTGCAGTAAACCTCGGGATAAACAGAGAGACTTATATTAGCGTAGACGCCATCCTTCTTATGATGTAACGAGTACATCAGGATTTATGGGAAGTGTTCCCGGTTCCGGCTGATCTAAACTATGCAGCCTAACATTGAATTATAGAAGTCTATAATGTGTTAAGTGTATGCTAAGCCAAAGAGATGTGTTTTTAGTCTAGATTTGAACTGACAGACTGTGTCTGCTTCCCGGACAATGTTAGGAAGATTGTTCCAAAGTTTTGGTGCTAAATAGGAAAAGGATCTACCGCTAGCAGTCGATTTAGATATTCTAGGTATTATCAACTGGCCGGAATTTTGAGATCGCAATAGACGTGAAGGACTATAATGCGTTAAGAGCTCGCTCAAGTACTGGGGAGCTAAACCATTTAGTTCTTTGTAAGTAATCAGCAATATTTTAAAATGTATACAATGTTTAATAGGGAGCCAATGCAGTGTTGACAGACCCGGGCTAATATGGTCATACTTCCTGGTTCTGGTAAGGACTCTAGCGGCTGCGTTTTGGACCAGCTGTAGTTTGTTTATTAAGCGTGCAGGGCAACCACCCATAAGAGCATTACAATAATCTAGCCTTGATGTCATGAACGCATGAACTAACTGTTCCGCATTTGTCATTGAGAGCATATGATGTAATTTAGATATATTTTTTTAAGATGGAAAAATGCGGTTTTACAGATACTAAACACGTGACTTTCAAATGTATAATGCAAATGTAACACATCATGTGATTTGTGTTTCTGTCGCAATATCGAGCTATCTGGGATGCTGAGATGATGACACTGATCAGGAAGATTATTAATAAAGCAATCTTTAGTGGCAGAAGTGATAGGTATAACATATTTGTAACACTGAGTCGGCTTTGCAGCCTTGGCTAAATGAAGTTTACACGAGACTAGATAATGATAATGATCTGAGATGTCATCGCTCTGCTGCAGAATTTCAACAGCATCAACATTGATTCCCTGTGATAATATTAGATCTAGAGTATGATTACGACAATGAGTAGGTCCTGACACGTGTTGTCTAACTCCAATAGAGTTAAGAATGTCAATGCCAATCCCAATGCATCTTTTTCATTATCTACATGTATATTAAAATCACCAACAATTAGGACTTTATCTGCAGTTAGTACTAACTCTGATAGAAAATCAGCAAATTGTTTGATAAAGTCTGTATGGTACCCTGGTGGCCTGTATACAGTAGCCAGCACAAATCTTAAACGTGATTTATCATTTACACTAGATAGTGTTACATTAAGCACCAACACTTCAAAAGAATTATATTTAAAACTAGACTTCTCAGTAATTCTGAAGATATTACTATATTACTATAAATTACAGCAACACCTCCCCCTTTGCCTTTCAGACGAGGTTCATGTTTATAACAGTAATCTTGTGGGGTGCACTCATTTAAAGTAATGTAATCGTTTGGTTTTAGCCAGGTTTCTGTCATACACAGCACATCTAGGTTATAGTCTGTAATCATATCATTAACAATAAGTGCTTTTGAAGTAAGGGATCGAATATTCAGCAACCCAAGCTTTATCATTTGTTCATTTGTATGAAATCTACTTTGACTACAGTTCACTACAGCTACTGTTCACTACAGTTACTGTTCACTACAGTTACTGTCCACTAGTTACTGATCATTACGGCTAATGTTCACTACAGTTACTGTTCACTACAGTTACTGTTCACTACAGTTGTTTACTGTTCACTACAGCTACTGTTCACTACAGCTACTGTTCACTACAGTTACTGTTCACTACAGTTACTGATCACTACAGCTACTGTTCACTACAGCTACTGTTCACTACAGTTACTGTTCACTACAGTTGTTTACTGTTCACTACAGCTACTGTTCACTACAGCTACTGTTCACTACAGTTACTGTTCACTACAGTTACTGTTTACTGTTCACTACAGCTACTGTTCACTACAGCTACTGTTCACTACAGTTACTGTTCACTACAGCTACTGATCAGTACAGTTACTGTTCACTACAGCTACTGTTCACTACAGTTACTGTTCACTACAGTTACTGTTCACTACAGCTACTGTTCACTACAGCTACTGTTCACTACAGCTACTGTTCACTACAGCTACTGTTCACTACAGTTACTGTTCACTACAGTTACTGTTCACTACAGCTACTGTTCACTACAGTTACTGTTCACTACAGCTACTGTTCACTACAGTTACTGTTCACTACAGTTACTGTTCACTACAGCTACTGTTCACTACAGCTACTGTTCACTACAGCTACTGTTCACTACAGTTACTGTTCACTACAGCTACTGTTCACTACAGTTACTGTTCACTACAGTTACTGTTCACTACAGCTACTGTTCACTACAGCTACTGTTCACTACAGCTACTGTTCATTACAGCTACTGTTCACTACAGCTACTGTTCACTACAGCTACTGTTCACTACAGTTACTGTTCACTACAGTTACTGATCACTACAGCTACTGTTCACTACAGTTACTGTTCACTACAGTTACTGTTCACTACAGTTGTTTACTGTTCACTACAGCTACTGTTCACTACAGTTACTGTTCACTACAGCTACTGTTCAC
Source organism: Gila orcuttii (assembly GCA_026230005.1). NCBI lineage: Eukaryota > Metazoa > Chordata > Actinopteri > Cypriniformes > Leuciscidae > Gila > Gila orcuttii. The sequence continues at coordinate 50,156,319 of JAPDVR010000011.1, read as the reverse complement.
TACAGCTACTGTTCACTACAGCTACTGTTCACTACAGCTACTGTTCACTACAGCTACTGTTCACTACAGTTACTGTTCACTACAGTTACTGTTTACTGTTCACTACAGCTACTGTTCACTACAGCTACTGATCACTACAGCTACTGTTCACTACAGCTACTGTTCACTACAGTTACTGTTCACTACAGCTACTGATCAGTACAGTTACTGTTCACTACAGCTACTGTTCACTACAGTTACTGTTCACTACAGCTACTGTTCACTACAGTTACTGTTCACTACAGTTATTGTTCACTACAGCTACTGTTCACTACAGCTACTGTTCACTACAGCTACTGTTCACTACAGTTACTGTTCACTACAGCTACTGTTCACTACAGTTACTGTTCACTACAGCTACTGTTCACTACAGCTACTGTTCACTACAGTTACTGTTCACTACAGCTACTGTTCACTACAGTTACTGTTCACTAGTTACTGTTCACTACAGCTACTGTTCACTACAGTTACTGTTCACTACAGCTACTGTTCACTACAGCTACTGTTCACTACAGCTACTGTTCACTACAGCTACTGTTCACTACAGTTACTGTTCACTACAGTTACTGTTCACTACAGTTGTTTACTGTTCACTACAGCTACTGTTCACTACAGCTACTGTTCACTACAGCTACTGTTCACTACAGCTACTGTTCACTACAGCTACTGTTCACTACAGTTACTGTTCACTACAGCTACTGTTCACTACAGCTACTGTTCACTACAGTTACTGTTCACTACAGCTACTGTTCACTACAGCTACTGTTCACTACAGTTACTGTTCACTACAGCTACTGTTCACTACAGTTACTGTTCACTACAGCTACTGTTCACTACAGCTACTGTTCACTACAGTTACTGTTCACTACAGCTACTGTTCTTTACAGCTACTGATCACTACAGCTACTGTTCACTACAGTTACTGGTCACTACAGCTAATGTTCACTACAGTTACTGTTTACTGATCACTACAGCTACTGTTCACTAGTTACTGTTCACTACAGCTACTGTTCACTACAGGTACTGTTCACTACAGGTACTGTTCACTACAGGTACTGTTCACTACAGCTACTGATCACTACAGCTACTGTTCACTACAGCTACTGATCACTACAGCTACTGATCACTACAGCTACTGATCACTACAGCTACTGTTCACTACAGCTACTGTTCACTACAGCTACTGTTCACTACAGTTACTGTTCACTACAGCTACTGTTCTTTACAGCTACTGTTCACTACAGTTACTGTTCACTACAGCTACTGTTCACTACAGTTACTGTTCACTACAGCTACTGTTCACTACAGCTACTGTTCACTACAGCTACTGTTCACTACAGCTACTGTTCACTACAGCTACTGTTCACTACAGTTACTGTTCACTACAGCTACTGTTCACTACAGCTACTGTTCACTACAGCTACTGTTCACTACAGCTACTGTTCACTACAGTTACTGTTCACTACAGCTACTGTTCACTACAGCTACTGTTCACTACAGCTACTGTTCACTACAGCTACTGTTCACTACAGTTACTGTTCACTACAGCTACTGTTCACTACAGTTACTGTTCACTACAGCTACTGTTCACTACAGCTACTGTTCACTACAGTTACTGTTCACTACAGCTACTGTTCACTACAGTTACTGTTCACTACAGTTACTGTTCACTACAGCTACTGTTCACTACAGTTACTGTTCACTACAGTTACTGTTCACTACAGCTACTGTTCACTACAGTTACTGTTCACTACAGTTGTTTACTGTTCACTACAGCTACTGTTCACTACAGTTACTGTTCACTACAGCTACTGTTCTTTACAGCTACTGATCACTACAGCTACTGTTCACTACAGTTACTGGTCACTACAGCTAATGTTCACTACAGTTACTGTTTACTGATCACTACAGCTACTATTCACTAGTTACTGTTCACTACAGCTACTGTTCACTACAGGTACTGTTCACTACAGGTACTGTTCACTACAGCTACTGATCACTACAGCTACTGTTCACTACAGCTACTGTTCACTACAGCTACTGTTCACTACAGTTACTGTTCACTACAGCTACTGTTCACTACAGTTACTGTTCACTACAGCTACTGTTCTTTACAGCTACTGATCACTACAGCTACTGTTCACTACAGTTACTGGTCACTACAGCTAATGTTCACTACAGTTACTGTTCACTACAGCTACTGATCACTACAGCTACTGTTCACTACAGCTACTGATCACTACAGCTACTGATCACTACAGCTACTGTTCACTACAATTACTCTACAATTACTGTTCACTAGTTACTGTTCACTACAGCTACTGCTCACTACAGCTACTGATCAGTACAGCTACTGTTCACTACAGCTACTGCTCACTACAGCTACTGATCAGTACAGCTACTGTTCACTACAGCTACTGCTCACTACAGCTACTGATCACTACAGCTACTGTTCACTACAGCTACTGTTCACTACAGCTACTGTTCACTGCAGTTACTGTTCACTACAGTTACTGTTCACTACAGCTACTGTTCACTACAGTTACTGTTCACTACAGCTACTGTTCACTACAGCTACTGTTCACTACAGCTACTGTTCACTACAGTGTTTAAATGTGACTCAATGGTCTTTTGTCTCTCAGATCGCCAATCACAGCGGTTACGTCCAAGTGGACTGGAAGAAAGTGGAGAAAGATGTAAACAAAGCCAAGAGACACCTGAAGAAAAAAGCCAATAAAACCGCACCTGAGATCAACACGTTTATTGAGGAGGTGAAGACGCTTAATAGTTTGAATAAAATGGGACACAATAATGTCTTGTGCAAATCTGAGCTTCAAATAACAGGAATTCATTAAAATAATTAAATCTAGGACTTTAAAATGGATTTTTCCTTTTTTATTGTTCAGTTCAACACTATACAGTTATTATATAACCAGTTCTCTGAATCTCTTCTGTGTGTAGCAGTTCCCTCTTCTGGTTATGAATACTTATAAACCTCCATGTTTTACAGGCATCTGAATTTGTGAAGAAAAACATTGTTGTTTCCAGTGGATTTGTTGGCGGCTTCTTGCTCGGCCTCGCCTCTTGAGTCGAGTGTTTCTGTGATGTCCCATCATGCACCTCATGTTGCTCTTTTAGCTTCACTCACTCAGTGTGTGTGAGTCTGATGAAATGGAGGTGAATGTGAGCTTATTCTGTGCAGAACTGAACACTATAAACTACATCATTGGACAGTCTGTGTTTGCTTCTCTGTGAAAACAACTGGATGGAAAACAACTTTTCTCAGCTAATGCTTGTACAGGTTTTTGTAATTTTGTTCTTGGTGAAGTTACTGTTGCATTTTCATGTCCTTTGTTTGTTTCTTTATGGGGACTGTTTACATTGTAAATAAAAATGACTCCTGATTCAACTTTGCGACTTATTGATTTTTTTGTTGTTGTTTAATTTCAACAGTACTATTATATGATGGAATATCTGGTAGTTTGTTCACATATTGCTTACCTAATTTTCCATTGGTCTTTTTCCAGAGGTGTAACTAAGATCAGAGGTCATCAGAGGCTGAACCAATCCTCAGCTGGAAGAATAAAAAATAATGTTTATCCATTTATTAATATTCCATATAATGTTCAATCATTTGAAGCTGAATGAGCAGTTCAGTGTTTGATAAATGTTGTCTGTAATTGTAATGCTTGCATTGGCCTGTCTCTGTCTTTCTACTTTCTGTCTTACTTTTCTTTTCTTTTGCTGTCTCTCATCATGATGTTGTGAAACAAGAGCAGTTTTGGGCAAGCTACTCAATTTTAGCTGTATTAAATTCCAGCTACTTCTGCAAAATGGTTCAGGCATAAAAGCTAAATACACTACAAATTAATTTGATTGAATTACGAAAAAAACTCCAAAAGAAATATTATTACAATAATAGGAAATAATTATTAGACCATAATGCTTTTACCATGATAATTATATATGCTATGCTGCTCAATAGCTATCAAATTAATGCATGGTATTTATACTTCAAGATGGTTCAAAGAACGGTAGGCTGTAAACAAATATGGTCCTGATGATACATTATGATATGTCCAAAAAGCATGTAAACAATGCTGTGTGCGGTTCTGTTTTGATTTGGTCTTTACCCGAGTTACTGCAGGTATTCTTCATCGAAGGTAAACGACATAGTTCAGGCTCGTTTTAATGGGTTGTAGGTAAATAATACACTTTATCCAGCGCGGTTTTTATAATTGTAATAGAAATTTGGTGTAATTTACAGATTTAGATTGTAGTGTTTAGCCTACTAGTTTGTCAGATTCATTAGAACCGACTCAAACGAGTGAATCATTGGCCAGTCGGGCTTTGCGGTTTAAACAGCCGACAAAAAACATGAGGGATGATCCGTGAAATATTGAATGTTGAGGATAAATTAGGGTCTCGCATCAAATTTTTCAAGTTCGTTGCCAACGTCATTCACGCTCGTGCGTCGAACAGCGCGCGCTTTTCCATGGTGAGAAAAGACGTTTATTTGCCTACAAATGACATCAATCAAGTTCAAAACAAATTACACTAATTCTAAAGTTACCAAAGTAATATATAACTACATCATAACTTTGAAATGGTTACAATAGCTTTTGGTAGACTGGAAGTTGATGGGGTCCATCAACTGTCTGAGTATTTTTTATCCTTATTTTAGTCAATGAAAGTTCATCAACTGTTTGGTTAGCGACATTCTTCAAAATATCTGAACACTTTGTGTTCGACACAAGAAAGAAACTCATACAGGTTTGAAACAATTTGATGGCGAGAAAATGACAATTTAAATGTTTAAGTGAACTATATTCCTTTAAGGCAATCTTCGTCTGACTGATTTTAAATCGTAATATCGGCCACCCCTGAAATAAGTCATAAAACATCAACTTTAACCGAGCAGTTGAACATGTGCAACTTCTGTATTCTGTAAAACTAAAAGTAAAGTATGGGCTCTGACGTGTACTTTAGTGGAAAGTAGCCATTACCTGTTTTAGTGCCACGCTGGAAACTGGACCTCGCATATTACAAAAAAAACTTACATTTCAAATTTTGTTAGGTAATAAAAATGTATCCAGCCTGAACTGTCTCCACCTCGTTGTAATTTGTTTGCATATAATACATTTATTTTAGCTAAATTTAAAGTACATTATGACCATGTGTTTTATCTTAAAATGACTTCAATAGTCTGGATTTAACAAAACTATATTTTCTAAATTGCTTAAATGTCAAATTTAGTACAATAACTACATCGACAATATATTTATAGAAAAAACCTAATACTGAACATGTTATTGCATTATCATGAATCATACTGTTCCCTTATGAAAATGAACCATGGTTAGATTATAGTAAAAGTACACAGGGGAAACTCAAATTAGAATATCATGCAAAAGTTCATGTATTTCAGTAATTCAAATTAAAAGGTGAAATTTATATATATATATACATACACACATATGCATTATACTTTTCAGAGGGCAGATATTTCTGGATTTAAAATCCTTTTTTTTATTGATTTCATGTAGGCCTAATATTCTAATTTGAGACTTTGAATTTGGGGCTTTCATAAGCTGTAAGCCATAATCATCAAAATTATAACTTTTGCACGATAATCTAATTTTTCGAGTTGCACCTGTAGTAACCATGTTTTTATGGCAGATTAATCATTTGTATAACCATAGTTTTACTACAAATACCATGTGGATATTTGTCTGCTAAACTTCTACTGTAACTCTACAATAACGATGTCCTATAGCACAGTGGTTCTCAACCTTTTCTATTTACAAACCATTTGTATTCTTGTGTTAATTTTCAACTCCATATTATTTAAACAAATTCAATACAGATTTAAACCTTAAAAACACCATGTTTTGTAGAGATGAAAGCAGTAGTGATGCACCTATCATGAGATTTCATGGACAATATTGATTTTTTTTTACAAGCAAATCGGCCAAATCCAAAACCGGCTGCCAACTTTAAGTTTATTTTTGTTGTGGTTGATGTTCTCTATAAGAGGCCTTAAACATCGAACCATTTGAAATTAGAGGAAACCACTGAATTTAATCAATCCAAACAAAGATGCTACACACATGTAGCATGAGCAGGTGTTTATTCATATTAATTAATTTCAAGACTTGGAGCAAAAACAGAATTCAGTCTGAATTTAAGTGAAATTCCGGAATAGAGATCGGCTAAAAGCCGCCCGGATGCCGATCGTGTGTTTGAAGCACAAACTGGACTCTGAGTTCTGGCCGTCCACCGGGGCGTCTCTATGAAGAGTCGCACCACAACTCGCATTAACGCTCAAATAAACTGAGGTCGCAGACGCAAGAGACCAAAACGAGCCTCAATAACGACGTTTTAAGCCTTCAGTCACGCAAGATGCAAAGACACACGAGAAGTTTCTGTATTTGCAATTTCCAACTTTAATTTGGTAAAATCATACGATAAACACATTTTCATTTTTCGTGCAGTGCACAGCCTCTAAACTAGTACGTAAAGCAAATACTCTAACTCTAAGGGCTCCGGTGATGTTCTTTCACACGATCCGGTGATTAAAGCCTCATTCATGCCCTCGACTGCTTCAGGCTCAGCCAATCCTGTCAGAGAACACCACCGCCACGCCCAATATGCAAATGCAACAATAGAGAATAACCACATGTTTTTGTTACTTAAGATTGCCGTGTGCCAGACATTCACTGGGGGTAAAGACACTAACAAAAAATAAAAATAAATACCAGAAAAACAAAAACAAACAGAAAAACTGGAGAATCTGAACACTTTGCACTGATACACATTTACAAAAATATTTCTGTAACTTTTTCCAAACCTTGGCATGGTTGTTTAGCATTCAAATCGTGGCTGCCAATTCAGAGTTCGATTGATCGGATTGAAAAGTTTAGTCAGCGAGACAATTACAGATGCGAATTTTGGCGGAGTCCAAAATGACCGTAAACATTAAAAAGCTCACACTACCCCGAAAAATATAAATTTCACGCATACGGGTGACATTCAACATTCAAGTGCCAGTGTTTTTGTACTGTCTTTTGGTCAAGTTACTTGAAACTATCACTTTTAGGCTTATAAAAATAAATATTTCTCAAAAATGCTTAATAAATTACACAAACTAGCAGCAAAAGTAGAATCTAGTAATCTGTGCAAATAGCTAAATTCCCCACTGCTAATCCCCCTGGTCCCAAATCAATCCTGGTTAACTATTGGAGAACCCTTCCCCTTTTGTAAACAAGCTGCGTTTTCACTATCTTCACACACAATATTTGGAAGCTTAAGGACACGCACTCAAGACATTTATATAAAACCCTAGATGTGCAATAAAACGACTTTTGTAAAACTTGAAGGGCGTAACACAGAAGGGCTAAAGTAGCACCACTGCTATCGAGTTACACAATACTGTCAAAGCATCGGCTTCACGTCACCGTTTTCAAATTCATGTCGAAAGGCACAACACGCTTGAGTAAATCTATTGCACTTCAGTTAAACGCTTCCCACTCGCCCTCGGACAGGCGATACGCACCCGTCTCACGAGGGGCTCGTGGGAGTTTGAAAGAAACCTGTCTTTGGCCAGGGATGCCACGGAAACAAACCAACCAATGAGAATCTGGTTTTACAGTAAAGCCACACCCCTGTCGTGTACGCTGAACTCTGACCCCAGCGCTCGCTAGCCCTGGGGTACGCGGAGCCGTGTAAAGCCGAGGATGTCTTTCGGAATTCAACGCAGCTTGAAAAAGAGAGAAAAAAAAAAGAAAAAAAAAAAGTGAACAAACGTTACTTGTAACGAACGTAAAAGCCTGCTGCAGAAATCGATTTGAAAATCTCCTTGACCAAAAAACAAGAACACTAGCATGCGGATTTCTTCAGAGACGAGCGGGCGTTCGGGGCCGGTTCGCTCTGACGGCGCGGTCCTCGAGTAGCATCTGAACTCTCGCTACGGAAGTCGCCACAAGCCTCCCATTATCAACTTCAAGAATGAGTTTTGAAGGAAGTACAAGAGGTTAATCCAATTGCTACATCCTAATATTTTCAAAGAAAAAAAAATTTAATAAAGTAATCCAACACCACTAAACAGCTAGCGTGTGTTAGTGAACTAGCAACACCACTAAACAGCTAGTGTGTGTGTTAGTGAACTAGCTTAGCTGCCTCAATGGTAGAGTTACACAGCGGAGTGGCGGAGGCAGACACGGTTCAACACAACAATCAAATTTAAGATTATATACTGGAATGGCTTGGTTTCTTTTCTCAGAAGACTACTGTCTCTTATAGATACCTCTCCAGGATAGAGTGAGCAAGCATTCGATATTTTAACTCCCTTGTGATGCGGTTTTACCACACAAGAGGGTACGAGCCAATCGGGGGGTGGGGGGGTTGTAGGGGTCAGGCCCATGTGACATCAGCACTGGTGACCCCATTAGAAATTTCAGTTCAAAACGAGGTTGTGACAGACCATCCCAGAGTTTGCCAAGGTTTGATTACATCCAAGCTTATTTTGTTATACCATCCAAAACAAAAGTCATTTGGGGGGAGAAAACGAAGAAAGAAAGAAGAGGAGAAACAACTGTCAGCCAGACATTTAAAAAAAGAAAAACAAACCAAAACACAGCGAGTATAAATTTAAAGGCACAGTACATTAACAAACAAATGATTCTCATTTAGTATAAAGAAATGAGATGTAGTGGAAAACTAGAGTCCGGGAATCTTAAAGCAAACTCGGTTCCCCCGTCAGCACGGATCGGGACACTGCTTTCTGCTACGGTCAAGCCTTCGCTGTCCTGGCATCCCATAATCCCACGGGGCAAAAGCCTCTCCTAGTGGGGTCAGAGAATCACAGCTGGTAATGTACTGCAAAGTTCTTCAAAGCTACACAGGGTATATAGTCTGGCTATGGTACATCATGTGGTTTCCGTTCAGTGAGTTTGGCATGGTGATCCACTGTAATGGGGAGTGGGTGGGGTGGAGGAGGGGGGGGGGGGGGGGGGGAGTCTCAGTTACCCCACCAGTCCACCTGAGAGTAGTTCCCTCCGTAGCCATCACTGCTGTAGAAGTTCCCAAAGCCACCTGAGGACACACACACAGTTCAGATCACGGTTCCTCACGAGGGTTTTCCTCCATTCTGTCACTGATTGAGTTTGTGTTTCTTCACTGTCGACTTTGTCCTGGACATTTAATATTCAACAATATTATTGATCTCCTGCATTGACAGCATTATATGAGAACTGAACGGGACGATGACATCACTGTTTTCTCCACAGCGGCTATATATAATACTAAATTAATTAAACAGAAATGAACCATCACTGAACTTAAGCTGGACTGTGACGCCACTTTCTTCTGGAAACAAACTTTATAGCATTATTTCCGTTATCTCTGTGAAGCTGCTTTGAAACTGCTGTAAAAAGCGCTGTATAATAAAGCTGACTGGACTTTTGGTTTTGCTGCTCCAAATGATTAGAATGTGCTACAAAAGTCATTGAAATTGGAGTCATTTATTTCAATCTCTACATTTAAAAAACTATTAGGGAGTTTATCAACTTCTTAAATGAATGTATGCGTGTGTATTGTAATGTTAGCATCTCTTTCAGGAGATATTAACTCCTGCCAGAATAATCTGTCCTTCACGTCTCAGAGCAAAATAGTTCCTTGTCCAGAATTTTTTTTTGTGTTGTAAATATTTATTCTGAAGCAATATTCTCATTGTTGTTCAATCAGCTTTGATATTTAAATCCACATTGTAATATTGGCACCTTTAAGTTGGTATGTTAGAGTTTCTTCGTGTGCCGCGCTCATTTGTTTGGATTTCTCCTCGAGAGCCTCAACAGCACAAACTTATTACGTCAGTATTATATTCATTATCCACTATCGATCGCAACTCACAATAAGTGTAATAACAGAATAATCTCTCGTTTTAGTGATTCCCAAGTTATTTATTGACGTTCTAATCAGGCCACTCGACCGGTCGGGAAGTAATTCTTTAACGCCGTCCGGGACAAGTGTTTTTATTTTTGAAGGGGCAAGTGAATGTCGAACCCTGCTGTCATGCAACTAGACTGGAGATACAGTAGTCAACATTTAAAGTGGATCCAAAAAAAAGTTCAAAGTTGGCTTAGACAAGAACGAGTATTGTTCAAAATTCATGTATAACTGATGAAAGGTTTTGATCCACTTCAAATGTTGACTGTATATTTGAGTTGGGATGGGAAAGCCACCAAGCCCTTCCCTTGAGGAGTTCCTGAATGAAAGAGCCTTACCACCACCACCACCGAACCCGCGGTTCCCACCGTGGCCCCCAGTGCTGCGGCCCCCCCGGCTGCCGAAGCCTCCGCTGCTGGTGCTGTTGCTGGTCTGACGGTAGTCCCGGGCTCCAAACCCACCGGAGAACCTGAGGAACAGAATCAGTTTAACGAGGAGTCCTCGAGACCATCATAACACTGAGGAATGTCCGGGTCAGATTACAAGATGTTGGCACGATCCGTTTGACGTAGAGTGTCGTGGGGGTTCGGAAACGACAACGGCGTCAGGATGCAAGATTTGATCGTTTCATCGTATAGCGTCTCAGAGACGACAACCGGCTAGCGTCTGCGATGCTTCACGAAATCACCATAAAGACTAGTCCTCCACAGCGAGTCCCATCAAGAGTGAGAGGGCAGGTGTGTGTGTGTGGGGCAGGTGTGTGTGTGTGGGGCGGGTGTGTGTGTGTGTGTGGGGCGGGTGTGTGTGTGTGTGTGGGGCAGGTGTGTGTGTGTGTGTGTGGGGCGGGTGTGTGTGTGTGTGTGGGGCGGGTGTGTGTGTGTGTGGGGCAGGTGTGTGTGTGTGTGTGTGGCTGACCTCTTGGAGCGCCCGCGGGTGCTGCTCTTGTGCTGGTGTTCGTACGCCAGGCTCTCCAGCCACGAAGGCACTTCCTGCTTCGCCTCCACCAAGATGTCCAGCAGGTCCTTCGTGATGTTGCCGTTCTTATCGTTGAAGAACGATGTGGCGAGACCTGTGATGAGCAAACCAAACACCCGAGTAAGCCTGGGAGCTTATGCACTACACCGCAGATAAACGCCACACTACAAATCTTACCAATCGCAAACTTTAGACTGGTAATGTTTTCAAAAGCAGTCTTTTATGCTCACTAAAGCTGCATTTATAAAAAAAAACAAACAAAAAAAAACAACGTGAAATAGTTATACTGATTTCTGAAGGATCATGTGACACTGAAGACTGGAGTAATGATGCTGAAAATTCAGCTTTGATCACAGGAATAAATTACACTTTACTATATATTCACTATATATTCACAGAACACAGATGATTTACATTAGAATAATATTTCACTGTTTTTCCTTTTTTTGTATTTTTAAACAAATAAATGCAGCCTTGGTGAGCAGAAGAGACTTTTAAAAACTAAAAATCTTACCGATCCAAAACTTTTGACTGCTAGTGTACATGCAAGTGCATCGATGATGTCATAATTACCCAGGTTGCCCACACGGCCGGTACGCCCGATGCGGTGGACGTATTCCTCGATGTCACTCGGCAGGTCGAAGTTAATGACATGCTTCACGTTGGAGATGTCGAGCCCGCGAGCCGCCACCTGTGGACCGAGAGCGTGAGAGCGGCACCAGAACACTCAATGCTTAAAGGGTCGTCAGATGCACATTTTACACAAGTTGAATGATTCGGAAAGTTAACATACTTCTGGTTAAAATTCCTCAATGGTTGTGTAAACTGTTGTACAGTCGTGTTAACGCCCTCTAAGTTAATAACTAATGATCTCTGCAACAGAAGTGAATCAAAAGCAGAGGTCTTCAGTCCTGCTCCTGGAGGGCCGCTGTCCTGCAGTTCAGTTCCTGCTTCAGCACACCTGCCTGTGTATGTTCAAGCGATCCTGAAGAGCTTGAGCTGATTCAGGTGTTTGATTAGGGTTGGAACTAAACTCTGCAGGACAGTGGCCTTCCAGGAGCAGGATTGAAGACCTCTGATCAAAATTAACTTTATCTGGACAATAACTTTATTCTAGATCTGCTGTAAAGCCTAACCAATCTCGGTTACTGGAATCTCCTATTATCACTGTAAAGCTGCTGTGAAACTATATTGTTAAAGCGCTGTATAAATGAAGGAGACTTGACCCTTTTACCTCCTGAAAGTTTCAGTGCATGTCTCTTTAAATGATGATGAGCAACTGCTCACCCATGGGCGTCGACACAAGACACTAAAGTGATGTGTAATATGGGAAATATGCTAATACGGGACAGCCCGTCAGTGGTCGTGGGCGGAGCATGAGCAATATGACACATTGCTCAGAAAATCCAAACGGCTTGATTATTTAGAGGGTTTAGGCTTTTTGAGGATAAAAAAGTATATTTTCTTCACTGTATGGTGTTGTGTCCACACACTGCAAAGACACGTTTAATGCAAACACCATATAAAAGTGAATTTTGCATCCGATGAGCCCTTTAACACAAGCGGAGGAAGGAAAGCCACGTACGGCGGTGGCCACTAGGATGGGGCATCTCCCGGACCGGAACTGGTGCAGCGCCTCCTCTCGGTCCCGCTGGGACCGGTCCCCGTGGATGCTGGTGCACGCGTAACCCTCACGGTACAGGAAGTCCTCCAGAGCGTCCGCGCCCTTTTTGGTCTCAACAAACACCAAAGTCAGAGATTCTTTACCTAATGGACGAGATGAAGACGATGAACACCTGATCAAGCACTTCAGCGTGAGCAGAAGCTAATGAATGGCAAACAGGAAGTGACAAGCATTTGGATCTCATAGAAGTGAACTTTACGTTAAACTTAAGACTAGTGCAGTTAAAGCCAATGCTGAACCTCAATGTGCTGTCCTGCTAAACGCAGATAAATCACAGCAGTCACATGACTTTACAGGGCTGTGTTTCCCATACAGCGCGGTCACTCATGGCTTCACTTCTGTAGTGCGATGCATCGCTGAAGAAATCCACTAGCGAGTCACGACTGGTTCCCGAAACCACGTTAGTTAATGATGTCACAGGTGTTTGAGTAATAACTACTGTTAATGAATCGGTTTGAGATTGAATTAACGCGAGATGTTTTGCTATAAATTAGACATGGCATCTGAGGATTAATTCTCATTTTTCTGTTATTTTGCTTTATTTCCAGATTCACTCATAGACTCGTTCTTACGCACTCGAGCTCGTTCACACATGCGCACTCTTCAAAAACTACACTTTAAATCTCCTGACAAACTAAAAGACATGAATGACATTTGTATGTATTCTAAATAAAAGATATGATTGTATGAATGTCAGCTTGAAAAATGAAAAACGTCATGAAAAAAAGAAACTTCTAATCACAGGCGGAGATCTGTCGCTCACACACACAACTCTGCGATGCTGTGTGTGAATCTTCGTTAGAACGATGGTTTCGGGAAACACGACTCGTTGAACTGATGATAACGACTGAACTTGTGACTATAGTTGCTAACGATGCTTTCGGGAAACACAGCCCAGTTCAGCACTGCATTGCACAGACACTTCATGCACAGATCCAGCTGAAGGAATCAACCACTGGAAAGGAGCATGGGGGGGGGGGTAAAAACATCAAATAAAGATCCTAACACCACACGAGAACTAGATCTCATGTGACATGGCGAAAGGGGTTGGAAAACAAACAATGTTGAAGCAAAATAAAGAGGTGAGATGAGACTTGCATTTGTTCCACTTCCAGTGGAGAGATAAACGTCTCTACTCACCAGGTTTTTCTACGTTCTCCCCCGTATTGTCCTGAACCTCACTCGGAATAACTAAATAGAATCAGACCTTATGATGAGCTTCAACAAATATCAGTTTCATTCTATACATGGGTTCAGATGAAGCTCTACTGCACTATGGGAGGACCGTACAAATGTGCAGCTACCGAACATCTAAAGCATCTGAAAACGTCATTCAGCAAAATTAGTCTGCACTGACACTATTGGACGAGAGCTGGTCGATGACATCACTGCTTTATAGCTGAACTCATTTTATAATTGATGTACTTTACACTGTTATTGAACCAAACATGCACTGATCAACTGTTTACTACTGTCTTTTTAGAGCTGAAATCTGTTTGCAACATTGAATTGTTATTTTCCTGTTTCATCACCATAAAGAGAAACAATCTGTATTATATAAAGTGCTAAATAACTATAGTGACTTGCTCTGTAGCCGGATCTCACGGATCCTAAATTTCATAATACTGGTGTTTAGAGGGCCATTTCATATTATACTCAACCCCAAAAGACCTCAGGAGAGATTACTTTAACTTCATCTCCTCAAATATGACAGCATGTGAAGAGCAGTGTGGCATCATGGTCATATAAACAGACCACAAATGAGAAACCCCACAAATCTGAATACTGTTGATCAGGGGCCATTTGCAGACTAACGTACCTGTGGCGTTGAGCAAGTCGAGGAGGAAGGACCTCTTGTCGTTTTCCTCAACCCACACCACCTTCTGTGTGATGTTCTCCGAGGTGGACCCGACCCGGCCCACGGCCAGGAAGATGTACTCCTCAAGGAAGTCGCGAGCCAAGATCTAAGAAACATTAAAACACCATAAGTAAACGTCCAAGAAACAGTATCGCGGAGTCTCAATGCCCACACTATCCATCCTAAACCGTGTGTGAGATTAAAATAAGTGTCTCAAAGTATGGTATGTTAAAAAGAGTGTGCCAGAAGATGGTCTACTATTCCCGAAGGATTTTCAGAGTGTGGATCCGTGCTCACTATAACGGCTAATATTACCCATAACCCATTGCGCTTTGGAGGAGGAACTATAAACATGTGTAAAAAAAAAAACATGGCGGATATGAGCGACCGACGGTGAGAGGTTTAGATAAAGGTTTGAGAGACTAATCAGTTTAACCTAATAAAATATTTAATGTTATTCATGTTATAAATGTCCACATTCTTATTACAGATGAAATATAAGGATCCGTTAGGCCATTAACTTTTAAATGTATCATGCATTAATATGAGGAGTCTCTGCATGAAAGACCCGCGACTGCAGATCAACAGGATTCTGCATCTGATACAGTAGGACATGCAATGGAGGATTTTATCTTTGACAGGATGATTGACAGGTCAGTTTGCGTGACAGGATGATTGACGGGTCAGTTTGCGTGACGTGACAGAGCAACCGTTAATGACACTATTGTATGACGTGTTAGTTCGTCTATTCTTCTGCTACACTCAAAAGGATCCACTTTTTCTTCAAAAAGAGTACATACTTTTAGGGCGTAGAGTATAAGTTGGCGAATTGAGACGCAGCAAATATGTCTACAACACGACATCCTGAAAGTCACCTGGATCTCCTTGGGGAAGGTGGCGCTGAACATCATGGTCTGTCGAAGGCCTTTGGGGGGCATGGTGTCCTGCTCCACGATACGCCGGATCTGTGGCTCAAAGCCCATGTCCAGCATCCGGTCCGCTTCGTCCAGAACCAGGTAACTAGCGACAAACAGCTCAAGGTCAAGCCACAAACAGAGGTGAAAAGATAGAGGGGTCGAATGTGACCCTGGACCACTAACCCAGTCACGAGTCGCACGGGTATATTTGTGGCAATAGTCAACTGTATGGGGCAAAAGTATCGATTTTTTTATGCCAAAAATCATTAGGATATTACGCAAAGATCATGTTCCATGAAGATATTTTGTACATTTCCTACCGCAAATATATAAAACATTTATTTTTGTGAGTGAATGCAGCAAATCATGACCATAAATGCACAACTTTAAGTCGATTTTTCTCAATGTTTAGATTTTTTTGCACCCTCAGATTCCAGATTTCCAAATAGTTGCATCTCGGCCAAATATTAATATCCTAACCTAACAAATCATACATCAATGGAAAGCTTATTTAGCTTTCAGATGGTGTATAAATCTTAATTTTTAAAAAATGAGTGGGTGTGAGTGGTTTAGTGGCCCAGGGTCACATGGGCAGATGCCTGACGTACTTGCAGTAGTCCATGCCGATCTTGCCCCGCTCCATCATGTCCACGAGCCGGCCCGGAGTGGCCACGAGCAGATGACAGCCGCGCTCCAGATCCCGGATCTGCTGGCCGATGTCAGCGCCGCCGTACACCACACAGGGCCGCACCAGAGACCGATACGCAAACTACACAACACCAGAGTTAAACATCCAATGAGATCCTGTTCTGTTAGGGAATCATTTTAACTTTGATTCCAATTCCTAATTTCGATTCCAATAAGGTAAAAAAAACCTTAGATATAATTTCAAATTATTGCAAAACATTTAATTATAGCTGAATATCATGAACACAAATCAGGCTAAAGAACTCTTACACAAGGAAGAGGTTCAAAAACACCATAGAAAAACAACTAGCCGAACTAATGTACGTTTCAAGCATTAAGACAAGTAATTTAAAAAAAAAGAACAAATTAGCAATCGCAACAAATAGATGCAACTAAAAGATATGATTGAAATAGTGTTAAGAATCTTCAGGTATTCGAGGCAGAAATTAATCAAATGTAAAATAACACTGCACTTTATTAATAAAATATACATTACAAATATAGTTACAAAAGTTATTCAGTCAAGAACGAGTGAATTCTCAGTCTTCTGCTGTTTGATTAGTGTTATTATAGAGACAGCAGGATTATTAGGCTGCTGTCACTTTAAGAGCTGCACGGATCAAATATACTGATACACACGAACAAAGGAATCGATAAGAGGAATCAAAATAAATTTAACAAGTATTCTATTCCAGAATTTGAATTGATTTTCGATTCCCAACTCCAGTTCTGGTTGGGTTGTTTATTACCTTCCTGGCCTCGTCGTAAATCTGCAGAGCCAGCTCTCGTGTGGGGGCTAAGACCAGAGAGATGGGATACTGCTTACGGCGGCCATATTTCCCATTTTCCTGAGGACAAAAACACACCCAGTTAAGATCAGCCACAAGTTCCCATTTCTTGACCCTTTCCCGGACGAGTCGGTACCTGTGCGCTGTTCTTCGCCGCCTGCAGCGCTTCTCCCGGGCCCTCGGTGTAGATCTGGCTCAGGACCGGCAACAGGAACGCTGCGGTCTTACCAGAACCTAGTCACAAACACAAGTGTCAATCAAGTGTGGTGTGCCACACACGCTGAACACAAGCAACCGAGCGGACGTCTGACCTGTCTGTGCGCACGCCATCAGGTCTCTCTTAGACTTGATGATGGGAATGGCGTACTTCTGGACCGGAGTGGGTCGTGTGTAGCGGCTCAGGGCGATGTTACCCATAATGATCTCGCCCATCTCCAAATCTTGGAACTATCACCAAAACACACAAAGCTGTTCAATTAAAACCATTAGGAACATTTTGGAAGATACGATCTTTATATTTTAAAGCCAATAACCGATATATTGGCTGATAAATCTAAATTTCTCAAATCTTTTTTGAGAGCCTGATTACAAAAACAAACTCACCATTAAAATCCATGTCCCAAGCACACAATTATAATGTTATGATCTTATGTAGCCGATATGACAGACTTGTGTTGCACTAAACTGTATTTTCCTTTTTTGAAGTGATTCCAATTATATTTCAAGCAATTCAATCATCATGTTGAACAGTGCGCATGGTTTTAATATATCGGCCAAATTTTTTTTTGAGCCGATAACTATACAATTAAAAATGAATATATATCGATATGATGGCAGATATATCGTGCAACCCTTAAAAAAACCCCCATTAAAATCCAATTCAACTCTGCAGGAGATCTTTATTGGGCAACTCACACTCTCAATGTGCTGTGGGCAGTTCTGGCCTGTGGCTTCAACAGGAATGTCATCATATTTTTCAAAGTTAATCCCGGTGTTGCTGGCAGCGAACAGCTCACTGCGAGAGAACCGGACACAAGCGTCAGGCAAAACACCGCTTTGGGTTTAAACCCAAATGCAACGTCCAGTTCATATCAATGGATGCATGTACAAGAGTAGCACGTATGAACAACACCATAACTACCTCATTCCGTCGCTCTTTGATGAATTATTAAAAATTCTATTAGCCATTAGAAAACAAAGAGGGAAAATGAAATTGCTTAAATGGGAGGAAAAAAAACTACACACATAGGAAACAGGATTTGTGTTTGAGGGTTAGGGAAGTAAAGACGTCACATCAACACTTACTGTTCCTGGCGCTCGTTGGGAGGCAGCGGTTTGGACCAGTCCTCTTCATCCCGGGAGTCTTCTCCCCACCGGCTGTTCCCTCCGCCACCGAACCCGCCGCGCTCGTATCTGCCCAACACACACACACTCTTCAGGCCGGCACACACTAATACACTTCCATTTAAAACGCATCTTTTTCTCTCCGTTTTGGCCTTCCGTCACACTGAGACAGTTTTTATTAATGAAAACTCTCCAAAGTAGTGATGCATTAGTAAATGCTGTTTTCGTGTTGTAGTGTGGACTGTCAAAACAGATATATTTAAAAACGATGACGTAAGTTTGTCATGTGACGCATATTGTACTAATAGATATTGCTGTTTATACCAGTATTGTGCCTGTTGCGAGCTTCTGAGGGTTTACGCTTGTGCAGTAAAGAGACTTTAGCGCTTTTCCAAAAGTTTCTCATCCACACTGACACGTTGGGAAACGCCTGAACGTCCTAGTGTAGACGGATCATTTTTAAACAAAAACGCCATTTTCAAACGCATCTGGATTAAAGTAGACGTAGCTTTAGTTAAAGCTAGGAGCTACAGACCTCTAATATGCTAAAGAGAAAGCAAGCAGGTGAAAGAGGAATAAAGGTCTCACCGGCCCCTGGAAGAAGATCCGCGGTCGTTGAAGAAAGACGACTTGCCCCGGTCAGAGCGCCCGCCGAAGCTGTTGTACGCGATGTCTTTCGGGGCGTTCCACCCACCGCCATCTGTCATAACCACACACACACACACACACACATCAGAACACGGCAGGTAATGCAAGTCATCAACTAATTTATTTATAAAGCGCTTTTTACAACACATTGTTTCAAAGCAGCTTTACAGAGATAACAGGAAAATAATGCAACAGTTTGCTTCCTCGTCACAGTCCAGGAGACATACGCCTCACGGGAGACGTGCTACACTCAGACTGAACCTGGACTTCCTGAATCTTAGTGGAGACATTTATGTAGTTGTTGTGGAGTTACATTGATCATCTCATCATCACGTTGAACTTCTACACAAGTGTCCACAGTTCCTGAGGTGTTTATAAGACAGCGGTGACATGTTCTGGTCAATAGTGTTCAGTGCTCGTCTGTGCTCAACGACAGAACAGTTTCAGGCTTTGCTGGATCTTCTGCCGGTGCGTTAGAACTGGTCACTGTTGTCGCTCGAGAAACCGAATGTCGGCTGGTGTGTGTAAACGTGCAGATTAAGAGCCGGTAATATTATAAACGTGCAGATTAAGGGCCGGTAATATTATAAACGTGCAGATTAAGGGCCGGTAATATTATAAACGTGCAGATTAAGGGCCGGTAATATTATAAACGTGCAGATTAAGGGCCGGTAATATTATAAACGTGCAGATTAAGAGCCGGTAATATTATAAACGTGCAGATTAAGGGCCGGTAATATTATAAACGTGCAGATTAAGAGCCGGTAATATTATAAACGTGCAGATTAAGGGCCGGTAATATTATAAACGTGCAGATTAAGGGCCGGTAATATTATAAACGTGCAGATTAAGAGCCGGTAATATTATAAACGTGCAGATTAAGGGCCGGTAATATTATAAACGTGCAGATTAAGAGCCGGTAATATTATAAACGTGCAGATTAAGGGCCGGTAATATTATAAACGTGCAGATTAAGAGCCGGTAATATTATAAACGTGCAGATTAAGGACCGGTAATATTATAAACGTGCAGATTAAGGGCCGGTAATATTATAAACGTGCAGATTAAGAGCCGGTAATATTATAAACGTGCAGATTAAGAGCCGGTAATATTATAAACGTGCAGATTAAGGGCCGGTAATATTATAAACGTGCAGATTAAGAGCCGGTAATATTATAAACGTGCAGATTAAGAGCCGGTAATATTATAAACGTGCAGATTAAGAGCCGGTAATATTATAAACGTGCAGATTAAGAGCCGGTAATATTATAAACGTGCAGATTAAGAGCCGGTAATATTATAATAAGATCCTCTTCATACGTCATAAGGAGAGAAATCAAGGCTTAGCAAAACAGTTACTGGGTTTCACTTTTCACGTTTACTGTGTTGGTAGAAACCAGATTACAGTACTTAAAGGGGACATATCATGAAAATCTGTCTTTCTCTGTTTAAGTATATTCAGTGATGGCTAATTTTTATTATAAAAAAAAGTTAACTTAATTTATATATAGCCTCTCATCATATAGATGTCATCATCCAGCGCTCATATAATGGCGTCAATGCAGGAGATCAATAAATAGTTGAATATTAAGTTAAATGTCCCCAACTAAGCAGGACAAAAGCCAAAGTCGACAGTGAAGGAACACAAACTCCAGTGACAAAATGGAGGAAAACCCTCGTGAGAAACCAGACTCTGTTGGTTCGTTGGGCAGAGGAGAACTGAGACTGTGTGAGATTGTGATTCAGGAGCATTACAGGACAGAGGTCATGTGGTCAAAGGTCATGAGACATGCCTGCGCTCTGCAGTGTCTGGATGGGGTTGAAGGATCCGCCGGGTTTGCCCCTGAACCCTCCTCTTCCCCCGCGGTCGGTGCGCATCGGCCCGCGCCCGAACCCGTTCCCTCCGTTCATACGGGAGCCGTCGTGGAAACCGTTCACGAAGCCGTTGCTGCGCCCGTTGTCCCATCCTCCGGGAGAATCTGAGGGAGAGGAGAGCACGGGTTATTGCACACGCAGACACACGTCTTCAGGCACTGTAGACGGAGAGAGGGGCTTTCTGGGGCAGAGTCACACGCAAAGCAGTTAGTCAAGCAGGAGCGCACTCCCACCAGCGGCTAACCGGCTGAAGACCGGCTGAAGACCGGCTGAAGACCAGCTCAAGACCAGCTCAAGACCAGCTCAAGACCAGCTCAAGACCAGCTCAAGACCAGCTCAAGACCAGCTGCCGTGGAACTTTGCAAATTGCAGAAATTAAAGCAAAGCAAATATGTGCGAGTCCGAGTGATCTTAAAGCCTGTGCACGCCATCTTGGAAACAAATGCCAAAATAACCTGTTAGTTACGATTCCAAGTGTGTTCTGAAAATTAATTGTGGAATCATGCATATTTGAGCTTTTTTTCCCCCTCAAAGTTTCTCTTTAGCCAAGGCTGTCAGAATAGAAACTTACAGCTGCCGGGAGCCACTGAGAAACCGCTCTGTCTACCAGAGGAATACGCTCCTGCCGAGAGAAGAAACGTGTGGTCAGGAGGACACTGGGCAGGGACACTACAGGCGGACGCGGTTCAGAAGCGTTTCTTTGCTTTACATGCCAGCATAACGAGCACTCGTGTCACTGGTCAAAATATGGATGAGGGGTAAAATGAGACGGAAACGCCAGTGGAAAACCACTTGGTTGTGAACTGAACAGCGCAAAAAGATCATGAAGACTACGCCAGCTGTAGTGCACTAGATAGACGTCACACACTGATAATCCTACACATGCTGAACCACAAATGGAAAAAACAAAAATTGTAGATTTAAATGTTAGACAATTACAACTTTTTCACTGCATTGGAGTTTTGTGAAGGCTAAAGTTCGTTTACACAAAGAATGATAACTATAAACAATAACTACAGTAGTCAACCATGTAAGTGGATCAAAAAAGTTCAAAGTTGTCCTAAGACAAGAATGGGTATTGTCCAAAATTCATGTTTAACTTTGATAAAAGGTTGTGATCACTAATGTTGACGACCGTCCACACGATCACAAGGTTTATTAGGAGCTTGTTAAAGCAGGATGGATTCTGATTGGCAGTCAATGTTTTTTTATTGTTTATCAACTGGAAAATAATTGTTCTGAAAGTGATTTCAACACTATAGTTTGTGCCGTTATTGCTGTGGACAGCTAATCTTTTACATTGAAGATTTTAAAACAATATCTTTATCATTATAGATGTGAACTGGCACTTTAAGCATCAGCAGTTCAGAAGAGGTGTACGTACCATTTTTGGGACCTTCTTTGTTCCTTAAATGAGGTGGAATGTAACGCCCTGGTGAAGGACGTACTTTGTTAGCATGGCAAACACACACATTACTTCATCTAGAGTTAAATCAACTTCCTGGGTTTGAACCGCATGATTAAACAAGATGTCAGCTGATCTGAAACTGGTCTAAGATGCAGATACTCACTTCCAGGGATTCCTTCAGCGGAGTTCAAGTCTAGCACAGCAAGCTGAAAGAGAAACGAGATATTGTTCAAAAAAAACAAACAAACACCTGAACCGGGTCATTGAGAAAAGCGAATAACGTCACTTCCGGCAGAGGGCGCGCGAGAGCACGAGCTCATCCAGCACAAAAGATCACGGAGGACAAACAAATTAATAATTTAACGTCCACAAAAAAAAGTAACTTACTCTAACACATACTGTAGAATAAGTTATAAATTGGTTTAGACAACTGCATGTCAAACACAAAGCTGATTAACTGAGAAATAAATACCGCCACATCCAAATTAAAACACCGAAACCTGAGCCAGAAAAGAGAATAAAAGCCGAGTGTGGCTGAGGTAAATTACGTTACGCCACTAACATTTACAACACAACTGTAAAACGCGTCATGCCTTAAATTCAACACCAACTACACAGATTATTGACTATTAATGACTGCTTAATGTAATTTGACAAGCTCTTAGAAGATTCAGAATGTTTCAGTCGACATATTTGTGTCGGTTTGCGTTCATCTAAGTTAACATACAGAATAAATTCTACCAAGACATGAAATGACAGCGAATATAAAATTTGATAGCAAATAGTGAAACTGAGAACTGATCAGACAAAGGCCCAGAAGAAGCTAAACAACAGGCCCGAGCGTCTCTAAAATCCACCAGATTAAAGTTTCTCCTCGCTGGATTTAATGTGTCCGAAAGACATCATAATCTACACATACATCCACGTATGAAACAAGCAATCCCCCCGAAACCCTTTAATGAAGCATCTCATGAACACTGCGATGAAACGCAGCCGCGCGTGACGAATAAACGCTCAGCGTTCCGACGCGCCGCATCTCCGCCATCATCCGCGCATCGACAGCAGCGCCTCCATCTTAAACACGCAGCGCGGCTTGAGCGTCACCCCAACCCGCCCGAAACAGCCCGAAACCCCGCAATGGACCCCGACTCACCTGCTGGTCTAGACCGTGTACATTCTCGACGGCCACATGACTCATAACTAACGAGTGGTGAAGGTTGATCTCGCGCTAAAACAGGGTTCTTTGTTTGCCGGTATGTTGCTCGTGCTCGCGCTGCTCGTGTCCGGTGATTCCTCTCTCGACGCCGGTCGGTCAGACTTATAACTTTGAGAAAAAAAAATGAAAGAAAACGGTGTATTCCAGAAAACGTAAACGTTGCTTTAAAATGAAACGTATCGGTTTGAGTTTTCGTCCGTGTGTGTGAAAGCGTTGCGCGTCGGAACTCGAGCTGCGCGTCTCTCTCGGTCTGAGGGTGAAATAAGAGCGCAGCGGAAACCGCGTCATTTTATTGGACGACGAGAGCCGACAGATCTCACCGCGTGACGCGTTCTCGCGAGACTTCGAGAAGCTACGCCACATTGATCTGTTTACAATAGTGAATGCGGCCTAGCGGCGATTATAAAGTTGATCTCAATAATCTGTCAGCCATTTAACGCTCGCGCATTTTGTCTTTTAAAGACAAAATATGCTTAATTTGCTCTAGAAGCGCGCGTCTCTAGTTTTGATCTACAGGACACGCGCACTAGAACTGAGGAATGCATGAATTATTAGCATGTGAACCGTGAATGCGGTGTCAGTGCTTCGGATAAATGCCAAATTCATGTAAACATGAGCAAACGTGATATGACTTGCCTTCTATTATAATGCGTTTACAAGTATCAGTGTGTGTGTGTGTGAAGAGTAAATTCGTGGAAACAGAACAGACGTGTTAAAAGTGCTCTGAGGATAATCACAGCTTTCATACCTGGAAATTATTTTTTCGTCCTGTCCACTCGTTTAATGAAGCATTTCACAAGAATTATTAATTTTTCAAAAACTTGGAGCTGCATTAAAATTGCCTGCTACTTAAATGCCAGAACATGATGCTTTAAAACACACCTAAAACTACAGGCCGTTTTAGCCTTTGTCCTGCTTAGTTTGGGACATTTAATTTAATATTATTGATCTCCTGCACTGACACCATTATATGAGAACTGAACTGAGCTGGACGATGACATCACTGTCTTCTCCAGAGCGATATATAAATGAACTAAATTAATAACTTTTTTACAACAAAATTGAACCATCACTGAACTTACTTAAGCTGGACTGTGACGCCATTTTCTTCTGGAAACAAACTTTGTTGCATTATTTTCCTTTTATCTCTGTGAAGCTGCTTTGAAACACTGTATTGTAAAAAGCGCTGTATAAATAAAGCTGACTGGACTAAAGGCAGCGCATCAAATGTGGGTCAGTGTATTAAACAGACGGGTTAATCAAATACCATTTATTTTGACCTTTAAAGTATAATTTTACAGTGTGCTGGGTTTGTACAGTGCTCGAGGGCTGATCGAGGAATATTATGCACATTTCACAAAAACAGCTGTAGAATTCAAACAAAATTAAACCCTGAAAAGGAAAAGGTCTCATCATTCTGATGAGACGTTTACACAAATGGAGCACAATTAAGCTTGCGAGACTGTTAACAGACGGCCTGAGCTGTAGTGGTCACGCTTTAACCCCTCATTAGCCAGTAATGATCACGCTTTAACTCCTCACTAGACAGTAGTGATCCGCTTTAACCCCTCACTAGACAGTAGTGATCCGCTTTAACCCCTCACTAGACAGTAGTGATCCGCTTTAACCCCTCACTAGACAGTAGTGGTCCGCTTTAACCCCTCACTAGACAGTAGTGATCCGCTTTAACCCCTCACTAGACAGTAGTGGTCCGCTTTAACCCCTCACTAGCCAGTAGTGATCACTCTTTAACCCCTCACTAGACAATAGTGGTCCGCTTTAACCCCTCACTAGCCAGTAGTGATCACGCTTTAACCCCTCACTAGACAGTAGTGGTCCGCTTTAACCCCTCACTAGACAGTAGTGGTCCGCTTTAACCCCTCACTAGCCAGTAGTGGTCCGCTTTAACCCCTCACTAGCCATCCGCTTTAACCCCTCACTAGCCAGTAGTGGTCCGCTTTAACCCCTCACTAGCCAGTAGTGATCACTCTTTAACCCCTCACTAGACAATAGTGGTCCGCTTTAACCCCTCACTAGACAGTAGTGGTCCGCTTTAACCCCTCACTAGCCAGTAGTGATCACTCTTTAACCCCTCACTAGACAATAGTGGTCCGCTTTAACCCCTCACTAGACAGTAGTGGTCCGCTTTAACCCCTCACTAGCCAGTAGTGATCAATCTTTAACCCCTCACTAGACAATAGTGGTCCGCTTTAACCCCTCACTAGCCAGTAGTGATCACGCTTTAACCCCTCACTAGACAGTAGTGGTCCGCTTTAACCCCTCACTAGACAGTAGTGGTCCGCTTTAACCCCTCACTAGCCAGTAGTGGTCCGCTTTAACCCCTCACTAGCCATCCGCTTTAACCCCTCACTAGCCATCCGCTTTAACCCCTCACTAGCCAGTAGTGGTCCGCTTTAACCCCTCACTAGCCAGTAGTGATCACGCTTTAACCCCTCACTAGACAGTAGTGGTCCGCTTTAACCCCTCACTAGACAGTAGTGGTCCGCTTTAACCCCTCACTAGCCAGTAGTGGTCCACTTTAACCCCTCACTAGCCAGTAGTGGTACGCTTTAACCCCTCACTAGCCAGTAGTGATCACTCTTTAACCCCTCACTAGACAATAGTGGTCCGCTTTAACCCCTCACTAGCCAGTAGTGGTCCGCTTTAACCCCTCACTAGCCAGCAGTGATCACGCTTTAACCCCTCACTAGACAGTAGTGGTCCGCTTTAACCCCTCACTAGACAGTAGTGGTCCGCTTTAACCCCTCACTAGCCAGTAGTGGTCCGCTTTAACCCCTCACTAGCCATCCGCTTTAACCCCTCACTAGCCATCCGCTTTAACCCCTCACTAGCCAGTAGTGGTCCGCTTTAACCCCTCACTAGCCATCCGCTTTAACCCCTCACTAGCCATCCGCTTTAACCCCTCACTAGCCAGTAGTGGTCCGCTTTAACCCCTCACTAGCCAGTAGTGATCACGCTTTAACCCCTCACTAGCCAGTAGTGGTCCGCTTTAACCCCTCACTAGCCGTCCGCTTTAACCCCTCACTAGCCAGTAGTGATCACGCTTTAACCCCTCACTAGCCAGTAGTGATCACGCTTTAACCCCTCACTAGCCAGTAGTGATCACGCTTTAACCCCTCATTAGCCAGTAGTGGTCCGCTTTAACCCCTCATTAGCCAGTAGTGGTCCGCTTTGACCCCTCATTAGACAGTAGTGGTCTGCTTTAACCCCTCACTAGACAGTAGTGGTCCGCTTTAACCCCTCACTAGCCAGTAGTGGTCCGCTTTAACCCCTCACTAGCCGTCCGCTTTAACCCCTCACTAGCCAGTAGTGATCACGCTTTAACCCCTCACTAGCCAGTAGTGATCACGCTTTAACCCCTCACTAGCCAGTAGTGATCACGCTTTAACCCCTCATTAGCCAGTAGTGGTCCGCTTTAACCCCTCATTAGCCAGTAGTGGTCCGCTTTGACCCCTCATTAGACAGTAGTGGTCTGCTTTAACCCCTCACTAGCCAGTAGTGATCACGCTTTAACCCCTCACTAGCCAGTAGTGGTCCGCTTTAACCCCTCACTAGACAGTAGTGATCAGGCTTTAACCCCTCACTAGACAGTAGTGGTCTGCTTTAACCCCTCACTAGCCAGTAGTGATCACGCTTTAACCCCTCACTAGCCAGTAGTGATCACGCTTTAACCCCTCACTAGCCAGTAGTGATCACGCTTTAACCCCTCATTAGCCAGTAGTGGTCCGCTTTAACCCCTCACTAGCCATCCGCTTTAACCCCTCACTAGCCATCCGCTTTAACCCCTCACTAGCCAGTAGTGGTCCGCTTTAACCCCTCACTAGCCAGTAGTGATCACGCTTTAACCCCTCACTAGCCAGTAGTGGTCCGCTTTAACCCCTCACTAGCCGTCCGCTTTAACCCCTCACTAGCCAGTAGTGATCACGCTTTAACCCCTCACTAGCCAGTAGTGATCACGCTTTAACCCCTCACTAGCCAGTAGTGATCACGCTTTAACCCCTCATTAGCCAGTAGTGGTCCGCTTTAACCCCTCATTAGCCAGTAGTGGTCCGCTTTGACCCCTCATTAGACAGTAGTGGTCTGCTTTAACCCCTCACTAGACAGTAGTGGTCCGCTTTAACCCCTCACTAGCCAGTAGTGGTCCGCTTTAACCCCTCACTAGCCATCCGCTTTAACCCCTCACTAGCCATCCGCTTTAACCCCTCACTAGCCAGTAGTGGTCCGCTTTAACCCCTCACTAGCCATCCGCTTTAACCCCTCACTAGCCATCCGCTTTAACCCCTCACTAGCCAGTAGTGGTCCGCTTTAACCCCTCACTAGCCAGTAGTGATCACGCTTTAACCCCTCACTAGCCAGTAGTGGTCCGCTTTAACCCCTCACTAGCCGTCCGCTTTAACCCCTCACTAGCCAGTAGTGATCACGCTTTAACCCCTCACTAGCCAGTAGTGATCACGCTTTAACCCCTCACTAGCCAGTAGTGATCACGCTTTAACCCCTCATTAGCCAGTAGTGGTCCGCTTTAACCCCTCATTAGCCAGTAGTGGTCCGCTTTGACCCCTCATTAGACAGTAGTGGTCTGCTTTAACCCCTCACTAGCCAGTAGTGATCACGCTTTAACCCCTCACTAGCCAGTAGTGGTCCGCTTTAACCCCTCACTAGACAGTAGTGATCAGGCTTTAACCCCTCACTAGACAGTAGTGGTCTGCTTTAACCCCTCACTAGCCAGTAGTGATCACGCTTTAACCCCTCACTAGCCAGTAGTGATCACGCTTTAACCCCTCACTAGCCAGTAGTGATCACGCTTTAACCCTTCACTAGACAGTAGTGATCACGCTTTAACCCCTCACTAGCCAGTAGTGGTCCGGTTTAACCCCTCACTAGCCAGTAGTGATCACGCTTTAACCCCTCACTAGCCAGTAGTGATCACGCTTTAACCCTTCACTAGACAGTAGTGATCACGCTTTAACCCCTCACTAGCCAGTAGTGGTCCGGTTTAACCCCTCACTAGCCAGTAGTGATCACGCTTTAACCCCTCACTAGACAGTAGTGATCACGCTTTAACCCCTCACTAGACAGTAGTGGTCCGCTTTAAGGCCTTCAGTGTGTGCTGGGAGCTTCTGGCTGGGTTCTGGCTGGCTTCTGGCTGGGTTTGGGTTCTGGTTCTGGACGATCTTCAGCAGATCCACATGCTGACCGACTCAATACAACCTACCAGATGATTTAACAAGCATGTGTGTGTGTGTGTGTGTGTGTGTGTGTTTTTCTGCGTGCAGTGGGTATTTGAAACCATCGGAAAGCTAATAAAAAGTCAAGCTTGCATTTAAATGTTTAATTTATTGTTTTTAGTGGTGCAATGCGTCTGTTATTATACGTCTGTGCAGGAAAAGAAAGACTTCTTCAAAGTGAAAACTTCCGTCGCCGGAAACAACAGTCGGCAAAAACAGAACTCTGTACAGTAAATATCCTCTTAAAAATAACAACACAAGGACGATGCCTTTTCATTCAAACGCTCAAACTCCTCTCAAATTCAACAAAATAACTTCTATCAAAGAAAACAGCAAAATAGAATATGGTGCGGTTCATTTTCCTTCGAAGGGATTTTGGTATTCAGACAAAAGAGAACAAGAGCCACACTTTATAAATCCAGTACAGTACGTGCTGTCGATAAATCCTGTAAATCTCCTCGGAAACAGAGTAGCGTGTCCGTGGCTGCGTTCTCATTGGACAGGAGCAGAGGAAGTGGGCGGGGCCTGATCCAGTTCCACTCAAACAAAAGATATTTCACAGTCCAGTCTGTTGGAAATACACATGAAACATCGAGCGTTTATTCTGTGGAGTAAAAGTGTGTGAAAGAGCCTGACAGGAGATGACATCACACTCCTAACAGGCCAAAGGCTTCCTGATGAATGGAGAAAACAAAAGAAACAAAAGTGCTGAAAGATTCCAATGCCTTCTAAATCAGCCGTGACTAATCCACGACGAAGCCTCGGTTCCCTTCATTCTGCTGTGTTACAGGAGGAGGATGATGATGATGATGTCGTCTCTGGAAACGGATGGTATCTACACACCATCAACCACTGTTTGCGCACAAACTCTGCAGCGTTGAGACCCGTGTGTGTGTGTGTGTGTGTGTGTGTGTGAGGAGAGAGAGTCGGGTGTGTTACGAGAGTGTGTTCTGCGGGTCGAGTCTCTACTCTTTACTCTGGGCCGGGGGAACCTCGTCAGGCCCGTCCCAGCTCTCCTGACCCGCGCGCGGGGGGTTATTCATGTGCTGAGCGGCCGGCCCGGTGTACGGCTGCCCGTGAGGAAGAGCACTCACCTGCGGAGAGAGAGAGGGAGAGAGAGAGAGAGAGTGTGTGTGTGTATGAGAGAGAGAGAGAGAGAGAGAGAGAGAGAGAGAGAGAGAGAGAAAGAGAGGGAGAGAGTGAGTGTGTGTGTGTAAAAGAGAGAGAGAGAGAGAGAGAGTGAGTGTGTGTGTGAGAGAGTGAGAGAGTGTGTGTGTGTGAGAGAGAAAGAGAGAGAGTGTGTGTGTGTGAGAGAGAGAGAGAGAGAGTGAGTGTGTGTGTGTAAAAGAGAGAGAGAGTGTGTGTGTGTGTGTGTAAAAGAGAGAGAGAGTGTGTGTGTGTGTGAGACAGAGAGAGAGAGAGAGAGAGAGAGAGTGAGTGTGTGTGTGTGTGTGAGTGAGAGAGAGTGTGTGTGTGTGTAAAAGACAGAGAGAGAGTGTGTGTGTGTGTGTGTGTGTGAGTGAGAGAGAGAGAGAGAGTGTGTGTGAGTGTGTGAGAGAGAGAGAGAGAGAGTGTGTGTGTGTGTGTGTGTGTGTGTGTGTGAGAGAGAGAGAGAGAGAGAGTGAGTGTGTTTGTGTGTGTGTGTGAGAGAGAGAGAGAGAAACAGTTTGGCTCGTTATGAACAACACTTATGATGGATAGATGCACTTTTATGGACTTCAACAGAGAGTTAGGGTTAGACTCCAGTCTTCAGTGTCACATGATCCTTCAGAAATCAGTATAATATGAGGATTTGATGCACAAGAAACATTTATGATTATTATCAGTGTTGAAAACAGTCGTGCTGCTTCAGATTTCTGTGGAATCCACACACATTACTGTTTAAAAGATTGTGTGGCTCACCGGCTGATACTGAGGCTGTGTGGCTGGAGAGTGAGGATAGAGGGCCGTGGAGTGTGTGTGTGTGTGTGTGTCTCACCGGCTGATACTGAGGCTGTGTGGCTGGAGAGTGAGGATAGAGGGCCGTGTCTTCAGGAGGCGTCGAGTCGTGCTCGTCGGGGCCGTCCTGATCCTCGGGCTCCTGAACACAGCAAACAAACGTGTGTGTTGATCTAGCAGAGCTGAACACACGACTGGGGTCACGACTGGGGTCACGATTGGGGTCACGACTGGGGTCACGACTGAGGTCACGACTGGGGTCACGAATGGGGTCACGACTGGGGTCACGACTGGGGTCACGATTGGGGTCACGACTGGGGTCACGACTGAGGTCACGACTGGGGTCACGAATGAGGTCACGATTGGGGTCACTAATGAGGTCACGACTGGGGTCACGACTGGAGTCACGACTGGGATCACGACTGGAGTCACGACTGGGGTCACGACTGGGGTCACGACTGGGGTCACGACTGGAGTCATGACTGGGGTCACGAATGGGTTCACGAATGAGGTCACGATTGGGGTCACGAATGAGGTCACGACTGGGGTCACGAATGAGGTCACGACTGGGGTCACGAATGAGGTCACGACTGGGGTCACGACTGAGGTCACGACTGAGGTCACGACTGGGGTCACGACTGGGGTCACGAATGAGGTCACGACTGGGGTCACGACTGAACGCAGGGCTGCACGATATTACAAGACACTGACATTGAGATTTCTGCGATATATAATGCGATATGAAAAGATTTTTACCAGATAATTTGAATAACCATATTTGGAAAGAATTAATTATTCTAGAGTGTTTTGTTGGTGGGGGTGGGGTTCAATTACAAAGAAAATATATTTAACAAATAATAATTAAGAAGGTGAAATATTACTTTTTAGAGCTGAACACACGACTGGGGTCACGAATGAGGTCACGATTGGGGTCACGACTAGAGTCACGACTGGGGTCACGACTGGGGTCACGACTGGGGTCACGACTGAGGTCACGACTGGGGTCACGAATGAGGTCACGATTGGGGTCACGACTGGAGTCACGACTGGGGTCACGACTGGAGTCACGACTGGAGTCACGACTGGGGTCACGACTGGAGTCACGACTGGGGTCACGACTGAGGTCACGAATGGGGTCACGACTGGGGTCACGACTGGGGTAAATTACAAAGAAAATATATTTAACAAATAATAATTAACCCTCATGTGGTGTTCGGGTCCGGAGAATTTGACCCGGAGAAGATTTTCTTTTTCCCAAAAATACTAGTTAATGTTATCGCTTTGGACTGAAACTTAGTGACTTTGTTCCCAAATGGTATAACTAAATCTCATCTTTTTTTTGAAAGTTTCTTATTTTTTTTGTGGGGGTTTTGTTACCTTGTTACACTTGTGATGTTCCCGGTCAAAAATGACCGGCCTATAAAAAATAGCTTATAAGTCACTCATTATACCATATTTTCACCCAATCTTGGATTCAATCTTTTTGTCAACTTGTTCTCTTTCAATTAGGACTGGTTTTACATTTCTGTTTGCATCTGATTAATCGTGGGCCTCATTTATCTGAGAGTAGGCATCTCATTTTTTGAGTAAAAAACAAATAATTTATGAGTAAATTTGGAAATATGAAAAAAAAATATTAAAAAAATGGCTGCTGTTGATCACACTAGTCTACTCTAATGTTTCACCAGGAATGTTGTTTTGAAACTTTTGTTTTGTAAAAAATATGGCACATAGTCACACTTGTGGTGTTCCCGGTCAAAAATGACCGGCCTATAAAAACTGGCTTATAAATCAGTCATTATACCATATTTTCACCCAATCTTGGATTCAATCTTTTTGTCAACTTGTTCTCTTTCAATTAGGAATGGTTTTATATTTCTGTTTTCATCTGATTAATCGTGGGCCTCATTTATCTTTGAGTAGGCATGGTCAAAAATGGTCACAATGGCCGACCATTGAAAGTGAATGGGAGAGACTGAAAATAACAGAACAATTTAGTTTTCAGGAGCATGTTCATTATTTTTATGTACACATATGAGCATGTGTGCTTGCAAACATCGAGCCCTTGGACCTGTGCATGTATTGATACATTTATACACACGCTACCCAGACACACACATGTTAAAACACACATTCTTTTCCACAGAGAAATTTGATCCTACCCTAACCTGCATCTAATATACATTTATCCATCTGACATTACCACACAAAATAATCTTTCTTTCATGTTCTTGTTTCATCACAGCTTCCAGACAAAATATTATGACAAT
Organism: Gila orcuttii; assembly: GCA_026230005.1. Lineage (NCBI taxonomy): Eukaryota > Metazoa > Chordata > Actinopteri > Cypriniformes > Leuciscidae > Gila > Gila orcuttii. The sequence continues at coordinate 50,123,481 of JAPDVR010000011.1, read as the reverse complement.
TTGTTTTGGAACTGTGAGGTTCTCACACAGAACTAGACAATATTTACAAATATACATCATGTGATAGCACAGGCATATATAAATGCCTCACAGCACCTTGCTTGTCATTCATTTGTGGCAGCACAATGGCAAAGCAGCTCTCTGCACATGATGTTATTCATCAGATTTTTGACTCAGAAACTAGTGAGGAGGAGGAAATGCAGGATGCATCTTGCAGTGAAGATGTTTCTGAAGAGGAAGGCACCACTGAATCGGCTACGGAGCTCACTAGTTTCTGGGTCAAAAATCTGATGAATAACATCATGTGCAGAGAGCTGCTTTGCCATTGTGCTGCCACAAATGAATGACAAGCAAGGTGCTGTGAGGCATTTATATATGCCTGTGTTATCACATGATGTATATTTGTAAATATTGTCTAGTTCTGTGTGAGAACCTCACAGTTCCAAAACAAATTGTCATAATATTTTGTCTGGAAGCTGTGATGAAACAAGAACATGAAAGAAAGATTATTTTGTGTGGTAATGTCAGATGGATAAATGTATATTAGATGCAGGTTAGGGTAGGATCAAATTTCTCTGTGGAAAAGAATGTGTGTTTTAACATGTGTGTGTCTGGGTAGCGTGTGTATAAATGTATCAATACATGCACAGGTCCAAGGGCTCGATGTTTGCAAGCACACATGCTCATATGTGTACATGAAAATAATGAACATGCTCCTGAAAACTAAATTGTTCTGTTATTTTCAGTCTCTCCCATTCACTTTCAATGGTCGGCCATTGTGACCATTTTTGACCATGCCTACTCAAAGATAAATGAGGCCCACGATTAATCAGATGAAAACAGAAATATAAAACCATTCCTAATTGAAAGAGAACAAGTTGACAAAAAGATTGAATCCAAGATTGGGTGAAAATATGGTATAATGAGTGATTTATAAGCCAGTTTTTATAGGCCGGTCATTTTTGACCGGGAACACCACAAGTGTGACTATGTGCCATATTTTTTACAAAACAAAAGTTTCAAAACAAAATTCCTGGTGAAAATTTTAAGTTGACTAGTGTGATCAACAATACCAATTTTCTTCAGATTTATTTAATATTTCCAAAATTATTTAAAAAAATTAAAAAAATTACTCAAAAAATGAGATGCCTACTCTCAAATAAATGAGGCCTATGATTATTCAGATGCAAATCAAAATATAAAACCAGTCCTAATTGAAAGAGAACAAGTTGACAAAAAGATTGAATCCAAGATTGGGTGAAAATATGGTATAATGAGTGATTTATAAGTTTTTTTTTAATGGGCCGGTCATTTTTGACCGGGAACATCACAAGTGTTATAGGGTTTTGAACACCACATGAGGGAAGGTGAAATATTACTTTTTACTCTGAGGACATTTTTTAAATGCAAACCCTCACAGAGATGAACGATTTCAGAAAAACTTTAAAAAAATATAATGTTCATACTTGGGTTTGATTTTGCAAGAAGCAACTTAAAATAAAACAAAATAAGAAATATAATTTTAATAATACTATTGCACTGTAAAATAAAAATTATTTTACTATAAAATTACAATACTAATATTTACATCAAACCAAGCTTTTATTTCGACGGGTTGCTGGCAGATTAAATCAGAACTACATGACGCGCTTCACTCTGAAACCGCTAGCGCATACATTTATTTTATTAAATCGTAGCGATATCTCCGTTACTCTATATATCGTGCAGCCCTACCTTGAATGCAATGCGAGTCACTGTGGATAAAAGCGTCAGCAAATTGCATGAATGTAGACGTTAACAACTTTGCAATAAAACAAAAACTTCAAAATCATAATATTTTCCTACGTTCCCATTACAGCAGAAATAGAGAACTCACCGGAGGCGTTTGGTGAGGTTTGAGTGACTGAGCGCTCACCTCTTCAGGACAGAGCTCGCAGGCCTTGGCTAGCGTCATGCGCGCGCTGTGCGAGCGCTCCAGGAAGTAGCCGTTGGACGTCTCGTTGCTCTGCACTGGAGGAGACCAGTTGTTGTACGTGTACTGAGGGTTTCCAGTGTAAGGCCTGCGCTCCAGCTCATCGCCCAGCCATTCCACTGCCCACGTCCACTTCCTCTTCAGGTCCCCGTTACCCTGACACACAACCAGCACACAATCAGCACACAATCAGCACACAACCAGCACACAACCAGCACACAATCAGCACACAATCAGCACACAATCAGCACACAATCAGCACACAATCAGCACACAACCAGCACACAATCAGCACACAATCAGCACACAACCAGCACACAATCAGCACACAATCAGCACACAACCAGCACACAATCAGCACACAATCAGCACACAACCAGCACACAATCAGCACACAACCAGCACACAACCAGCACACAACCAGCACACAACCAGCACACAATCACTATACAATAGAGCCCGACCGATATATCGGCGAGCCGATATTATCGGCCGATATTAGGCATTTTCATAACTAACGGTAAGGGCATTTATAATGGCCGATAAATGAATATTAAAAAAAAAACGCGGTGTGCGGTGATTCATGTAAGGGTGGCGCTGCCAATAAAGCACCTAAAAGCTGTCACAATGAACTGGCAAAAGCAATGATATGAATACATCAAATATAGCAAGGAGACATTTTAATTGTTTATTAATAACAAGTGTTTTCAGTCATTGTGGGCTGCAAAGATGAAGTTGAGGATGCGGACTCGCGATCTTTGAACGCGCCAGAGAGAAATGTACATTTCAGAAGGATTACATAAGCAGAGAGCAGTTTGTCTTTCGTTTTGATTTGTTCTGTTTAAAAGTAGACATTTCAATAGATATATTTCTCAGGTCTATACGCTGAGTTTCGGTTCATTTATGAGACGAGTTGCAGTTCACTCGCCGGCGCCTCCGTTTCGAGATTATCTATCGTCTGTTATATTTACTTATTTATTAAATCCAGGCATTTGGTTGATGAAACATTGATTAAAATTAAGATATAATTAATACAAAACGAAATTGACTTTAATGAAAGGCTTTGTGCTTTCTATTCGAGTTCTATGTGAAAGTTTTAAAGCACTTTAGTGCCGCTTTCGGAGCTTGTCACGTCCGTTTTTTCCTCATAAATGCAAACACGAAAAATAAAATAAAATGAATATTATATGTTCTGTTGAGAGCCAACCCTTCTTCATCCAGTCGGTAGTAGACTATTACTTTTGATTTGCGCAGTGTAATTCACTGAATTGATTTCTCTGCTGCCAGCCTCTTGTGACTATTGCAAGCGCGCAGCTGAGAAGTCCTTATTATATTGTCTGCTATATTTACTTCTTATTTATTAAATCCAGGCAAATGATTTATTAAACATTGATTAAAATGCGTGGCGCGAGCGACAAATCTCCGACAGTAAACGGATGGCCCATTCTGCTCTGTAACGGGTGCTTTTCCGCGTCTCGGGTAAACAGCTGTTGCGACTCACGCGAGCGATAACGGCCGCGTCCGGCGTGTAGACACAGTGTTAAAGCTCATTCTGCCTATAACGCTACAACATCAAGCAATATTCCAATAATTTATATAATTATAACACTTTATATAGGGCCATTTTGCATTAAGAGTAGCCTAGTTTCACGTTTAGTAGGTACATTTTGCTCACTAATTTAAAATAGTATAAAAGTCTGTACATTATGTAATTAAAAACGTTTCCATTATGATATTATAAATTTTACTTTAGTAAAAAGATCTGAGTTATTCCTCCACTGGTAGAGATTAGAGGAATTAAGACTAAAAATAGAAGATAATGTCAGTGACACTTTTGATATATTTATTGATACAAGTTGTTTTATATAACGTGACTAAATTAAAAGACAAAGTCGTTAGTGAAGATTATGCAACAGTATTTAGAATATAATATAATATAGCATGCAATGCAAACTAGTTTGGTTACAGCTCAAACGTATCATTCTCATTCTATCATTCCCCCTGCCTCCATTACATATCTGTGTCACACAAGTGTTTATCACCACATTTGAGTGATCATTGCGAAACGTTTATATATTTATTCTGTTTAAATACTGTGTATTCTATATACAGTACCCATCAAAAGTTTGTACACACCAATAGGAAAGTGTGTCCAAACTTTTGACTGGTACTGTAATATAATAAACATAAATAATATTGCTACTGTACACATAAATAATATCGGCCGATATATCGGTATCAGGCTTTTTTTTTATCGGTATCGGCCCCCAAAAAATCCATATCGGTCGGGCTCTACTATACAATCACCACACAACCAGCACACAATCACTATACAATCCCCACACAACCAGCACACAATCACTATACAATCACTACACAACCAGCACACAATCACCACACAACCAGCACACAATCACTACACAATCACCACACATCCAGCACACAATCACTACACAATCACCACACAACCAGCACACAATCACTATACAATCACTACACAACCAGCACACAATCACTATACAATCCCCACACAACCAGCACACAATCACTACACAACCAGCACACAATCACCACACATCCAGCACACAATCACTACACAATCACTACACAACCAGCACACAATCACTATACAATCACTACACAACCAGCACACAATCACCACACATCCAGCACACAATCACTATACAATCACTACACAACCAGCACACAATCACTATACAATCCCCACACAACCAGCACACAATCACCACACAATCACTATACAATCACCACACATCCAGCACACAATCACTATACAATCACCACACATCCAGCACACAATCACTACACAATCACTACACAACCAGCACACAATCACTATACAATCACCACACATCCAGCACACAATCACTACACAATCACTACACAACCAGCACACAATCACTATACAATCACCACACAACCAGCACACAATCACTATACAATCACCACACAACCAGCACACAATCACTACACAACCAGCACACAATCACTACACAACCAGCACACAATCACTACACAATCACTACACAACCAGCACACAATCACTACACAATCAGCACACAATCACTACACAACCAGCACACAATCACTATACAATCACCACACATCCAGCACACAATCACTACAAAACCAGCACACAATCACCACACAACCAGCACACAATCACTACACAATCACCACACAACCACTACACAACCAGCACACAATCACTACACAACCAGCACACAATCAGCACACAATCGGCACACAATCACTATACAATCACCACACAATCACTACACAATCACCACACAATCACTATACAATCACCACACATCCAGCACACAATCACTACACAACCAGCACACAATCACCACACAACCAGCACACAATCACTACACAACCAGCACACAATCACCACACATCCAGCACACAATCACTACACAACCAGCACACAATCACTATACAATCACCACACATCCAGCACACAATCACTACACAACCAGCACACAATCACCACACAACCAGCACACAATCACTATACAATCACCACACATCCAGCACACAATCACTACACAACCAGCACACAATCACCACACAACCAGCACACAATCACTATACAATCACTACACAACCAGCACACAATCACCACACATCCAGCACACAATCACTACACAACCAGCACACAATCACTATACAATCACTACACAACCAGCACACAATCACTATACAATCACTACACAACCAGCACACAATCACTATACAATCACCACACAACCAGCACACAATCACCACACAACCAGCACACAATCACTACACAACCAGCACACAATCACTACACAACCAGCACACAATCACTATACAATCAACACACAACCAGCACACAATCACTACACAACCAGCACACAATCACTACATAATCACCACACAACCAGCACACAATCACTACACAACCAGCACACAATCACTATACAATCACCACACAATCAGCACACAATCGGCACACAATCACTACACAATCACCACACAACCAGCACACAATCACTATACAATCACCACACAACCAGCACACAATCACTACACAACCAGCACACAATCAGCACACAATCGGCACACAATCACTATACAATCACCACACAACCAGCACACAATCACCACACAACCAGCACACAATCACTACACAATCACCACACAACCAGCACACAATCACTACACAACCAGCACACAATCACTACACAACCAGCACACAATCAGCACACAATCACTATACAATCACCACACAACCAGCACACAATCACTACACAACCAGCACACAATCACTACACAACCAGCACACAATCACTACACAATCACCACACAACCAGCACACAATCACTACACAATCACCACACAACCAGCACACAATCACTACACAACCAGCACACAATCAGCACACAATCGGCACACAATCACTATACAATCACCACACAACCAGCACACAATCACTACACAACCAGCACACAATCACTACACAACCAGCACACAATCACTACACAATCACTACACAACCAGCACACAATCACTACACAATCAGCACACAATCACTACACAACCAGCACACAATCACTATACAATCACCACACATCCAGCACACAATCACTACAAAACCAGCACACAATCACCACACAACCAGCACACAATCACTACACAACCAGCACACAATCACTACATAATCACCACACAACCAGCACACAATCACTACACAACCAGCACACAATCACCACACAACCAGCACACAATCACCACACAACCAGCACACAATCACCACACAATCAGCACACAATCGGCACACAATCACTACACAATCACCACACAACCAGCACACAATCACTATACAATCACCACACAACCACTACACAACCAGCACACAATCACTATACAATCACCACACATCCAGCACACAATCACTACACAACCAGCACACAATCACCACACAACCAGCACACAATCACTATACAATAACTACACAACCAGCACACAATCACTATACAATCACTACACTCTATACAATCACTACACAACCAGCACACAATCACTACACAACCAGCACACAATCAGCACACAATCACTATACAATCACCACACAACCAGCACACAATCACTACACAACCAGCACACAATCACTACACAACCAGCACACAATCACTACACAATCACCACACAACCAGCACACAATCACTACACAATCACCACACAACCAGCACACAATCACTACACAACCAGCACACAATCAGCACACAATCGGCACACAATCACTATACAATCACCACACAACCAGCACACAATCACTACACAACCAGCACACAATCACTACACAACCAGCACACAATCACTACACAATCACTACACAACCAGCACACAATCACTACACAATCAGCACACAATCACTACACAACCAGCACACAATCACTATACAATCACCACACATCCAGCACACAATCACTACAAAACCAGCACACAATCACCACACAACCAGCACACAATCACTACACAACCAGCACACAATCACTACATAATCACCACACAACCAGCACACAATCACTACACAACCAGCACACAATCACCACACAACCAGCACACAATCACCACACAACCAGCACACAATCACCACACAATCAGCACACAATCGGCACACAATCACTACACAATCACCACACAACCAGCACACAATCACTATACAATCACCACACAACCACTACACAACCAGCACACAATCACTATACAATCACCACACATCCAGCACACAATCACTACACAACCAGCACACAATCACCACACAACCAGCACACAATCACTATACAATAACTACACAACCAGCACACAATCACTATACAATCACTACACTCTATACAATCACTACACAACCAGCACACAATCACTATACAATCACCACACAACCAGCACACAATCACCACACAACCAGCACACAATCACTACACAACCAGCACACAATCACTACATAATCACCACACAACCAGCACACAAGCACTACACAACCAGCACACAATCACCACACAACCAGCACACAATCACTATACAATCACCACACAACCAACACACAATCACTATACAATCACCACACAACCAGCACACAATCACTACACAACCAGCACACAATCACTACACAACCAGCACACAATCACTATACAATCACCACACAACCAGCACACAATCACTACACACCCAGCACACAATCACTACACAACCAGCACACAATCACTATACACTCACCACACAACCAGCACACAATCACTACACAACCAGCACACAATCACTACACAACCAGCACACAATCACTACACAACCAGCACACAATCACTACACAACCAGCACACAATCACTATACAATCACCACACAACCAGCACACAATCACTACACAACCAGCACACAATCACTACACAACCAGCACACAATCACCACACAATAAGCACACAATCGGCACACAATCACTACACAATCACTACACAACCAGCACACAATCACTACACAACCAGCACACAATCACTACACAACCAGCACACAATCACCACACAACCAGCACACAATCACTACACAACCAGCACACAATCACTACACAACCAGCACACAATCATTATACAATCACCACACAACCAGCACACAATAACTACACAACCAGCACACAGTCAGTATGCAATCACCACACAATCACCACACAACCAGCACACTATCACTACACAACCAGCACACAATCACTATACAATCACCACACAATCACTACACAACCAGCACACAATCACCACACAACCAGCACACAATCACTACACAATCACTACACAACCAGCACACAATCACTACACAACCAGCACACAATCACTACACAACCAGCACACATTCACCACACAACCAGCACACAATCACTACACAACCAGCACACAATCACTACACAACCAGCACACAATCACTATACAATCACCACACAACCAGCACACAATCACTACACAACCAGCACACAATCACCACACAACCAGCACACAATCACCACACAACCAGCACACAATCACTACACAATCACTACACAACCAGCACACAATCACTACACAACCAGCACACAATCACTACACAACAAGCACACAAGCACACAATCACTATACAATCACCACACAACCAGCACACAATCACTACACAACCAGCACACAATCACTACACAATCACCACACAACCAGCACACAATCACTACACAACCAGCACACAATCACCACACAACCAGCACACAACCAGCACACAATCAGCACACAATCGGCACACAATCACTACACAATCACTACACAACCAGCACACAATCACCACAACCAGCACACAATCACTATACAATCACCACACAACCAGCACACAATCACTACACAACCAGCACACAATCACTACACAACCAGCACACAATCACTACACAACCAGCACACAATCACTATACAATCACCACACAATCACTACACAACCAGCACACAATCACTACACAACCAGCACACAATCACCACACAACCAGCACACAATCACCACACAATCGGCACACAATCACTACACAACCAACACACAATCACTACACAACCCAACCAGCACACAATCACTACACAACCAGCACACAATCACCACACAACCAGCACACAATCACCACACAACCAGCACACAATCACAACACAACCAGCACACAATCACCATACAACCAGCACACAATCACTACACAACCAGCACACAATCAGCACACAACCAGCACACAATCACTACACAACCAGCACACAATCACTACACAACAAGCACACAATCACTATACAATCACCACACAACCAGCACACAATCACTACACAACCAGCACACAATCACTATACAATCACCACACAATCACTACACAATCACTACACAACTAGCACACAATCACCACACAACCAGTACACAATCACTACACAACCAGCACACTAGGGCTGCACGATATTGGGAAAAAATCACATTGCGATATTTTATTTTTCTGCGATATATATCGCGATATGAAAACAATTTCACCAGATGACTTTATTAGCTCTCTTTGGAAAGAATGAATCATCTGAATGACTGGGGTGATTTTGTAATGGAGTAAATCTGCATAGCAACTATTATAGTTAACTAATGTAGTTAACTAGAGTTTAATAAATGGAACCTTATTGTAAAGTGTTACCAATTTGTTATGTCTCGTGAGTTCAGTGTTGGACAGATCAGTTGTTTTAACCATTCATTAAAGTGAATCGGTTCAAAGGAGTCATTAGTTCGCGAATCGGACGTGTCATTAACGGACCACGGCAGACGTTGTGTGTGATTATCCCGGCAGTTTAGGACATCGCACAAGATTGGTCTCAACACAGAAAACATTTCATCACTGGATAGATTTTTTTATTTTTTATTATTGAAAGTGTGGTTTATCTGAATGTGTGGAACGCTTTTCAGAGAATATATTTTTTTAGCACAATTCACAACAAGTAGTTCAGGAAAAAAATATATCCGAATGCTTCACGTGAAACTTCGTTCTTCCGACCTTTTACCATTGTGTATTCTCAAAGATATTCAGTCAACTCAATTCATTAATATGCGTGAGGGAGGGAGAGAGAGCAAGACAGTTTGAAGACGGTGAGAGGGCGCGCGCGCGACCGGGTCTCTCTCTCTCTCTCTGCTCGTTCTCTCAGTTTAACAAGCGCAGCAGTCAGTCATCTATCACTCACCGGTCAAATAAGGCTTTGGCGGGACAAAAATACGCTTTGGCGGGCGTCAAAAAATGTTCAATGCAGGAAGGGCAATCTGACTTTATTTTGAATTCTCATGTTCGTTCAAGCTCAGAAATAAGAGAAAGACCACTGATCTTTGTGTCTGCCCGGCTCACAGAAAACAACGCGCAAGTTCCAGTCTTTTTACGCTTGATGTTTAAACAGGACTTAAAAACACATGCAAATGATAAACTTTCACTATATGATGGTTAAACTTTGCAATTAATCAGCGAATCGCAAGCGTTACTGGCCGGGGAGCTGCTGGCCCGTTCTGATCATGGATCACGATCAACTACGATCCCTAAGGCTTACATCGCAACATCCTGCGATGTGACTATCGTGGATGTGCACATCGCGATATCGATGTTAACCCTTGTGCATCAATTAAAAAAAGTTACACATAGGTACACAGAGGACAAAAATGTCCATGTTTAAAAACTGTCATAAAAATGGGAAGCTTGGGAGCACAGACTTAAGTTTGGTATCATTTTAAAGAAGACCCTTGGGAGATTATTGATGAAGTAAAAAAATTATAATAAGTAAATCCAAAAAAAAGTTATATAGGTATAAGTTTATGAAAATTATTTATGAAAATTATTTTATACAAAATATATATTTTATAAATCAAATTGAACTCTAAAACGGCAAGAAAATAAAAGCCATAAATCTAACTAAATTGTGTTCCAAATTTGAGGATGATATCTCAAAAAATGAGCTTTCGGTAAGAGTTTGTTTGGGCGCAGTAACAGATTTTCCCCATTGGGTGCCAGCAAAACTCCACTAGTCACACAGTGATTGGATTTGTTATTTGCAGTTGAGTTTTTCTCTCTCAATATTACAAACACACACATGCACACACACACATATTTTTTTTATAACACACATACTAACCACACTCTGACATCCATACCAACACACCCACACAAATATCGTTGCATAATTTATCCAATTGGCTCTATAATATGCCGAAGCAGAAAACAGGAATAAAGCGATATTTGTTTTAGAGGCCAAACCTGGAAAAATGGCACCATCTGATAAAAAAATAGTCAAAATTAAAAATTTTAAGCCTTGCCAACATAATGAAAGCCTCTTAACAAAGATTGCATCATTTTATAGTTGAATGGCCCTGAGATAAAAAATTGCAGTTTTAATGGGTTTCAATGGGGACATTTTTGTCCAAAAGGCGCTGAGAGGGAAGTTTTTTTGTACCTAGTGCAAAAAAGATTTTTCAAAGGAAATGGGGGTGAAATAGTAAAATTACAATAAAAATACACACCTGTGCCAAAATTCATGCAGTTAACATTAACAAAAAAAAAAAAGTTACACATAGCTACAAAGTGAACAAAAATGTCCATGTCAAAAAACTGTCATAAAAATTTTAGGTTTGGGTGCAAAGACTTAAGTTTGGTCTCATTTTAAAGAGGACCCTTGGCAGATTATTGCTGAAGTTAAACAAGTGAAAAAAGTCAAACCAAAAATTTTGTATAGAGGTTTAAGTTTATGAAAATTATTTATGAACATTATTATCGTTATTTTATATAAAATATATATTTTATGAAACATGCTGAACTCTAAAACTGATATAAATTCAAAGCCATAAATCTAAACAAGTTGTGTTCCAAATTTGAGGATGATATCTAAAAAAATGAGCTTTCGGTAAGAGTTTGTTTGGGCGCAGTAACACATTTTCCCCATTGGGTGCCAGCAAAACTCCACTGGTCACACAGTGATTGGATTTTAGATTTGCAATTGAGTTTTTCTCTCTCAAATATTACAAGCACACAAACACATATACACACACATTTTTTTTTTATTACACACATACAAACCACACTCTGACATCCATACCAACACACCCACACAATTATCGTTCCACAATTTATCCAATTGGCTCTATAATATGCCGAAGCAGAAAACAGGAATAAAGCGATATTTGTTTTATAGGCCAAACCTGGAAAAATGGCACCATCTGATAAAAAATAGTAAAAATTTAAATTTTGAAGCCTTGTCAACAGAATGAAAGCCTCTTAACAAAGATTGCATCATTTTATAGTTAAATGGCCCTGGGATTAAAAATTGCAGTTTTAATGGGTTTCAATGGGGACATTTTTGTCCAAAAGGCGCTGAGTGGGAGTATTTTGTGTAGCTAGTGCAAAAAATATTTTTTTAAGAAAATGGCGGTGAAATAGTAAAATTCCAATAAAAACACACACCTGTGCCAAATTTTATGCAGTTAGCATTAACACAGGCAAAGTGATCAAAAAAACAAAACTGAAAAGGACAAAAATGTCCATAAGGATGCACAAGGGTTAAAATGACACATCGTGCAGCCCTACAGCACACAATCACTACACAACCAGCACACAATCACAACACAACCAGCACACAATCACTACACAACAAGCACACAATCACTATACAATCACCACACAACCAGCACACAATCACTACACAACCAGCACACAATCACTACACAACAAGCACACAATCACTATACAATCACCACACAACCAGCACACAATCACTACACAACCAGCACACAATCACTACACAACAAGCACACAATCACTATACAATCACCACACAACCAGCACACAATCACTACACAACCAGCACACAATCACTACACAACAAGCACACAATCACTATACAATCACCACACAACCAGCACACAATCACTACACAACCAGCACACAATCACTACACAACAAGCACACAATCACTATACAATCACCACACAACCAGCACACAATCACTACACAACCAGCACACGATCACTACACAACCAGCACACAATCACTATACAACCAGCACACAATCACTACACAACAAGCACACAATCACTATACAATCACCACACAACCAGCACACAATAACTACACAACCAGCACACAATCACTACACAATCACTATACAATCAACACACAATCACTACACAACCAGCACACAATCACTATACAATCACCACACAACCAGCACACAATCACTACACAACCAGCACACAATCACTACACAATCACCACACAACCAGCACACAATCACCACACAATCACTACACAACAAGCACACAATCACTATACAATCACCACACAACCAGCACACAATCACTACACAACAAGCACACAATCACTATACAATCACCACACAACCAGCACACAATAACTACACAACCAGCACACAATCACTACACAATCACTATACAATCAACACACAATCACTACACAACCAGCACACAATCACTATACAATCACCACACAACCAGCACACAATCACTACACAACCAGCACACAATCACTACACAATCACCACACAACCAGCACACAATCACCACACAATCACTACACAACAAGCACACAATCACCACACAACCAGCACACAATCACTACACAACCAGCACACAATCACTACACAACCAGCACACAATCACCACACAACCAGCACACAATCACTACACAACCAGCACACAATCACTACACAACCAGCACACAATCACTACACAACCACCACACAATAACTATACAATCACCACACAACCAGCACAATCACTACACAACCAGCACACAATCACTACACAATCACCACACAACCAGCACACAATCACTACACAATCACTACACAACCAGCACACAATCACTATACAATCATCACACAATCACTATACAATCATCACACAATCACTATACAATCACCACACAATCACTACACAACCAGCACACAATCACTATACAATCACCACACAACCAGCACACAATCACTACACAACCAGCACACAATCACTATACAATCACCACAGAACCAGCACACAATCACTACACAACCAGCACACAATCACTACACAACCAGCACACAATCACCACACAATCACTACACAACCAGCACACAATCACTACACAACCAGCACACAATCACTACACAATCACCACACAATCATCACACAACCAGCACACAATCACCACACAACCAGCACACAATCACTACACAACCAGCACACAATCACTATACAATCACCACACCAGCACACAATCACTACACAACCGGCACACAATCACCACACAACCAGCACACAATCACTACACAACCACACAATCACCACACAATCACTACACAACCGGCACACAATCACCACACAACCAGCACACAATCCCTACACAACCACACAATCACTACACAACCAGCACACAATCACTACACAATCACCACACAACCAGCACACAATCACCACACAATCACTACACAACAAGCACACAATCACTATACAATCACCACACAACCAGCACACAATCACTACACAACCAGCACACAATCACTACACAACAAGCACACAATCACTATACAATCACCACACAACCAGCACACAATAACTACACAACCAGCACACAATCACTACACAATCACTATACAATCAACACACAATCACTACACAACCAGCACACAATCACTATACAATCACCACACAACCAGCACACAATCACTACACAACCAGCACACAATCACTACACAATCACCACACAACCAGCACACAATCACCACACAATCACTACACAACAAGCACACAATCACTATACAATCACCACACAACCAGCACACAATCACTACACAACCAGCACACAATCACTACACAACCAGCACACAATCACCACACAACCAGCACACAATCACCACACAATCGGCACACAATCACTACACAATCACTACACAACCAGCACACAATCACTACACAACCACCACACAATAACTATACAATCACCACACAACCAGCACAATCACTACACAACCAGCACACAATCACAACACAATCACCACACAACCAGCACACAATCACTACACAATCACTACACAACCAGCACACAATCACTATACAATCATCACACAATCACTATACAATCATCACACAATCACTATACAATCACCACACAATCACTACACAACCAGCACACAATCACTATACAATCACCACACAACCAGCACACAATCACTACACAACCAGCACACAATCACTATACAATCACCACAGAACCAGCACACAATCACTACACAACCAGCACACAATCACTACACAACCAGCACACAATCACCACACAATCACTACACAACCAGCACACAATCGCTACACAACCAGCACACAATCAATACACAATCACCACACAATCATCACACAACCAGCACACAATCACCACACAACCAGCACACAATCACTACACAACCAGCACACAATCACTATACAATCACCACACCAGCACACAATCACTACACAACCGGCACACAATCACCACACAACCAGCACACAATCACTACACAACCACACAATCACTACACAACCGGCACACAATCACCACACAACCAGCACACAATCCCTACACAACCACACACTCACTACACAACCAGCACACAATCACTACACAACCACACAATCAGCACACAACCAGCACACAATCACTACACAATCACCACACAATCATTACACAACCAGCACACAATCACTACACAACCAGCACACAATCACTACACAACCACACAATCAGCATACAACCAGCACACAATCACTACACAATCACCACACAATCATTACACAACCAGCACACAATCACTACACAATCACCACACAATCATTACACAACCAGCACACAATCACTACACAACCAGCACACAATCACTACACAACCACACAATCACTACACAACCAGCACACAATCACTACACAACCAGCCAGCACACAATCACTACACAACCAGCACACAATCAACACACAATCACCACACAACCAGCACACAATCACTACACAACCACACAATCACTACACAACCAGCACACAATCACTACACAATCACCACACAACCAGCACACAATCACCACACAATCACTACACAACAAGCACACAATCACTATACAATCACCACACAACCAGCACACAATCACTACACAACCAGCACACAATCACTACACAACAAGCACACAATCACTATACAATCACCACACAACCAGCACACAATAACTACACAACCAGCACACAATCACTACACAATCACTATACAATCAACACACAATCACTACACAACCAGCACACAATCACTATACAATCACCACACAACCAGCACACAATCACTACACAACCAGCACACAATCACTACACAATCACCACACAACCAGCACACAATCACCACACAATCACTACACAACAAGCACACAATCACTTTACAATCACCACACAACCAGCACACAATCACTACACAACCAGCACACAATCACTACACAACCAGCACACAATCACCACACAACCAGCACACAATCACCACACAATCGGCACACAATCACTACACAACCAGCACACAATCACTACACAACCACCACACAATAACTATACAATCACCACACAACCAGCACAATCACTACACAACCAGCACACAATCACTACACAATCACCACACAACCAGCACACAATCACTACACAATCACTACACAACCAGCACACAATCACTATACAATCATCACACAATCACTATACAATCACCACACAATCACTACACAACCAGCACACAATCACTATACAATCACCACACAACCAGCACACAATCACTACACAACCAGCACACAATCACTATACAATCACCACAGAACCAGCACACAATCACTACACAACCAGCACACAATCACTACACAACCAGCACACAATCACCACACAATCACTACACAACCAGCACACAATCACTACACAACCAGCACACAATCACTACACAATCACCACACAATCATCACACAACCAGCACACAATCACCACACAACCAGCACACAATCACTACACAACCAGCACACAATCACTATACAATCACCACACCAGCACACAATCACTACACAACCGGCACACAATCACCACACAACCAGCACACAATCACTACACAACCACACAACCACCACACAATCACTACACAACCGGCACACAATCACCACACAACCAGCACACAATCCCTACACAACCACACAATCACTACACAACCAGCACACAATCACTACACAATCACCACACAACCAGCACACAATCACCACACAATCACTACACAACAAGCACACAATCACTATACAATCACCACACAACCAGCACACAATCACTACACAACCAGCACACAATCACTACACAACAAGCACACAATCACTATACAATCACCACACAACCAGCACACAATAACTACACAACCAGCACACAATCACTACACAATCACTATACAATCAACACACAATCACTACACAACCAGCACACAATCACTATACAATCACCACACAACCAGCACACAATCACTACACAACCAGCACACAATCACTACACAATCACCACACAACCAGCACACAATCACTACACAACAAGCACACAATCACTATACAATCACCACACAACCAGCACACAATCACTACACAACCAGCACACAATCACTACACAACCAGCACACAATCACCACACAACCAGCACACAATCACCACACAATCGGCACACAATCACTACACAATCACTACACAACCAGCACACAATCACTACACAACCACCACACAATAACTATACAATCACCACACAACCAGCACAATCACTACACAACCAGCACACAATCACTACACAATCACCACACAACCAGCACACAATCACTACACAATCACTACACAACCAGCACACAATCACTATACAATCATCACACAATCACTATACAATCATCACACAATCACTATACAATCACCACACAATCACTACACAACCAGCACACAATCACTATACAATCACCACACAACCAGCACACAATCACTACACAACCAGCACACAATCACTATACAATCACCACAGAACCAGCACACAATCACTACACAACCAGCACACAATCACTACACAACCAGCACACAATCACCACACAATCACTACACAACCAGCACACAATCACTACACAACCAGCACACAATCACTACACAATCACCACACAATCATCACACAACCAGCACACAATCACCACACAACCAGCACACAATCACTACACAACCAGCACACAATCACTATACAATCACCACACCAGCACACAATCACTACACAACCGGCACACAATCACCACACAACCAGCACACAATCACTACACAACCACACAATCACCACACAATCACTACACAACCGGCACACAATCACCACACAACCAGCACACAATCCCTACACAACCACACACTCACTACACAACCAGCACACAATCACTACACAACCACACAATCAGCACACAACCAGCACACAATCACTACACAATCACCACACAATCATTACACAACCAGCACACAATCACTACACAACCAGCACACAATCACTACACAACCACACAATCAGCATACAACCAGCACACAATCACTACACAATCACCACACAATCATTACACAACCAGCACACAATCACTACACAATCACCACACAATCATTACACAACCAGCACACAATCACTACACAACCAGCACACAATCACTACACAACCACACAATCACTACACAACCAGCACACAATCACTACACAACCAGCCAGCACACAATCACTACACAACCAGCACACAATCAACACACAATCACCACACAACCAGCACACAATCACTACACAACCACACAATCACTACACAACCAGCACACAATCACTACACAACCAGCACACAATCAACACACAATCACACTACTGCAACCAGCTCTTATTCACACAACATTACAACATATAAAACGTTGTCAAAGTGATTCCGGTTCACATGGATACGTGGAAGCGACAAAAAATTCTGATTTATGAATTTTTAAGGCCAGACAAGTAATTTGATGAGGTTCATTTATAAAGAAAGACTACACGCCTGCGCACATATACAGGTCCTTCTCAAAAAATTAGCATATTGTGATAAAGTTCATTATTTTCCATAATGTAATGATAAAAATTAAACTTTCATATATTTTAGATTCATTGCACACCAACTGAAATATTTCAGGTCTTTTATTGTTTTAATACTGATGATTTTAGCAAACAGCTCATGAAAACCCAAAATTCCTATCTCAAACAATTAGCATATTTCATCCGACCAATAAAAGAAGTGTTTTTAATACAAAAAAAAAAAGTCATACTTCAAATAATTATGTTCAGTTATGCACTCAATACTTGGTCGGGAATCCTTTTGCAGAAATGACTGCTTCAATGCGGCGTGGCATGGAGGCAATCAGCCTGTGGCACTGCTGAGGTGTTATGGAGGCCCAGGATGCTTCGATAGCGGCCTTAAGCTCATCCAGAGTGTTGGGTCTTGCGTCTCTCAACTTTCTCTTCACAATATCCCACAGATTCTCTATGGGGTTCAGGTCAGGAGAGTTGGCAGGCCAATTGAGCACAGTAATACCATGGTCAGTAAACCATTTACCAGTGGTTTTGGCACTGTGAGCAGGTGCCAGGTCGTGCTGAAAAATGAAATCTTCATCTCCATAAAGCTTTTCAGCAGATGGAAGCATGAAGTGCTCCAAAATCTCCTGATAGCTAGCTGCATTGACCCTGCCCTTGATAAAACACAGTGGACCAACACCAGCAGCTGACATGGCACCCCAGACCATCACTGACTGTGGGTACTTGACACTGGACTTCAGGCATTTTGGCATTTCCTTCTCCCCAGTCTTCCTCCAGACTCTGGCACCTTGATTTCCGAATGACATGCAAAACTGAGCAACAGTCCAGTGCTGCTTCTCTGTAGCCCAGGTCAGGCGCTTCTGCCGCTGTTTCTGGTTCAAAAGTGGCTTGACCTGGGGAATGCGGCACCTGTAGCCCATTTCCTGCACACGCCTGTGCACGGTGGCTCTGGATGTTTCTACTCCAGACTCAGTCCACTGCTTCCGCAGGTTACCAAGGTCTGGAATCGGTCCTTCTCCACAATCTTCCTCAGGGTCCGGTCACCTCTTCTCGTTGTGCAGCGTTTTTAGAGTTAATTAGTTGATTCAGATGATTAGGTTAATAGCTCGTTCAGAGACCCTTTTCATGATATGCTAATTTTTTGAGACAGGAATTTTGGGTTTTCATGAGGTGTATGCCAAAATCATCAGTATTAAAACAATAAAAGACCTGAAATATTTCAGTTGGTGTGCAATGAATCTAAAATATATGAAAGTTACATTTTTATCATTACATTATGGAAAATAATGAACTTTATCACAATATGCTAATTTTTTGAGAAGGACCTGTATATATATATATATATATATATATATATATATATATATATATATACTAGAGATGCTCCGATCAGCATTTTTGGGACCGATCACTGATTACCAAAATCATGATCTGCCGATTGCCGATCACTGCCGATCACAGAATGGCAGGGGAATGGGAATCTTTTATCTATAATCTAGCAGAGTTTGCACCATTTGTAGAAATGTGTTTATTTAATTGTATTTAGAAAATGAGATGTCTTAAGGCTACTGTAGGCCAGCTTTCCCAAATAAGGCAGAGTAACATTAAATTATTCCAAACAAAGAGGGGTCAGGCAGACCAACACACATCAGATCAGCCTAATGGGAGGGGATCAAGTTACACTTAGGCATATTTGGAAATTGTAGCCTCTTAATACACCCACTACATTTACTAATTGGCAACAAAATGTACAACTTGTTACACCAAAACTGGCTACTGATAAAAGGACAAAACTATGGCAAGTTTTTTTCTGTTATTATTATGAACGTCTGATGTAGTTGAGCAGAATGCTCTTTTATGAAGTTACTTCATTAAAGGACATATTTAATGAGATTATGCCTGAAAAGGTTTTGGATTTTTTATCATATGTTCATTTAAAAATATATCAGGGCTCGACATTAACGCTTGTCCGCTTGTCCGGGACAAGTGGATCTTTTGAAGGGACAAGTAAAAGATTATTTTACTTGCCCGACCGGACAAGTAGCCTGAATAGAACATCAATAACAAAAATAAACAAATAGCTAAGGGAATCACTAAACCGAGAGAATGATTCTGATTTTATTACATTTATTGTAAGTTGCGATCGATTGTGGATAATGTATTACTGACGGTAAAGCCCAATTTATACTTCTGCGTTGAACTTACGCCGTAGCTACGCCGTAGCGCGCGTACCCTTCGGCGTACCCTGACGTGCACCTCTCCAAAAATGTAACAACGCGTCAATTCTACGCGGACGCAAGCGCTGTGATTGGTCTGCTAGAACCCCTCCCTCGGGTTTCACATGCTCCCTCTGCATGTGTAATTGCGCGTCAAGGCGGACAACGACGCAGAAGTATAAATGAAAACCAACGCGTAGTGTATAGCGTAGAGGCTCCGGCGTAGGTCTGACGCAGAAGTATAAATCAGCCTTAAGGTTGCGCTGTTGACGCACGCGCAGCCTCTCGAGGAGAAATCTACACAAATGAGCGCAGCACACACACACTCAGTTAACAACATACTGCCTATAAAAAATCTAAATGTGGAGGTTTTATATTTTTAACATATGTTAAGCAACCTCAATTATTTTTCCTGAATACCATCACGATTGAAAATGTGACATTGATTTCCTACAACAGTTCAATAAACAATTAACATTAAGTTACTTACATTTTAGATGCAATATTGCCTGTTTTTGTTCTGTTTCAGCAGCGAAAATAGTTCCTAACAAAAATCGCAGCAGAACCACGGCGCATCTCACAGGAACACTCACTGTCTTCATTACTGAATGATTCAGCATTTTGAATGAATCGGTTGAGTCAAAGATTCAATGACCCGTTCATAAACATCTGTCTCATTCTTGAATGAATCAGCCGTTTGAACGAATTGTTTGCTGGCGGTTTAGTGTTATGTTTAAAAGTAGTATCATTCTTTCCAACGTTTCTTATTTGTATATTTAAATCAATTTCATAACATTATTTTGTGCAATTGTAATTTTTCAGAGTAAATGATTTAATTTGATCAGCCCTACCTAAGGTAACAGCGCTATAGTGTCTTATTATTCTAAATAATTGAATTTATTGATCAAATTTAGGAATTTAAAATGAAAGATGAAGCATACATTTAATAAGATTGGGGGAGGAGATGCCCTTTAAAGGTGCAGATATTACAATATGCCGATTTAAATATCAAAGCTGATTGAAGTTGAACACTGATGAGAATATTGCTTCAGAATAAATTAACACACAAAAACAAAAAAAATCCGGACAAGCTACTTTTTTACTCGGACAAGTGAATGACAGATTTACTTGTCCGAAGGACAAGCACATGAAAAGGCTTAATGTCGAGCCCTGGATATATTGTATAAAATGACTTCTTGTTTATATTTGTTTTATTGTATTTATATGATATTTGTATTTTTATAATTTAATTTTTGCCATGAAAATAGCTATGAATGCTGCCATGGCATTAAATAAAATAATCTGAATCTGATGTAGTTGAGGAACCAACTACGTCAGATCAAAAAAAATAAAATACCACCACCACTTTTGAAACATCTCGCGGCACGAATGTACCAATACAAATAAATAAAAACATCTCCAGTTAACTCAGAGCATTAATTTTGTTCATTTGTTAAATAAGAGGCGATCTAGCGCTGAAATGTTTTTTTTTTTTATCAAGTGATCAAAGTGCTCGTTGCCGCAGCGATCAGTAGCGCAGATACCGCGTTCTGTTGTGGCTCGCGCGGTGCACGGTCTTCACTCGGACGCGCGCTTCAATCCGTTGGGAGACTCCCTATTCGTTCTGGTGAAGGAGAACTCATGTTGCCACTGGCAAGCTCCACTCTGCTGTTGTGTGCCCGTGCGCCACGCATGCAGGTGGGAAAAAGTCGCCCGAGTAATTTACGTCACGTGATCGGCTTTTTTGATCGGCGCTTTTGGGGTTCGCCGATCAATCTATTTTTAGCCAATATCGGTCCGATCAATCGGAGCATCCCTAATATATATATATATATATATATATATATATATATATATAAATATATAAATATTCAAACACGCACACCTATAGACTAAACCCGTGATACGCATGTGCGCCGTCAGTGTTTCACAGGTTTGCGTTTTTGAAGTTTACGCGGAGATGATCACGTTTTTCAAAATTTTTCAACGCTTGCACCTTAAAACCTGTTTGAAGGTTTTTGTTCTCGAGCTCAAACCCTGTCGTGTGTGTGAGCGGCCGGAGCGCATCACATCTACCGCCAGTTACTGCGTAGCATGAGCCATAGAGCTCAGAGACTGATCCCGATCCCAGTTCAGGACTTCCCCACCTCTCTCTCATAACAAGACGCCTTGTTCAGTGTGTTGGCATGTTTCAAATGTTACTTGTTATATTTTATATAACTGATTTATATTTTTTTTCTTCCCCATATGATTTTGAGAATTTTTAGAAAAATGTGTTATGTTAGTGCTAAGGGAGCATGTTTTAATAAAACCTGTGATTCTTACCTTTAAAATGTATTTTATTTCCTGTTTGTAAGTGCTACAGAGGCTTAGATATTAAGGTTTTGGTAGACGTTGACAATTCTTAGTATTTTTTATTTATCCTAGAATAACAGGTTTTTATAGGCGTTTTAGGAGTAAATGGGTTAAGGGTTTTTTGTTAGAACGGTGTGTGTTAGCGGCCGCTAAGTTAATAACTAATGATCTTTACAACGGAAGTGAATCAATCAAAACTAACTTTATCTGGACAATAACTTTATTCTAGATCTGCTGTAAAGCCTAAACAATCTCTGTTACTGTAATCTCCTATTATCACTGTAAAGCTGCTGTGAAACTCTATATTGTTACAGCGCTGTATAAATGGAGGAGACTGGACCAGCTGACGAATGCCCTCTTCAGAAGGTTCTGCTGTTCTGACTGGATTGCTGGGATTGCGTGACTGTGGACGTGACGCTCACCTGCAGGATCTGATAGGCCACAGCGCAGTTGGTGAACAGCGCCACCATGCATTTAATGCACTGATAGGCCCGTTTCTGATAATGGTTCTTGGAGCGTTGGATGGTGTCGAAGAGCCCGTCTCGGTCATCAGGAATGCCCTTCAAAACATTGTGGATCCTAAACAGAGAACGACACCGGCGGGAATGAGGATAGTGATGATGCGATCATTCCCAACAATCAGAGCAAGGGCGTACTCGCAGAACATGTTTACATGCACTCTTCATTATTCTGATTATCTAGTGATGAACTCACACACAGACATGAGTTACTGTTCTAAACTACGCAAAACACATTTCTATGGACGCATTCAGTGACGCACCTAAAACAGGGTATCTGCACATTTTTTAACAGCAAATTTAATGACTTTTAAGACCTTTTTAAGTCCTCTAAAAGGCAAATTTAAGACTTTACCACGACAAAAAAACAGGAAAATGTTCAACACGACAGTGTTAATTTTGGCAGCCATTTTTGTTTTAGTCTTAGTCTTCAGATGAAAATGCTTATTGGTCTTATTGGTCACATTTTAGTAATTTTGTCTTTCATAGTTTTAGTTGACAAAGTCAAACTTCAGTTACCGACATTAATTTTGGTAGCTATTTTATGTGTAGTCTTTAGACAAAAAATGACATAATTTTTCGCTTTAGGCCAATTCAATTAAGCTTATGAGACATTTGAATCAAGGTAACAGGCTGTATTGACAATGCACTCTTTAGCAGTAGCACTTGTGCAATTCTACATATCCCTGTTCCTTAGTTCAGTGGTTCTCCAATCTTTTATAGTGCTGTAACCCCTCTTGCACTTAGACTGCAGTCACACCTTTTCCATTAAGGGACAATATCTGCCCATTTTGATCGATTTTTTCCAGTTCATTTTTTACCTTTATAAATACTTTTATAAAATAAATAATGCTTTAAATGAAACAATGTTCAATAAATATGCAATGATGGTAAAAACGATGTAATACTTTTAAACATTAAATTAAAATCGCCAGTAGGTGGCGGTAAGTCACTGTCTTTATGAGCGAGTCATCCGTCATCGAGTCATTCATCATTCAGTAACAAACACAGTCTATGGTAACAAAGCAAGTGGCTGTATTTATGAACGGGTCATTGAATCTCACGATTCGTTCAAAGCCACAGATTCGTTCTCGAATCACCGCTGTGTGCTGCAGTTCTGCCGTGGCTTTCGTTGCAAAATAGCAATAATATGATCAACATTAAAAACACTGCTAGATATCAGCTTGTATTGATCGCAGATTTAGTCGCACAAACAGCGCAAGCGGCTCGTGACAGAATAAAGACCAACTGAATGACACTTTAATTAATTTAAGTAGAAAATATCAAATGAAGATCACTGAACTCCAGCTTACTTGTCTGTGTTCTTCAGCAGTGTAGACAGCGCGCGCGCGAGCATAGTTGCCAGATACTATTGACAAGACCGGGTAGAAACCGTGTTATTTTAGCAGAAAAGCTCTGACTGGGGATTTAATTATTTAAATCTGGCAACCGTAAGCATGAACGCTCGCTCGTAAACACAGTCTGTAATGTGTTGTTGTCTCCTTTATTCGACAAAAGAAAGTGGTTTTAGTCAAGTTTGTATTTTTTTAAACACACTTTAGTCTCGTCTTTTTTCGTCAACGATATTGTACGTGTTGATATAATACCGGTAGTCACAGTTATCGTTTAATGACGTGGCTATCGTCTCTCATGGTCTTGTCTTAGTCAGGGGAAAAAAAGTCGTCAACAAACATTTTTCGTCATAGTTTTCAATAACGGAATTAACACTGCGACACGACACAGAATGGTGTGGCAAACCATCAACGCGACGCATTCATCTTCAGTCACCTATGGAATGAAGCAGGTTGCACCCACATAGAAAAAAGTGCTGTTCAAAAAACAAAACAAAATAACGGATGACGAGTCGGACAAGAAATTTAAGGTCCGTACGTGAAATTTAAGACCTCCTTATCGGAAATTTCAGATTTTAAGACATTTTCAGGCCTTAAAAAGCGAAAATTTCATTTAAGACGTTTTAAGACATTTTAAGGACCCGCGGGGACCCTGTAAAAGTGTCATCAATATACTGCATTACATTCGTGTCACACAACGTTGTCAACATAAACTTGTTTCTTCAGCAACTTCTGTCCTGCTATTGTTCCTGAATCACAAGCACACGCTGGAATAGATGCCATTAAAGTCTTTACATGCCTATTTATTGCCATAAGAATCAGCTTACGCCACATATTTTACTGTGACTAAAGAGGCTTTGGCACCGGGTGGTTCTGGGAACTCAGTTCTAGGTGCTGGCCACCAGTGTGGATCCCGACAGATACTGGTTCTCCTAGGAATGTTTCCTGGTTGCGTTCGCAGCGCCAGCAGAAACTCTGAAGAACTCCGAGTCTGAGCTCAGCGCTCGCACGCTCCTGATCATTACTCTAATACGCTATTAGCTAGCACTGTTACACACAGAAGTGGACAGTAATAAAGTTATTAGCGTATGGCGTGTGTTGATGTCAGTGTTGCTGAGCTGAAACACACTCATGTTTCTCTCGGTCTCCTCAAAGCTGCGTTGGGTTTTCTCCTCAGTGTAAAGGGTTAGAGCTTCTGTCACTGTTTCACATGTTCGTAGAGTTAGTTTGTGGAGTAAATATATCGGCTATAATCTGTGTGTTACACGGCCTTTTAATAATGGCGGGTGCCGGTGTTTCACGAGCACTCGGCCAATCAGCGAACACTAGCGTCACTATAGTTCCTATAGCGCTGGGTTACACTCTGGAGTTCCTTCCTTCCGAACCCTTTATGGATAACTACAATTATGAGCTTCATCGCATCAAATTGATCAAAGCATTGCGTTTATATGAGGGGAAGTTTAATCAGAATATATTCCCTGAATCGGGTCACGAGTGACTCACCTGTGCGTCTGCCACGAGTCCTCGATCAGGAGGATCTGCAGCAGGAGATCCAGGTACGGCCTCAGCTCATACGTGTAGGAGTACGCCACCTGGAGCACGAGGACATTCACAGTGAGTGTGTGAGGAAGATACACACACACACACACACTCACACACACTCACACACACACTCACACTCACACTCACACACACACTCACACTCACACACACACTCACACTCACACCTGCCAGAGCAGCTCGCTGAGCACCGTGGAGGAGAACTGGGGGTTCTCCCAGCAGCAGAAGCGCACACACACTCACTCACACACTCACACACACTCACACACACACACACACACACACACACACACACACACACACACACCTGCCAGAGCAGCTCGCTGAGCACCGTGGAGGAGAACTGGGGGTTCTCCCAGCAGCAGAAGCGCACACACACTCACTCACACACTCACACACACTCACACACACTCACACACACACACACACACACACACACACACACACACACACACACACACACCTGCCAGAGCAGCTCGCTGAGCACCGTGGAGGAGAACTGGGGGTTCTCCCAGCAGCAGAAGCGCACACACACTCACTCACACACTCACACACACTCACACACACACACACACACACACACACACACACACACACACACACACACACCTGCCAGAGCAGCTCGCTGAGCACCGTGGAGGAGAACTGGGGGTTCTCCCAGCAGCAGAAGCGCACACACACTCACTCACACACTCACACACACTCACACACACACACACACACACACACACACACACACACACACACACACACACACCTGCCAGAGCAGCTCGCTGAGCACCGTGGAGGAGAACTGGGGGTTCTCCCAGCAGCAGAAGCGCACACACACTCACTCACACACTCACACACACACACACACACACACACACACTCACACACTCACACACACACTCACACTCACACACACACTCACACTCACACCTGCCAGAGCAGCTCGCTGAGCACCGTGGAGGAGAACTGGGGGTTCTCCCAGCAGCAGAAGCGCACACACACTCACTCACACACTCACACACACTCACACACACACACACACACACACACCTGCCAGAGCAGCTCGCTGAGCACCGTGGAGGAGAACTGGGGGTTCTCCCAGCAGCAGAAGCGCAGCAGCTTCACCGTCTCCTCAGAGTTGCTGCAGTCCTCGATGATCTTCTTCACGTAGCTGGTGCGCACGAACAGGGTCTCGGCCACGGGCGGCTGCAGGGGCATGATGGGAAGCGTGAGGCCGGGGTCCCCGTACGGGTTGGCCAGCGGGGGGTTCCCTGTCGGAGAGCAGTGGGTGAATCAGCTGAGTCGGGACGGGCCGTTATTATCGTTTCGATACACCGGCGAAGATTCTCCTCACGATAAGAATGAAGTCTTCCTGCGATACTCTCGTAAAGCTCAGCGGCGACGCATCTCTGTGCGGGAGCGCTCATCCGCTGCTCACGCGCAGAGCGACTAAAGACGTGAACCGGAGGAGGACTTCACTTTTAAGTTGTTTTGATTGATACTGTGAAGCAGCTTTGATACAATCTATATTGTGAAAAGCACTATATAAATATATTTGACTTGACTTGACTTCACTAGATTTATATTTTAATCTTCGAGAGTTTCGCTCTCCGTCAAGCGCTCTCAGGAAACACTAGCGCTCTCTCAGAGGCTTACACACCGCGCAGATCTGACGTGCTACATGTAAACCATAATATTTGTTGTTCATTTAGCATTATTCAAACGCAGACGTGATTAATATTCATGAACGCAGCAGCTCATCAATCCGTAGTGCGGTTTATATTGTTATTAGTAGTAGAATCCGTAGTAGTATTATTATCGTATCAGTATTATTGTTAGTTTTTTACATTTCAAACTTGTAATTGATTTGAATTATTATTGCGAGTAATTATTATTGTGTGATGTTTTTCAGCACAGTTGCACTATTTAGACATTATCTGCACTTTTACAGAAGAAACGTATATCTGCAACTTTTCCATTTCTGCAAGAGCTGGTGTTTGGATTTTTACTATTTTTTTAATTCTTTTATGTAATTGGTATATTATAGGAGCCTATTAGATGATGGGTACGTTTTACTTCAGATCAATGTTTGTGTTTCTGAGGCTCAAGAACATGCATCTCTCAGCTGTAGCCAAAAACATTAATATCGTCATGATATCGTTATCATAATAAATACCAGAAAATATCGCGATATAGTTTTAAGTCCATATCGCCATCGCTAGCTGAGAGCCTTCGCTGGATGAAACAGCACAACTAAGCCTCACCGTTAATGGAGGACTGCATGCGCGAGCACACGTCGCAGCAGCGCAGCAGTAGCGACACCACCGCGTAGAGTTTGCCCAGCTCTGCGTACTGGTACTTGATGGGAGGACCGGGACCCTCGTCCAGCGCCACCAGCATGAAGGTCGACGGTACGCTTAACTTCAGCAACTGCGTCTTCTCTGCCAGACCTGCAACAGACACATGGGTATTATTATGACCCTCAGTTCCCTTTAAAGGTGACATATTAAGCCCCTTTTCACAACATGTAATATAAATCTATGGTGTCCCTAGAATTAAATTTCAGCTCAAAATATCAGATAATTTATTATAGCTTGTCAAATTTGCCCCTTTTTGGGTGTGAGCAAAAACACCAGTTTTTGTGTGTGTCCCTTTAAATGCAAATGAACTGCAGCTCCGCCTCCGTTCAGAAGAGGGCGGAGTCTTTACACGAGCTCCAGAAACTCCGGCAATAACAAAACACACCAATCTCACTCATCCAGAATCCCAGAATAACCAGTAGCGAGTGCAGCCTTACGGAGAGACTCAGGAAGAGTTTCTGAATGTTAGTGGAGACATTTATGTAGTTGTTGTGGAGTTACATTGATCATCTCATCATCATGTTGAACTTCTACACAAGTGTCCACAGTTCCTGAGGTGTTTATAAGACAGCGGTGACATGTTCTGGTCAATAGTGTTCAGTGCTCGTCTGTGCTCAACGACAGAACAGTTTCAGGCTTTGCTGGATCTTCTGCCGTTGCGTTAGAACTGGTCACTGTTGTCGCTCGAGAAACCGAATGTCGGCTGGTGTGTGTAAACGTGCAGATTAAGAGCCGGTAATATTATAAACGTGCAGATTAAGAGCCGGTAATATTATAAACGTGCAGATTAAGGGCCGGTAATATTATAAACGTGCAGATTAAGGGCCGGTAATATTATAAACGTGCAGATTAAGGGCCGGTAATATTATGAACGTGCAGATTAAGAGCCGGTAATATTATGAACGTGCAGATTAAGAGCCGGTAATATTATAAACGTGCAGATTAAGAGCCGGTAATATTATAAACGTGCAGATTAAGAGCCGGTAATATTATAAACGTGCAGATTAAGAGCCGGTAATATTATAAACGTGCAGATTAAGAGCCGGTAATATTATAAACGTGCAGATTAAGAGCCGGTAATATTATGAACGTGCAGATTAAGAGCCGGTAATATTATGAACGTGCAGATTAAGAGCCGGTAATATTATAAACGTGCAGATTAAGAGCCGGTAATATTATAAACGTGCAGATTAAGAGCCGGTAATATTATAAACGTGCAGATTAAGAGCCGGTAATATTATAAACGTGCAGTTTAAGGGCCGGTAATATTATAAACGTGCAGATTAAGAGCCGGTAATATTATAAACGTGCAGATTAAGAGCCGGTAATATTGTAAACGTGCAGATTAAGGGCCGGAAATATTATAATAAGATCCTCTTCATACGTCAGAAGGAGAGAAATCTGACCGGGTTATTTTTTGACATGCTTACAGAGAAAGACTCACCAGAACAGAGTTACTGGGTTTCACTTTTCACGTTTTCTGTGTCGGTAGAAGCAGCGGATTATAGCACTTAAAGTCAGACTTTTATGATATGCCCTTTCACTGTCTCCTGTGCAGACTCATGAGAGTCCGAGTTCAGGACGAGAGTTCAGAGGTCAGGACGAGAGTTCAAAGGTCAGGACGAGAGTTCAGAAGTCAGGACGAGGTCAGGACGAGAGTTCAGAGGTCAGGACGAGCACTCACCCAGGTTGGCGTACATGACGAAGAGGTTGAAGAACTGCTGAAGGTGCCGCCCGTGTTCGGACACTTCTCTCCTCAGCAGGTTCAGCACCGCCCGCAGCAGGTGATCGCTCAGGGTCACAGGGGTCACGGGGGTCACAGGGTCACAGGCCTGTTCACAACGACACACGGCTGATTAAACGCTATGCCAGCTTCTGTGGCTCTTCATGCTGAGGAACTTTATAAGGTTTTTAAAATCTAAAAACTAAATTTGGTTTAAAGCATTAGTTCACTTCCGAATTATAATTTCCTGATAGTTTACTCTCCTCCACGTCATCCAAGATGTTCATGTCTTTCTTTCTTCAGTGGAAAAGAAAAGAAGGTTTTTGAGGATTTTCTCCATATAGTGACTTCAATGAGTTTCAGTGCAGCTTCAAAGTCTCGACACGATCCAGCTGAGGAATAAGAGTCTGATCTACACAAACCAGCGCACATTTATAACAAAATAAACATTTATATACTTTTAACCACAAATATTCGTCTTGCTCATCCACGATTTCACACATTACGTAATCAGGTTGAAAGGTCACGCGTGTTCCGGTTCAGAAATGTAGAGTAAAAAACTTAATCTCATTTTCTCCTCCAACTTCAAAATCGTCCAACATTGTTGTTTTACCTTTTATTTATGTATTTATTTGTAAATGCTGTTTGACTCAGTCTTCGCACGTTCGCCTGTAAACACTGGGTTGGTTCTTCCGCCTCCGTCACGCGTGACCTTTCACCCTGATGACTTAATGTGTGTCGCATCACAGCTCGTGCAAGACCAGCATTAGTGGTTAAAAGTATATAAATGTTTATTTTGTTATAAATGTGCGCTGGTTTGTCTAGATCAGACTCTTATTCCTCGGCTGGATCGTGTTTTCCTCAAAAACCTTCATTTCTTTTCCACTAAAGGAAGAAACACATGAACATCTTGGATGATGTGGAGGAGAGTAAACTATCAGGAAATTATAATTCTGAAGTGAACTAATGCTTTAACTTTAAAAAATATATATATTTCAAACAGTTAACTGAATAAAAAAGGGGTTAAACCCGTCACCATCTAATAAAACATGCAACAGGGATACAGGATTTTGAACAAGAGAACATGTTGGTGGATCTTTTCCCAATATTAAATACTTGTGTGTCATTCTGTAACGGCCTATTCGGCAACTGGTATAAACAACCCCGGTCCCAACGATGATAAAACCTCTCCTTCCAACATTGGGACTTATTTCAGGGAGTTCGTTTATGGAGTCTAGAACCCACTATTTCAGGGAGTTCGTTTATGGAGTCTAGAACCCACTTCTGCTTGCCATTTATTAATGTGCCTCTATTATGATTTTTCAGATGTTCCCTGTCATATAGTGTGTGATAGAGCTGTGTGTGACTGTAAAAGCTCTGAAAGCTCAAAGAAAGTTTTGGTCTCCTAAAAGAAGCGATTCTGAAACGAGTCGTCAGTAATTCAGTCTCACTTCCTGTTACAATGTAACTAATTAGCATGATGCCAGCCTGTGTTGTTGATTGGCTGAGCAGCGTCTCTTAGCTCCGCCCTCAAACACTGTAGTGTATCTGAGACTGGAAGAGTTTGGTTCGTGTTGTTCGTGTCGAGAAGACGCTGTTTTCTGAGATTGATACGGTAAAACACACGCCATCGTTACTGTTCGTATCACTGTGATCAAGAGCTGAGATTCAGATATGATAATGAGCGTTTGCTTTCTGACCAAAAGAAAAGCTTTGCTTTTCTGAAAAAAAACTAGGAACCTTTAAAACAGCATCATAGGGGCATTTTAATACAGAAACTTTCCTGTCTCCTATTTTAAAGAGCTTTAAAAACTGATAAATCCATTTCATCTGAGAGTAGAGCCCAAAATGTTTTCAGCCTAGTCTATATGACACGGAAAAGCACAACAAGGTTTAGCTGAACCACTGGTTGAGGAACGTTCTCCTGTACTGGTTTCTCTCTCTCCTGTACTGGTTTCTCTCTCTCTCTCCTGTACTGGTTTCTCTCTCTCTCTCCTGTACTGGTTTCTCTCTCTCCTGTACTGGTTTCTCTCTCTCCTGTACTGGTTTCTCTCTCTCTCTCCTGTACTGGTTTCTCTCTCTCTCTCCTGTACTGGTTTCTCTCTCTCTCCTGTACTGGTTTCTCTCTCTCCTGTACTGGTTTCTCTCTCTCTCTCCTGTACTGGTTTCTCTCTCTCTCTCCTGTACTGGTTTCTCTCTCTCTCTCTCCTGTACTGGTTTCTCTCTCTCCTGTACTGGTTTCTCTCTCTCCTGTACTGGTTTCTCTCTCTCCTGTACTGGTTTCTCTCTCTCTCTCCTGTACTGGTTTCTCTCTCTCTCCTGTACTGGTTTCTCTCTCTCTCTCCTGTACTGGTTTCTCTCTCTCCTGTACTGGTTTCTCTCTCTCTCCTGTACTGGTTTCTCTCTCTCTCCTGTACTGGTTTCTCTCTCTCTCTCCTGTACTGGTTTCTCTCTCTCTCCTGTACTGGTTTCTCTCTCTCTCTCCTGTACTGGTTTCTCTCTCTCCTGTACTGGTTTCTCTCACCTGTGTGGATGTGCTGGGAGAGGTAACTGGAGCAGGACACGGGCCGTCCTGCAGGGAAAAGTGTGCGATGAACACGATGAGCTTGGCGAAGGCTCCGCGGACCTCGGCACTGGGACACTCCAGCAGGAACTCGGAGAAGCGCGTGGGGAAGGAGAACAACACGCTGTGTGCAAACCAGCTGCGCACGTTCTTGCTGTGACGCAACAGGAGACACAGGGCGTCATACCTGATGGAGAAGCAGATGAGAGGCGTGTCAGGTGACACTGATCACACACCTGGACCGGGCACTGAACGCACGGCCAGACACACTAGCAGTGCAACGCATCTCAATGTTCACAGTTCGAATTATTTACGGTTTTTGAGCCACAGATCGGATCATTTTTCAGATCAGCAAATAAAAGAATAAAAATAATCATTTTTATATATATATAGTAGTTTATAGTAGGGGGGGTGGGGGGGTGGTGTAACTTTTCTTTTTATATACAAGAACACTGTACTTGTAAATGGAAGTGCAATAATTATGATGAAATGCAAATATAAATTTCTCAAATGACAAAAATTGTGATTATAATTTTACGCAAAATAATCGTTAGCCTATTATCAATTTAAAGGTCCCATATTGTACAACTTTCTGAAGTTTTATTTTAGGTTTTGATGTCCTTAAGAATATATATTTGCGGTATAAGTACCAAAAACCATGTCAATATATTTTTACAGCTCCTTTCTCAGGAGCTCTGCCAAGAATAGATCGATTTTGGCCTGTCTACTTAATATTCAAGAGCCTCTCTTCTGATTGGCCTGTTGTTTTTTGAGTGACCCACCATTGGTGGGGGGAGTAGTTCTGACATCACAAATATACGGAAGTCACAACAGCTCGTGAAAAGGCACAGCTACTTTATGCAGGCTGTGTGCGTTTGTCTGTGGATCGACAGTTTTGAAACTTATATGGTAGTTTCATAACCCCTAGACCTCTGTTATCATGAAAACAGCCAGGAAATTTCAGTTTTGACAATATGGGACCTTTAACCATTATGCCATTATGAAAGTTTTCATTGACAAAACTAGACTAAAATGCCCAGGCTAAAACTTGACTGAATGAAAACAGGGCAAGGTTGGCTAAATATATAAAAAAAGGTACATTTGACACAGGACTAAGAGTAAATGTAAAAATAGCTGACAAAATGAACACTGTATAGTAGGCGTGTCCGCGCTTTCGACTGGTCTTTAAAACGGCTTCGCTCACCAGTCGCTCGCAGGGCCTCGGACGACCTTCTTGGTGTGGAAGCCGGTGCTGAACAGGAATCTGGCGGCGAGCTGTATACTGATCATCGCTATTTCTTCAGCTTCAGGTAAAAGGTGATCTTGACCTAGAAGGACCAGAGAAGAGGAGCATCGTAATACATCAGACGTTTACAGATTCTCACACACAGAGCCACTGACTGAGGCCCAGTCCACACCGACACGGTTTTTCCTAAACAATCGCGTCCACATGAAAACACTAAAACACGCTGTCGAAAGCATGCCAACTAGGGATGCTCATATTGACCGTTTAACCGTTAACCGAAAGTACAAATTTTAACCGATTAATACTACCAGTTAAACGGTTTAAAAGTTAAAACGTTTTTTTATTTTTAATTTTTTTTGTTTGTTTTCTGCATGGTTAAATAAATACTATAGCCTATATTTGTAAACTCACGGGGCGCGTCGACACAACCACACGTCCTACACACATATTTCGCTGAGCAAGCACAATGAAGCGAGTGAAGAGAAGCAGCATCTGTGTGGGACCATTTCCACAGAAAGGGCGACGAAGTTACTTGCAAAATATGCTACGCGGTATTAAAATACAGCAGTAGTGCAAGCACACTGCAAGATCACTGGCGAAGCAAACATCCACGAGCAAACGAAGCGCTTCCCGAAGCTGGCCACTCCACCTCTGTGTTCCCGGGATATCTGTGCCATCGGAGACCCAGACTCACCCACATCATGGAGACATGCTACTTTTTTTAAATAAAAACTAGACACGGTGTGGATTGAGCTAGGCCTGCTGTTTTTATTTGACGAAAAAACTTAGTCTGACGGAAAACAAACTGCCGGTTTTTCAAAGCTTCGAACGGATTCAGTGTTTTCTTTTTTTGTGGATTATTTAAGTTAAAAAAATATATTTAGTGTAGGCCTATTTTATGTTTTTCTCTGTTGTCACTGTCAGAAATGCTGCAGGTGCGTGAACATGTGATGTGAATCCAGGTTCTGTTGTTCTGTATGCTGCTGTTTGCAAGTTAATATAAACCCATTCATTTTTTGGGGGGTATTTTTAACGGGTCACAGACACTCGTCAATTTTATTTTTATTTAATGCCAATTCAATATTATAATCTTATCAGTTAACGGTTAATACTTGGATAACGAGCGGCGGTTGTCGGTCGGGAAAATGAACCGTTATGAGCATCCCTAATGCCAACCCAACAGGTGGCGATATAACCCTAACCGTAAAGCAATGGCCAATCTGAAGCCTGGAAAAAAGGTTATTACCGGTTCCGGTTGCCAAAATCTACACGACAACACTGCAACTGGAGTTTCTAAAAATCGTCACCCTGGCAGGAGTTTTCAAAAAGGTTTTTTTCAGTGCCGGGATCCTGCGCTAGCGTGTGGACGAACGGAAACCGCACGGAAAAGCTGCGGTTCTGAAAACACCTGGCGTGGACGGGCCTGAGGCGGGTCTGTGCTCACCTGGGGGAGGGTTCAGGTATACGCTGTTGCAGGTCAGCAGTTTCTTCATGAACTGGAAGTACTCGAGGCTGAACTGCATGCGGCTGTGCATGAACTGCACGTTCTGCTTGCGCACGCTGGCCTCGATGGCCAGGGGCATCTTGGGTTGGTTGGGCCGGGACGCGAGCGTGAGTTCGCTGATGTACTTCAGCAGCTCGCCGTCGCCCCCTGTGGTGTCCATGCGCTCGTAGAACAGAATATACGCGTTCCACCAGCGCTTCTGCCGCCGGTACGACATGCGCTTCATCATGTGATCGAACACCTCGCCCATGTACTCTCCACCAAAGCACTGGTTCTTCATCTCCTCGTCATCGTCCATCTTACACTCCGTCACGTCACCGTCGTCAAACTTAAACCAGCGGTCCTTCAGCCCGTCCCCGTCGCTGCCGTGGCGTTGGACGATGTACGAGTAGTAGTGTCCGCCGCTAGCCTGACCCGAGTGCACTAGCACGCCCACGAGCCGGTAGCGCGAGCTAGCGTCGGGATTGGCCGGGGGGTTCTCCGGGATCACCTGACTCTCCAGCGGAACCTCGTCCCCCTCCAGCTTCGCCACGCCGGCCACCGTGTACGGCTCCATGTCCAGCTCGCGAGGGAACTCGAAGTAATCGTTGAACTTAATCGCACACTCGCGCTCCCAATCGTAGTCGAAGCGCTTCAGCTGGATGGCTAACACCGGCGGGAGCTTCTTTATCAGGAGACGCTTCACTGTGTCCACCTGACGGAAAACCACAGGATAGATCGATTGTTTTATCTAATGCCATGCCAGCATCTAAGGCTATTTTCATGACAAAAATACAAATATCATATAAATACAATAAAACCAAGCGAACAAACACAACAAAGTCATATTATACAAATTATTTTAAATTAACATATGATTAAAAAATGCAAAACCTTTTCAGGCATAATCTTACTAAACAAGTCCTTAAGTGAAATAACTTCATAAAAGAGCATTCTACTTGTATTAAACCCAGGACAGTCCTATAAAATATGTTTAACAGAGAGGGGAATCCTACAAAACATGCATAGAGTTGGGTCTTCCCCTTTAAGCAAAAAAGCATGAGTGAAAACCACAAGAAATCTCACTAATTTGTACTTTACACAAGTTTGAGGGATTCTGGGTAGACATCCTACCTTTTTGTTACACTTCTCACAGTGGTACGCGTTAGCTCCTTCCAGAAGATCCCCTTTAACGTACTGTTCTAAAGAGTCGAGCAGGTTCTGGTGGTTCCTGATGTCCACATTCAGCGTTGTGAAGGATTCCTCACACTCATACCTATGAACACACCAGTGTTAATTTCATTTATTTATTCATTTATTTTCGTCATTGACATTTTTTCACAGACAAGAACGAGACGAGAAGTAAATAAAAACAAGTGTTGAATGACAAAAACTATGACGAAAAAATCTTATTAACATTTCGTCAACTAATTAAAACTGGATGAAAGTGTAAGGTATATATTTGTGAAGAGATCCAGTCAGAACTGATGATTGATGTGCACATCTGTCACGTGCTAGTCTACCCCGCGGGACACCAGTTAGCATGCACTCGATGCAGGTCTCATAAAACGTTAAAAAATGGAAATGTCTGGGAGAAAGAGAAGAGCAGACATATGGATAGATCTGAATGAGAGCGACGACGCAAACGAGAGCTGTATTCACACACACTCTCGCAGAGTGCTGAACTGAGCTCTCTTTCACGTCTGAATGGACAAATACACACAACATTGTGTCTAAATGTTCGTTTTGCAGAGTATTCACGTAAACACCGTCGGTTATGAACATAGCGTACAGAACGTAAACAGTTGTGAGAATATCAGATGTGTATCAGTGCATTTGATCCCGCGCAAAAAGAAAGTGAAAAACATCGGATGAAAATAAAAAATAGAAGAACTGTAATGGTATCGGCAAGCACCCAAATGTAAACTTGCACTTGTATCGGTGCGTCTCTACTCAGAGTGACTGACAGTCCTCCCTCACCTGTGAGGACACCCCTGGCAGATCTTCTGGTCTGCAAACGAGCCGCCCAAGATCCTGCTGAGCATGCTGGGATGCCCGAGGGCCTTCAGCGCCTCATCCAGACTGTCCACCAGCGAGTTAAAGAACTCGAGTGCGTCGTGCTGTTCCCTCAGATTGACCGGTTCCCCCCATAACCTGCAGGAGCGAATCAAACGCAGTCTTCACATGAGCCAATCAGAACAACACGAGTAATGACCGCTCACACACACATTTCCCCATCACACACGCCTCAAACACACGCCTCACACTCAAGCCAATGACTGATCAGAAGAACTTTTAAAAAAAGGCAGTGTTTCACTCACAGCTGTGTCTGGATATTAATCCGGGAAATGAGAAAGTACACAAATTACTTACTTTAACTTTATATAACACGCAAAATCTGATTCTGCTGTGGCCGATGTACACAGACACCATCAGAATAAAATTATTCCAATTGATGAATGAGAACAGAGTTTACATGAATGAACGCTAAATAAAGTGATCGGGTTGATGTGCGCATTTATGCGTCACAATTTTTTACATGCGCTCACTGCGCAATAAACAGTCTTTCCTGTTTCCCAATGACAGATTATAAACTAATGAACAGGAGAGTGCGAGCTCAGGCGTTCTCAGCACCGTAAAAATAAAGGTCACAACACCAAAGTGTGAAACCCGATGTGCTCCACAAGCGCGTCACTCCTCTAAGGCTTGAGTACCTGAACTGCTTCCAGAAGCCTCGGGGCACGTAGTACTGCAGCCGGGACGCCGCCAGGTGCCCGAAGATCACCTGCAGATGCCGGAGCACTCCGATGTTATACTCCTTACGGTCCTCCGCCTGATGGAGAGAGGAGGAGGGAGAGAGAGAGAGAGAGAGAGAGAGAGAGATGGCGAGAGAGAGGGAGAGAGAGAGAGAGAGAGAGAGAGAGAGAGAGAGAGAGAGAGAGAGAGAGAGAGAGAGGGCGAGAGAGAGAGAGAGAGAGAGAGAGAGAGGGCGAGAGAGAGAGAGAGAGAGAGAGAGAGAGAGGGCGAGAGAGAGAGAGAGAGAGAGAGAGAGAGAGAGAGAGAGAGGGCGAGAGAGAGAGAGAGACATTAGATCGGACTATTTCACTAGATTCCAACAGTTAGAACCAAATTTTATGGCATTACCAAATTCAGAAAAATTAAATCATATTTTGGGAGAAAAATCTAGCTCAATCACAACAGCAGCAAAGTATGTAACAGCCTGCCACAAACTACGAGAGTCAGCCAGTGGACAAAACTAAAGTCAGAATTGTTCTTGTCTTGTTTGAATGTTGGTACAAACGTACAAAAATGTGTTTTAAATGTTAAAAATGTATTCATGCATTTTTTTTTTTATTTTTTTTACACTGACTGATTTATT
The DNA here is from genome assembly GCA_026230005.1 of Gila orcuttii. Classification (NCBI taxonomy): domain Eukaryota; kingdom Metazoa; phylum Chordata; class Actinopteri; order Cypriniformes; family Leuciscidae; genus Gila; species Gila orcuttii. Next base: position 50,083,111 of record JAPDVR010000011.1, on the reverse strand, counting down.
GATTTTTATTTTATTATATTTATTGTTTGTGATTATTTGTTCATTGCATGTGTAATGGCCAATGCTTTGGCAATACTGTACAAGTCATGCCAATAAAGCTCATTTGAAATTGAGAGAGAGAGAGAGGGCGAGAGAGAGAGAGGGCGAGAGAGAGAGAGAGGGCGAGAGAGAGAGAGGGTGAGAGAGAAAGAGAGAGGGCGAGAGAGAGAGGGCGAGAGAGAGAGAGAGAGAGAGAGAGAGAGGGAGAGAGAGAGAGGGCGAGAGAGAGAGAGAGAGAGAGAGAGAGAGAGAGAGAGAGAGAGAGAGAGAGAGAGAGAGAGAGGGCGTGTCATGAAACTGCGGAGAACAACTGAACACATCATCTCTGGCTCCGCATTACTCTGCAGCGTGCGCCAGAGAACGGCTTCATCTCTGCACTAAACCTCGTTCACTCGTTCACACTGGCAGTCCAGATCCGGGTATTTGTGAATCCCTTTGGAATCTGATCTAAAATGTCCACACTGTGTATCGCAACTGTTCAAATCTGATGTGTTCATGCAGCTCTTTCGTTTTCAGGAATATCAGCATTGGTTTCTATGCCAATGACGTTGCATCAAAATATATTATATATATGCCAAAAACAACAACAACCGCAACATGGAGGGGTTTGCAATAGAGATGTTGTCTTATTTAAATTTCACAACATGGATGTGTGTAGCCGTGCGCTGGACTGTGTGTGTTCTGAGGCAGACCCGGAGGCTGGGAGGGGCCGATTTATTTACTATTATTTTATATATATTATATTAATGATCTCCTGCATTGACACTATTATACGAGAACTGAACTGAGCTGGACGATGACATCACAGTTTTCTCCAGAGTGGCTATATATATATATATATATATATATATATATATAAAAATGAACTAAATTAATAACTTTTTTTACAACAAAAATGAACCATCACTGAACTTAAGCTGGACTGTGACGCTATTTTCATCCGGAAACATTATTGCATTATTTTCCTGTTATCTCTGTAAAGCTTTGAAACTCAGTTGTAAAACTGACTGGACTTGTTTCTGCGTGTCGTCTCCGCTGGTTCATGCCTCCGTTATATTGTCATTTTCTGCTCGTCCCGCACATTGTTTTGGCAGCGACTTTCAGCGTGTTTCCTATAACGACGTCTGACGTTCGAGATCTGAGCGGTCAGAAATGCGATTTATTTAAATTTGATTTCAAACCAAGTAATGTCGCCTTCATTTACACAGCGCTTTAACAATATAGATCGTTTCAAAGCAGCTTTACAGTGATAATAGTTAACAATAGATAACAGTGATAATGAATGACTAACCCTAACCCAGCTCTAGAATAAAGTTATTGTCCAGATAAAGTTAGTTTTGATTGATTCACTTCCGTTGTAAAGATCATTAGTTATTAACTTAGCGGCCGCTGACACACAACTTTGTTTTCTAACAGAAAACCCTTAACACACTCCGGCCACTCATGTGACCCTGGACCACTAACCCAGTCACGAGTCGCACGGGTATATTTGTGGCAATAGCCAACAATACATTATATGGGTCAATATTATCAATCTTTCTTTTTATAACAAAAATCATTAGGATATTAAGTAAAGATCATGTTCCATGAAGATATGTTGTAAATTTCCTACCGTAAATATATAAAACATTTATTTTTGTGAGTGAATGCAACAAATCATGAACATAAATGCACAACTTTAAAGGAGATTTTCTCAATGTTTAATTTTTTTTGCACTATTTGATTTTCAAATAGTTTTATCTCAGCCTAATATTGTCCTATCTTAACAAATCATACATTAATAGAAAGCTTATTTATTCAACTTTCAGACTATTCTGAAAAGAATTTAAAAACATTGACACATGTGACTGGTTTTAAGGTCCAGGGTCACATATGAATGTAGCTTGAAACGGATTTGTAAAGATCGGATTTTTAACAATAGGTTACTATCGTAACCCCGGTTCTCTGAAACATCGAGTGGAGAGATCCACCTATGGGAAGGGCATCCGTACCTGACCTCTGCAGAAGTATCCAATTGCACCAAGTCTGGATAGACAGACAGAAGCGCGCAGCCAATGCCAGGTGAGGCCACACCCCCTCACCTACGGGCATATAACATCTGGGCGCGCTGCTATTCCTCAGTAAGTATATTCCTCGCTTCTCGTGCGGCAAGCGGGGCAAAGCTGGTGGATCGCTGCACTCGATGTTTCAGAGAACCGGGGTTACGATAGTAACTTATTGTTCTCTTTCATCATCTCGTGTTCGAGATCCACCTATGGGAGAGACATGGACAGCTCCCCGATTGCCCAATACACTCACAGTGAGGTTCTGAAAGCCAGAGAAAGACGGTCACTCGGGGAGGCGGTGCCTGACATGTCCATTAATCATGAACCTGCAAAGGTGACGCCACACCAAACTGCTGTGGACAAGCAGGACATGAAACATGCATGAGACACATACATGATAGTAACCCAACCCACCAAGGCACATAAACAACAGAGGAATTATCTCCGCCAGCCATGATGCTTTGGGCCACCTGGGTGCTATCAGAATGAGAGACAGGCCCTGCTCTCTCACCCTGGCCAATGTGGGAATCATCAGGCACAGTGGAGGAAAAGCATACAGGAGCACTCTGGGCCATGGGTGGGCCAGTGCGTCTACCCCGAGGGGCGCGTCCATGTCCCTTAGAGAGAAGAACATAGGACAATGGTAGTTTTCGCGCGAGGCGAATAGATCTACGCTCGCCCGTCCGAATCTCATCCATAGCATTTCCACTATCTGAGGGTGAAGACTAGCCTGGCTCCGCCCTCCTACGCACTTCCGCCCAATTTCATTTTCCTTCAGTACTACGTCTGGGATTGCGCTGTAGACTTTGGTTTTCTCCGATCAATTTTTTACCGGGCCAATCAGCGAACAGAGGGAGTGGCTGAGAACGATGACGTTGATGTCGACTCGTGCGTTATTTTGAGTTGTAGTTCAAAATAAGAAAGATGCGAGCGAAGCCATTCGGTCCGTTGTGGCAACGCTGCCGAATATCAAGAAGTTAAAGCAGGAGCAAGAACCATCTTTGCTTAGTTTTGTGTTTATGGCCATCCTCCCACGGGGTTCGGGAAAAGACATATGTCACGACCAAACGTTAGCGATTGGTTATGGCAGATAGAGTGACTCTGGGCAGATCCAATAGTTTTAGACTTCAATAGAATACCCGCCTACAAGGAAGTTAACGCTTGTCAATGGAGCGGTGCCAGACTCTCTGTACAAATGAAATGTACGAGAGTCTGGTAGAACCAGGCTAGGTGAAGACGCCAATCTCCGTAGATTGGGTTTCCCCTTGATAGCAGATCCGCACCTCTGTTCAAAATGCCCGGAACGTGAGTTGCGCGTAACGACAGGAAAACCTGTCTGCTCCACACCAAAAGCTTGTAAGCTAGAGCTTGGAGTTTCGACGAGCGCATGCCGCACTGACGGTTGATATAAGCCACAGCCGTGGTATTGTCGCACCGTACTAGAACGTGATGTCCCTGCAGGCGAGGCAGAAAATGATTCAGAGCTTTCCAAATGGTTAAAAGCTCTAAATAGTTTATGTGCGCTGAACGTAGTCTGTTTGGCCACAGACCGTTCACCGTTCTGCCCTCCTGGGTGGCACCCAGCCTGTCAAGGACGCATCTGTCGTCACAACTTTCCGCATCGTAACCGCCCCCAGAGGGGTTCCCCGTGCGTAAAAGTCCTCGCTCTCCCAGTGGCGCAAGGCTGCCGAGCAGGCGCGTGTCACTGTAACCGAGCGGCAAAGGTCGCGAATCGGGCTGAAATGTAGTGACAAAACCCATTTCATGAACGCCCTCATCCTCAGGAGTCCCAACGGCACAACTTGGGTGGATGAAGCCATGAGACCCTGCAGCCTGAGACATGTGCGATATTGCACTTTCGCCCCTTCTCTGAACTACGTCAGACAGTTCATCAGAGAGCGAACGCGCTCTTGAGAGAGACGCGCTCGCATGGAGACCGAATTCAACTCCAAGCCCAGGAAAATGACATTCTGACTGGGCGTGAAATTGCTCTTGCTCACATTCACTTGGAACCCGAGCGATGTGATGTGCGCGAGCACACGGCCGGTGTCCTGCAACACCTTCTCCTTTGATTCGGCTATGATGAGCCAATCGTCTATGTGAGTCAGGATTCTCAGACCTGATATTCTCAGAGGTGCTAAGCCCGCCTCCGCGCACAGACAGAAAGACCGGGGACTCAAACTGAGTCCAAACGGAAGAACTGTGAATTCGTAACATATGCCCTGGTAGGCGAAACGAAGAAACTTCCTGTGCGGAGGATAGATGCTTATGTGAAAGAAAGCATCTTTCAGATCGACTGATGTGAACCAGTCGTTCTGTTTTATGGCACGGGCGAGTGCGCCATGTGTCAGCATTCTGAAATTGTATTTCCTCAAATGTTTGTTCAACACTCGAAGGTCCAAGGTAGGGCGGAGAGAGCCGCCTTTTTTCGGGACCAGAAAATAACGGGAATAAAAACCCTGGTTCATCAGATTGGGGGGTACCACCTGAATTGCTCCCTTGTTTAAGAGAGATGAAATTTCCTCTTTCAGAATGTGGGAGGCGTTCTCTTCCGTGTGAGAAAAGAGAATGCCGTTGAAATGCGGGGGTTTTACTGCGAATTGCAATCTGTAACCCTGCATTACTGTACGCATCACCCACTCGGGAGCTGAAACGGTTCGCCAAGCCGCTTCGTGACTCGCGAGTGCTCCCGCTCGGGCCAGAGCGGAGCTGTGTGAGACTGACAGGTTTATTTGTGATGCAATGGCGCCATCTAGTGGGCACACAAGAGGCGACATGCAGGGGTTCGGAGGGATTTTCTCTCTCTGCAGTGAGATAAGTTCTCTCTGCGGAGAGAGGTTTTCTCTTCGAAACGAATTCATTTGATTCGTATTTTTTTGTGTTTTGTGTTGGGCAAACACTGGGGCCGAAGCCTTTATTGAGAGAGTGAGGAGAACAGAGTGTGGGCAGTGTGGTGTCACTGAGCTTAAACTTTCCCTCACAAAGGGCCCAATTGTAGCCCTAACTCTTCGAGGATCTCCGCCTGGTAGGCGGAGAGGAGCGAAGAAACGTTAAGGGCCCTGACAGCCACGGCCGAGGACTTATAAGCTGCCTGGTGAACGGAGGCAGCAAAACGGTCCATCTTGTTGGGCAAGACCGGCTTAGGGGGAGCGAGCAGCCCGCCCTGAGCGGGGTTAAGGTGCCTGGCGATGGAAGGCTCAACGGCGGGAGGTTCGCCCATACCGTGCGCCGCCATGTCCTTAACCTCGAGTCCCGTGAGACCGTGTCTGAAGTCGAGCGGGTCGCTCCAATAATTCCTCATGTGCTTCGCGCACGCCGGGAGGATGGGGAAGAGTTGTTTCCTCGGGCCGGGAGGGGGTCCCAGCACTTTCCCATCATAAATATCCCTCTCCTGGTCAGTGGCGCTCTGTGGTGCCGGCCATTCAATGTTGAGACGAGCGGCCGCTCGCTCACACACTTCCAGGAGGATGGCTTGAGGCAGAACCGCGTGGGCGGTAGCCTGGGGAACACCAGAGGGCGGGATGGCCTCCTCGTCCTCTGAAACCCCAAGAATGGCCGCATCCTCCTCTTCGCCAGAACCGGGCGGTTCGTGGACGAGAGCGAGGTTGTCCCCAAAGATGTCCTCCTCGGGGAAGGCGGGATTGGGCTGGTCAGCCCAGATGAGAGACGTTGCGCCCCGGGAGGCCCCCGGTAGCGCGTCGTCATCACCGTGTCCCCCGTCCGAGTCAGAAGGGCTGAGCCCGGTGCACTGTGTCACTGCCACCTTAAGACGCCGTTTAAGCAGCTTCCTAGGCAGCATGAGGCAGAAACCGCAATTCTCCGGGTTCTCCAGGGCTTCCCGAGCGTGCTTAAGACCCAAACAGACCACGCAAAGCTGATGAAGATCCTTAGCTGCGATAAGGGTACCACACGCGGCCGGGCAGGCACGTGATATGCTATCCCCTGGAGAGGCTGCAGGCTTAGACAGTGACATACCAGCGAAGAAAACGGAAAAATCCGTGGCGGGCAGCCGTGAGGAGAAACGGTGAAAATAGCGAGAGCGTGGGCGGCTCCGAATGCAAAGCAGCAGTCCTCCTGAAGACACGAGGTGAGCAGTGTAAAAATCAACCGAGCTGTGAGATGCAGAGATTGCGAGAAGCGAATGTCAACTGAGGAATAGCAGCGCGCCCAGATGTTATATGCCCGTAGGTGAGGGGGTGTGGCCTCACCTGGCATTGGCTGCGCGCTTCTGTCTGTCTAGCCAGACTTGGTGCAATTGGATACTTCTGCAGAGGTCAGGTACGGATGCCCTTCCCATAGGTGGATCTCGAACACGAGATGATGAAAGAGAACCGTTCACACAATCTAAATCTGATCGGATTCCAATCGTATCTGCAGTGACAGTCTGAGGGGTTTTACCTCGTTGTCCTGCTTCTCGTCCCCGGACGTGTCGTCGTCGATGTCGCTGCCGGTGCCCTCGATGGCCAGGAGTCCGTTGCGGATGTGCGGGATCATGTAGAGCTGCTGGATCACGGAGTTCATGTAGCATGTGGCTCCCGCGTTCTTCAGACCCACGAAGCCTCTGTTCGGCCTCGGCCCCACCGGCGGGAGATACTCCCACTCCGTGAGAGCCTCGCAACCTGAGAACACACACACACACACGCGTTACAAACTTAAGCCTCGTCCAGGAAACAGCAGCAGAACGCATTTATATAGAAGATATGATTCATTCAGACGCTTTACGTGAGTGAGGCTCATTAGCTATGCTTCTTAACACATTTCACTAATGCGTAAAGTTGGAATAAAGCATAAAACATTTGTGAATAAAGCCGCGTCTTCATCTCATGTGTTCAAGAGAATAAAACCATCACTAAATATCAGTAATAAACTGTAAGTTTCTGCAATCGGCTGTTTCTCCCTCCATCATAAACGAGTGTGTGTGTCGAGCATCAGACGAAACACAATAAACGCTGTCATGTTCTCTTGCGTTCGGATGCTGGTGTTCGGGAACACACTCGTGTGTGAGACGCTTCTGGAGGAATTAAACACAATCATTCTGATCACACACTTCCACTCCGGCGTTTCAGAAACACCAAACCAACATTAGAGACGCTGCGACGCCATTGGTCCACTGGTTACTCCAGTTATCCAATCACAGCTGACGCTGAGGGAAAGTCACATGGGGTTTTCGTTGCACATCGAGGGATTTATCAGGTAAATGTGTTTTAATCGTAGTTTATACGCATAACATCAGTCTCAATTGAGCGCATACGTTTTAGGCAATGTCCCAAAATTGATGTAACCCTCTGGTGTTCTTCACGTGGCAGTAAAAAATGACCAATTTTTATTTTTTTTAATGAAATGAATGTACAATATTTTAGTTTGATAATGTTTCTAATTTAATATTTTGTATTTTAAGGGGATTTTATGGTACTAGATTATATTTATGCTGTATTTATAATACATTTATTCACTTTTTGAGCATAGATTAAATAAAATTTCCAAATTAAACTGTAGTAAATCTTGAATGCTTTAGAGCGACAGACTGAAGTTTGATCTCTTTTCAAAGTCGACACTTGGCAGATTGTTGCTGAAGTGAAATAAGTTTTAAAAAGTGAACTTAAAAAAAGTTACATAATTTTACATTTATTGTTATGAAAAATGTGCAAAAATACTATTTAATTTTTTTTTATATGAAATATATATTTAAAAAAACAAGTTTTACTCTAAAACTGAGAGAAAATCAAAGCCATAATTCTAAACAAGTTGTGTTGCACATGTGAGCTGATATCTCAGTAAATGAGTGTTCAGTGAGATGTTGTTCGGCTGCAGTACCAAACGCTTCCACTAGAGGAACTTCGTCTCATTCATTTCCAATGCGTCATTTCTGACCGCGAGGAGCACAAGTGTGAATATTGTTTCAGGACCATTTAATCTGTTCAGATCATGTCCATGATTTTTTTTTTTCACACAGCAAGTGCCAAAACCTTTGCCAAGTTTCGTACCATTCCAAAAAAGTAACAAAAAAAAAAAACTAAAATTTTCGGTCAAAAATCGTAGACGTAGAGAACCAGAGGTTGGGTGGATGGAAATAGCCAATGATACACTGAAAGCAAACATGCCCAATTCTGTACAGAAGGTCCAAAATAGCTGAGGGTCGGAGAGACGCTCCTAACAGCTGATTAACTGAGAAGGTGATTAGTGCACGTGCCTAGATAGTACATGTCAGTGAGCGTGTCGACGATCTGCTTGAGGTTCCGCACGCAGCCGACAGCCAGCGCCACGAGCAGCTCGAAGCCGGCGCTGATGGAGGCAGGACTGGTGCACACTGGGATAGCTTGCTCCGCCGGGAACTCGCCGCTCTTCACGTACTGCAGGTATGCGTTAGACGCAGGGAAGATGAAGTCATCAATCAGCTCCTGTGACACACACCAGAAATTAACCCAGGTTCAAATTAAGTCATCTTCCTTTTTAAAACAAATGTAAAAAAAAAAAAAAATTCTATAGCACTTTTTATAATACAGATTGTTTCAAAGTACATAAACATTTACAGTGATAACAGGAAAATAATGCAACAAAGTTTGTTTCTAGAAGAAAAGAGCGTCACAGTCCAGCTTGAGCTCAATTCACAGTTATTTGTAAAGCGCTTTTCACAATACACATCGTTTCACAGCAGCTTTACAGAAAGTGCATGAGTCCATATTACAGTTTAGAGTGATTGTTATCAGAGGTAAATATCTAAGTTACGCATTTCAGAAATGTACATATACAAAGTCACAGTTAGCGAAAACTGTATTAATTTAAACAATGTAACAATTTAATGTAGAATCAATGAGCTCATAGAAGTAATGAATACTTGTAAGAAGTAAGTAAATACTAAGTAAGTTCAGTGATGTTTCATTTTTGTTGTAAAAAAGTTATTTTTTAAGTTAATTTAGTTCATATATATATATATAGCCGCTCTGGAGAAAGCCATGATGTCATCGTCCAGCTCAGCTCAGTTCTCATATAATGGTGTCAATGCAGGAGATCAATAATATTGTTGAATATTAAACGAATAGGACCTTCACCTTTATTAGATTAGCACCATCTTTCTCACAGCCGATGTAGAACTTCTTCTCGGGCGTCTGAAAGGCCAGCAGTTCTTTAGTGACGCCCAGATGGCCCTCGAGGATGGTCTCCTCCACACCTGTCTCGCTCGTCGTCTTCACCTCATCCTGAACGCACATGAAAAACAAAGAATTAAACCATGGCTCTCACGCTGCGGGTCGAGGTGTTGCGGGTGTGAACTCACTCGTATCCGCTTGAGCCAGTCGATCTCGTTGTTGAGCAGCACCTCCGCGTTCGGCAGGTTTGTGTTGCTGTTGTACGCGTAGTTGAGCAAGTGGCGTAACAGCGTGAAGTAATCGCCAGCGTGCTTCGCTCTTTCTTTAGCCGTACTCTGAAACAGCACCAAGACATTATTAACGCCATCTGAACATGTTGCATCATGGGTCAACCGTTTTGCATGAGTGCTGTACTCACTCCCAGGACGGTGAAGAGGAGGGTGATGAAGAACAGCAGGGGGCGGTGTCCCATACAGCACCTGGTGGCCATGAGGAAGAACTGCTCCTGCGCCGTCTGACGCACCGCTCTGAGGGAGAACAACCGTTCTTTAGCAACTCGAACTTCACACAGTTTCACATCTCACTGAACGCTCATTTACTGAGATCAGGCTCAATCACTAATCATTATCTAATCACTAATCACCAATCATTAATCAGGCTCAAGTTTGGAACACAACTTGTTTAGATTTATGGCTTTGAGTTTTAGAGTAAAACATGTTTTTGAAAATGTTCATATAAAAATTAAAAATAGTATTTTTTGCAAATTTGTCATAACAATAAACGTAACATTCTGTAACTTTTTTTTAAGTTCACTTTTTAAAACTTATTTCACTTCAGCAATAATCTGCCAAGTGTCGACTTTGAAAAGAGATCAAACTTCAGTCTGTCGCTCTAGTCTAAAGCATTCAAGATTTACTACAGTTTAAGTTGGAAATGAAATTTTCAGGTCTATGCTCAAAAAGTGAATATACAAACAGCGTAAATATAATTTATTACCATAAAATCCCCTAAAAAATAAAAAATATGAAATAAAAAACTAATATCAAACTAAAATATAGTACAATCATTTCATTGAAATAAAAATTAATTTCGGTCGTTTATGGTTCTAGGAGAGTGAAATACTGTGTTCAGTGTGACGCACTTGCTCTGGCAGTGGAGCAGCAGGTCGATGATGAACGTCTGCCACGCCTTCTCTTTGCTGAGCGTGTCGAGGGCCGTCGGGAGCAGGGCGAAACACAAGGTCATGACCTCCAGCGCCTCACAGCAAACCTGCTCGTCTTCAGCGTCAGGCTCGTTCCCCGCATTCGTCTAAACAACAACACATGCATGTTTAGAGGAGCACTGTGCAATATTTAGGAGGATCTGCTGACAGAAATATAATATCATACACATAACTATGTTTTCAGTGGTGTATAAAGACCTTACTTAATGAAGCGTTATGTGTTTATTAGCTTAAAATGAGCCGTCTCTCTCTACACACACACACACCGCGGGTCTCCTTACAGTGACATGTTTCTACGGTGGCCCTGAACGGACAAACGCGTTTCGTCACTATGTTGTTCTTCGTGTAAAGAAGCTGCTAAAGTCAGCGAATAAAACACTGACACAATAATGAACAAGTAACAATAATATTCGCAATAACATCGTTTTACTGAATAGTCAAACAGACCTAATTTCTTAATGTATCTTTGTAAAGAAACCTCTTTGCTTAACTGCTACTCTCTGCTGTCTCAGACGACGACATCACTTCCTGTTGGCCACCGTAAGGCCGTGTGTCCACCGAAGCGTTTTTAGCCAGCAGAAAACGCATAGCTGTGGGCGCTTGAGAGCGTTTTGGCCGCGCAGCATTTTTTTCAGTCGAGACGCTTTGTTTGTTATGATACGGAATATCCACGAAAGTGTTACTCTCATTTCACACATATTTTGTTTCTGTGTTGATTCTATATTAAAATGTCGATACATTGTAACGTATTTTCTCTGGCTCTTGTTTTAAGTTATTTTGTTCCGTTATTATGCTCGTTGATGTGGCGGTTGGTCGGTGTGGTATTAGTCCCGCCCCTCCTCCACTGTGATTGGACGGCTGGGTAAAAAGTGACAGTGATGAGCGCTGCGTTTTACCCAAAGTTGAACATTCTTCAACTCTCGGCGACCGATAAGTTGTGTGGGGGTAAAAAAACGGCGAGCGCTCAGCGCTTCAGTGTTAAATACACGCTCAGCGCCTCGTTACGCTCATGGCGTTCTAAAAACACGGCGATCCGAAAAATACGCTAGCCACGTGAAAAAACGCTTTGGTGGACACACGGCCTAACTTCTGTTGGGTGCAATTCACAACCTCACCACTAGATGCAGCTAATAATTACACAGTGCAGCTTTAAACGAGGAACACTTTTGTGGACATTATTATTGAACCGTGAACCGTGCCTTTTCGTAGATCTGGCTGATCTCTTCGTTCGAGCTGAAGACCAGATGCACCATTCCACATCCCGAAGCCCAGACGATCTTCTGCACCGCGCGGATCACACAGATATCCGGGATGTACTTCGAGGCCTGGAAGAAGTTCTGTACGATGTGGGAAAACAACAAAGATCAGTGTGTCAAGCATTTACAAGATCTCATCCTGCAAGCTCAAAGCGGTGAAGACCAGGACCTCATCAGAGATCTGCTGGGCCAATCGGATGGCCACGTTGCGCAGCATGCACTCGGAGCCGGGATTGGGAATGTTCTGGAGAGCGTTCTGCAGAACCAGAGCCTGATCGTGAGTCGCCTGGTTAATCTGGAAGACAAAAAAGTCACATCAGCATGAGGGAGGATAAGTCAGCGGGGTAAGTTGTGTGGGGGTAAGTTGTGTGGGGGTAAGTTGTGTGGGGGTAAGTTGTATCGGGGTAAGTCAGCGGGGTAAGTTGTCTGGGGGTAAGTTAGCGGGGTAAGTTGTGTCGGGTAAGTTGTGTCGGGTAAGTTGTGTGGGGGTAAGTCAGCGGGGTAAGTTGTGTCGGGTAAGTTGTGTGGGGGTAAGTTGTGTGGGGGTAAGTTGTATCGGGTTAAGTTGTATCGGGTTAAGTCAGTGGGGTAAGTTGTGTGGGGGTATGTTGTGTCGGGGTAAGTCAGCGGGGTAAGTTGTGTCGGGGTAAGTCGCACCGGAGAGGCGGGGTTGGTGCCCTCCACCACAGGCTGGCACGCCTCTGCCACTGCCTTCACGTGCCCGAACCCGATGGCGGTGAGCATGAGTTTGCTGATCTTGAGGGCGTTCAAGTAAGAGCCGCGCCTCGTCTCCATGTCCGCACTGGGAAGGAAGTTGTTCCTCGTGAGCATTCCCAGAACGAGAGGAAGACCACCACTCTTCAGGAAGTTGTACTGGAAGTCACAGGCGTCGTCTCCCAGCGTGCCACTGGCGGGCATCAGCAGCGCATACACCACCTACGAGAGAGAGGTACAAAACCTAGTGAGCTGCTTTGCTCTCGATATCACGTCACATGCTAACCCTCAAATGTTGCAGTATTTAACCCTAACCCTATTAAGACTTCAGATGACGCAATCTCTGAATCAACATGCACCAATGCTATATTTTAAAAATGTCATAATCATTTGTAAACAAACAAGTATTCATTACTTCAATGAGCTCATTGTATCTGCATTAATTTACTACATTGTTTTACATTTTATTAGCTAACTGTGATTTTGAATAAGTAAATTTCTGAAATGCACAACTTAGACAGTTACCGCTGATAACAGTACACTAAACTGTAATATGAACTCAAGCACTTACTGTAAAGCTGCTTTGAAATGATGCGTATTGTGAAAAGGGCTTAACAAATAAACGTGAATTGAAATTTACACGAGCAGAAGCGTGACAAAATCCAGGATACCTCAGTGAGGTAGAGCACTTGTGAAGCGGAGGGGCCGAAGAAGCGCGAGTCCAGAGTGGGACTCAGACTGTTCTCTCCCAGCTTAGCATGATCCAGACACGTGGCCCGGAGGTTCTCCACTGTAGTGGTATCTGTGAACACAAGACACACGTTTCAGCAGCTCTTCCAGCGCCACACGGCACGTCTCGGGCTCGGCTGGTACCTGGAGGCATGAGCTTCATGAGCACGCGAGCTCCGTCTCGCAGTAACGGCATGTTTAAGGTGCAGCCCAGATCCGCGATCTGCCACAGGAACGAGATGTAGCGCAGATGCAGAGACATGATCTGAGGAGAGATAACGATCGGCTCAACAACGAAATGCAGAAAACCCCGCCTCTCTGAGAGCTGCTCTGCTCTGATTGGTCAGATGGCCCAGTTTACTGTGATTGGTCAGAAACCAAACACTTATTATCATAACAAAAAAACACTTTATTCCCTCATAATCTGCACTGCAGCATCAGCTGTTTCTCTCAGTGTCTGAAACGCTTCTATCGAGGACTCAGTCTCTAAGCCCCGCCTCTCTGAGAGCTGCTCTGCTGTGATTGGTCAGAAAGCAAACGCTCATTATCATATCTGAATCTCAGCTCTTGATCACAGTGATACGAACAGTAACGATGGCGTGGGTTTTACCGTATCAATCTCAGAAAACAGCGTCTTCTCGACACGAACAACACGAACCAAACTCTTCCAGTCTCAGATACACTACAGTGTTTGAGGGCGGAGCTAAGAGACGCTGCTCAGCCAATCAACACCACAGGCTGGCATTATGCTAATTAGTTACAAACCTGCACAGGATCAGCAGGAAGTGAGACTGAATTACTGACAACTCGTTTCAGTTCAGAATCACATTGTTTTGGGAAACAAAAACTTCATTCATCTGCAGTTTGAAACTTTACAGACCTTTTACATTCTCAAATAGATTTATTACATTTAATAAAAGCATAATAGGAGCATTTCAAAGATTTATAGGTTTTATGTGAGGTAACCTAAATGTAAAAACAGGAGATATGCACATATAATAAAATATCCATTATTATAAAGATTACATAATCTCCAACATCGGGCAAAAAGAGATATATCTGGCGCAGATATTCAAAAAGTGTTCAAAAGATATTTCATTAAAGTGAAAAAAACTCTTCTGACTGAAATTTTTTTCAGGCCAAGTCATTTTCCTTAAACTTTATTTAAATAGTCAAGACCGATAGCGTTTTAAGGGGAGATGTTTTAAACCGCTTTAATATTGCCAGTTTGCGTATTTTATAAGCTATTTTAATCTATGAAAAAAAAATTACTTAGCTTGACAAATAATCAACCATCTACATAACTTTTCAGTGCATGTTTTTATTTATCTTATAAGACCAAACATGCTAAACTATATTAATATATAGTTTGTTCCATGGCAAATCGGTCTGGCTGAGGGCAAAGTGAAGTTTCATAACTTTATAGGCTATTTAACTTTAACTTTGTAGCCTATTAGAGAGCTGACTAATGTTTGACTGAATTGTTTGCTTTATTTCTCATTGTATAGCTTCTTATAGCCTACCTATTAGGCTACTTACTTTTATACTGGATATTATTGATCATTAAAACTGCCATTTACAAAAAGAGACAGGGTTGTGTAATGTTATATATTCTAAAATATATAAAATATTCTTTATATATGTTTTACTATGCATTCTCTTCACTGTATGTGTACATGCATAATAAAATAAAATGATATAACCCTGTGTCTTTTTTTTTAAGTTTTAATTATCAATAGTTTCATATTTTTAAAATGAAAACAAAAAGAAGCAGGGTTGTGATTTATATTTCGTGTTGTTATAAATATATGCAGTAAGGATAATCAATGTGCGTTGCCTGAACCACATTTGTGTGGCCAATATGTTTATGATAATGTTCATTTTTAAATGAAAAGAGGTGTTTTATATATTTATTTTTATTGTTGATGAAAAGAGGCAGAGTTGTATATTTTATACCATATTTCGTTTTATTGTTGCCTAAAATAGGCCTATACATAAAGAGATAACTGGATTAGCCAGAGTGAGCTGAGTGACGCGATCAAGAACGCGCTGTTCCATTTGCAGAATAACCGGACTCGCGTCCTCGGGAGTTCGTTCTCCTGAGTCGAACTTGGCAAGTCCGAAGTTTGCGTACTTGGTATTGAGAAACGGCCAATATTGACCCGGGTTCTGTTTTCTATCATGCGCCGTGCGCGTTTGCGATGACGTAATATGCACGCAAACGCACCAGGGTTCGACGGAATCAAGTTGAGTGTGAAACCAGACCAACGCTGCCAAGTACTCCGCGCTCGGATTCGGACCGCAGACAGTGAACCAGCTGTAGCCTGACATGCACTTATCCAAAACTAAGATTAATTGAGTGAACACGGAGCAGTTTTTCCGTGAGCGGGAATTGAAAACCCGGACTGGACCATAAGCGAAGTGATTACAGAATGCTTAGAGTGGAGAGAGGAACGTGCTTTCGCTCCAATCCAGGCTTTATCACATCCCCCTCAGCAGGGTGAATACACCTCGTCTTTCCTTAATTTAAGACCTATTCAAACTAAAATTAAGACATTTATCTCACTTTTTGAGAAATGAAACCCTATTTACGGCCTTAAAATTATGAAAAGTGAATTTAAGACATTAAGGACAGACAGGAACCCTGCAATTAACGGAAATCCGTCGTAGCGACGGAGAACTTAAATCCCTGTATTCAGCCTGAGGTGGTCACATGATGCACAAACACGGTCTCACCACTCCCGGCAGGCAGCTCTCCACCTCGGGGTTGGGGCCGTCGCTGTAGTGGTTGGTGTGGGTGCCGGGCGAGCCGGTGGACGAGTCGGACGAGCTGTCGGGGCTCGAGGGCATGTTGGCGCTGACCTGCGTGAGCTTCGCCGTGATGAGCTGCAGAGAGTCAGGCCAGTGTTACAGCAGTAGCTTCCCCTCAAATACCAAAGCAGAAACATGTTTTAAAGGGATAGTTCACCCAAAAACTAAAATTAGCCCATGATTTACTCACCCTCAAGTCATCCTAGGTGTATATATTCTTCTTTCAGACGAATACAATCGGAGTTATATTAAAACATGTCCTGGCTCTTTCAAGCTTTATAATGCCAGTGAATGGCGGTTTCTGTTTTGAAGTCCATAAAAGTCCATCTATCCATCACGTGCGTCACACATGCTTCTGTGTGTGTGTGTGTGTGTGTGTATGAAACTGCGCGTCGTCTGCACCATTCATTCACACAAGAACATGCAGGATTCGTATTTAAATAGTTTTTGCTGTTTAATATTCACACACACTAGTCTATATTGCGATTTGATTTCAAGTGTATTGATTTCGTCAGCGTTTCAGGGGGGCGGGGCTATGATGGACAGATGCACTTATGATGGACAGATGCACTTATGATGGACAGATGCACTTATGATGGACAGATGCACTTTTATGATGGACAGATGCACTTATGATGGACAGATGCACTTATGATGGACAGATGCACTTATGATGGACAGATGCACTTTTATGATGGACAGATGCACTTTTATAGATGCACTTTTATGATGGACAGATGCACTTTTATGATGGACAGATGCACTTTTATGATGGACAGATGCACTTTTATGATGGACAGATGGACTTTTATGATGGACAGATGCACTTTTATGATGGACAGATGGACTTTTATGATGGACAGATGCACTTATGATGGACAGATGGACTTTTATGATGGACAGATGCACTTTTATGATGGACAGATGGACTTTTATGATAGACAGATGCACTTTTATGATGGACAGATGCACTTTTATGATGGACAGATGCACTTATGATGGACAGATGCACTTTTATGATGGACAGATGCACTTTTATGATGGACAGATGCACTTATGATGGACAGATGCACTTTTATGATGGACAGATGCACTTATGATGGACAGATGCACTTTTATGATGGACAGATGCACTTTTATGATGGACAGATGCACTTATGATGGACAGATGCACTTTAATGATGGACAGATGCACTTTTATAGATGCACTTTTATGATGGACAGATGCACTTTTATAGATGCACTTTTATGATGGACAGATGCACTTTTATGATGGACAGATGCACTTATGATGGACAGATGGACTTTTATGATGGACAGATGCACTTATGATGGACAGATGCACTTTTATGATGGATAGATGCACTTTTATGATGGACAGATGCACTTATGATGGACAGATGCACTTATGATGGACAGATGCACTTTTATGATGGACAGATGCACTTTTATGATGGATAGATGGACTTTTATGATGGACAGATGCACTTATGATGGACAGATGCACTTTTATGATGGACAGATGCACTTTTATGATGGACAGATGCACTTTTATGATGGATAGATGCACTTTTATGATGGATAGATGGACTTATGATGGATAGATGCACTTTTATGATGGATAGATACACATTTATGATGGACAGATGCACTTTTATGATGGATAGATGGACTTTTATGATGGATAGATGGACTTATGATGGATAGATGCACTTTTATGATGGATAGATACACATTTATGATGGACAGATGCACTTTTATGATGGATAGATGGACTTATGATGGATAGATGGACTTATGATGGATAGATGGACTTTTATGATGGATAGATACACATTTATGATGGACAGATGCACTTTTATGATGGACAGATGCACTTTTATGATGGATAGATGGACTTATGATGGATAGATGCACTTTTATGATGGATAGATACACATTTATGATGGACAGATGCACTTTTATGATGGATAGATGGACTTTTATGATGGATAGATGGACTTTTATGATGGATAGATGCACTTTTATGATGGACAGATGCACTTTTATGATGGATAGATGCGCTTTTATGATGGACAGATTGGACAGATGCACTTTTATGATGGACAGATGCACTTTTATGATGGATAGATGGACTTTTATGATGGATAGATGGACTTTTAAGATGGATAGATGCACTTTTATGATGGATAGATGCACTTTTATGATGGACAGATGCGCTTTTATGATGGATAGATGCGCTTTTATGATGGACAGATTGGACAGATGCACTTTTATGATGGAAAGATGCACTTTTATGATGGATAGATGGACTTTTATGATGGATAGATGGACTTTTATGATGGATAGATGGACTTTTATGATTGATAGATGGACTTTTATGATGGATAAATGCACTTTTATGATGGATAGATGCACTTTTATGATGGATAGATGGACTTTTATGATGGACAGATGGACTTTTATGATGGATAGATGGACTTTTATGATGGATAGATGCGCTTTTATGATGGATAGATGGACTTTTATGATGGATAGATGGACTTTTATGATGGATAGATGGACTTTTATGATGGATAGATGGACTTTTATGATGGATAGATGCACTTTTATGAAGGACAGATGCACTTTTATGATGGATAGATGGACTTTTATGGACTTCAAAACAGAAACAGCCATTCACTGGCATTATAAAGCTTGGAAGATCCAGGAAGTTTTTTTATTTAACTCATATCAAAGTCATATACACCTAGGATGATTCGAGGGTGAGTAAATCATGGGCTAATTTTCATTTTTGGGTGAATTATCCCTTTAAATGACAGAAGTGTGTAAAGCTCACAGTTTTATCTTTG
Organism: Gila orcuttii; assembly: GCA_026230005.1. Classification (NCBI taxonomy): domain Eukaryota; kingdom Metazoa; phylum Chordata; class Actinopteri; order Cypriniformes; family Leuciscidae; genus Gila; species Gila orcuttii. Next base: position 50,064,358 of record JAPDVR010000011.1, on the reverse strand, counting down.
AGATTCAGCTGTCCAATCAGCCGGCGGTCGTCAGCAGGGTCCACGATCTCTCCTCCAATGAACAGCTCCACTTTGGTGTGTGTGCTGTTGGCTTTGATGCGGGACAGAACGCAGCGGCGCACGGAGCCGATGGTGTCGTTGGTGTGAGACCAGATGTCCAGGTCGTCCACCTGACGCCCCTGATTGGGAAACCGCACCACCAGGGTGATGTGCTTCCCACGGAAGGCCCTGGAACGCAGGACAAAATAAAAGACCTTGAAGAATGTCAAACCTTTTCGTCCTCGTTTGGCTACACGCGTTCATTCGACAGAGCCTTTCATGAACTGATAATTATTTTCTTAATGCACGTTATAAATCTGATTGAAAACAATGAATCCGTGCATGTTTCCTTTTTTAAAAAGTTTTGACCTTGTAATGTTTAATCAGACTGGATCTTCTGGTGACGTATTCAGGATTCTCCAATCATTTAGTGCAATTAAGCTCCGCCCCTACAAGCTCACGCTCATCTGCATACACGTCTGAGTGCCACGCCCACATCTCAACATCCAATCAGCAACTGATGCGCACAACCAAGTCCCGCCCAACATTTTTTCTTTTTCTATAATCACTTACACAACAGAACATTAGATCTGATGCTACTTCTGTTTCATCGCGACTTTCTCATCCTTCCCTCGGGTCATTTTGAACCAAAACTCTTTTTTTAAATTGAGTGTTCATCAGACAGGTCCAAGACCCCAGGACTTTTGTCACACTTGAACCACGAATACACACAAAAAAAATTTAATGGATTCGAGTTTTGTGGTTAAAATCTAAAAAAGTAACAAATCCTTCTCTCTCGGGTCAATTTGATTCCCTTAGGAATGAATGGAATGTGAGGAATGCTTCAGTACATTTCAGTAAAATTCTAACTAAAATTGCTTAAACTTTACCAAAAAATTATTTAATAATGTCTACATGTGTATCTGAATGCACACTGAAGAGGAACTGGCTTTAGGACCCAGAGGAACAGCTCATTTGCTCCATAAAGAGCTATAACGTCATCTAGAGTTATGAAATATCGTGTTATATTATTTATTTTTCCACAAGAGGTCGTCAAAGACACCCAGTGTAAGATATTTAGAGCTAAATTAAAAGGGTTATACATTAAATTGTGAGTTATTTTGAAAGAATGTGAGCAATATGCTTAAATTACCATTTATTTATTTTTTATTGATCAAATCTAGTCATTTAAAGGTAAATAAAATATAAAAAAAAGATCCCAAAAAAAAATTACATTATTTTTATACATATTATCAACAAACATATAATCAAAATTAAATGAAATAAGGTTTCTGGACCAAAAAAAAAAAGTATAATTTTAAGGCTTCGGGTCATTTTGACTCACGAGGGAAAAATGTGTTACAAAGTGCGACGGAAGGATGAAAGAAGTTGCACTCGTCTTTTCTTTCATATAGTGCCGTATATCCGAGTAAAACGCTTCGGGAACAAGAACAAATGTGGGCGGGGCTTGATTTTGTCCATGGGGAATTGATTGGATGGTTGTGGTTTGCTATTGGTGGAGTGACAGGTTTGCCCTGCCCTCATCATCAGAGAAGAGAAGCGATATGGGCTGACTCCACTGGTGTGCTCTGGGAATCGACCCCATGACCTTGAACTCCAAGAAGGGCTAATATATACGTGTGTGTATCAGCACCTGGACATGGGCAGGATGGTCCTCTCCTCGTGGTAGTCGCTGTCACACTCGTTGATGTACTCTTTGAGCACCGTGAGCACCCGCACCATGCGTATGGCTTCCTGTCTGGCACAGTTAATGCTGTCCTTGTCTCCGTCCAGAACACACAGCGTGTCGTACGACGCCTTGAGCCGGTCGAAGCAGGACTGGATGAAGTCCTCGTGGATCTCCACCTGTGAACACACACACACAGCAGCGGGTCACGCACAGCTCAGTGTGCTGACGGGTGACGGCGTGAGGAAGGACGGGTCACCTGATTCACTTGTAGTTTTGGTCCGAGGTTGGTGTATATTTCTTTCAGCAGGTCTATCGCGCGTGTGGCGATGTCATCACTGCCTTGAATCACAACCTGTGGAAAGAAAACAGTAGAGAATCTCCAGTTTCATTTAGTATCACTGATGAAATCAATGAACGTCAAAGGTGTGCGTCAGCGTTTTCACAGATTTGTGGTTTATAAGTTTACGCGGAGATGCTAACGTTTTTAAAACGTTTTTTTGCACCTTGGAACCTATTCCAAGGTTTGTGTTTTGGAGACACGAGGCACTGTTGTTGTGTGGAGGAGCAGCCGGAGCGCATTAAGGGTTTTCTGTTAAAACTTTATCGACTAAAATAATTATCTTCCGGCAGACGTCCGTAAGCATCGATTTACGCCAGAAACACTTGAACTTGACACACAACGTAATGAGGAACGCGGTTGCCCAGCGCTGTGTTTGAGCCGCGAGAGGCGTAAAGCTAACGCTACTCCTACATCTACGTCACACACGCGACGTGTGTACGGCCGTCTGCTGGAAGACACTTATTTTAGTCGATAAAGTTTTAAATATGGATATTTTTCTCACACGAATGCATCGCTTCACTTCAGAAGGCCTTTATTAACCCCCGCAGAGCCGCTTCGAGCACTTTAATCAGGGACAGATGCGCTTAAGACATACACCCATTCACTGCCATTATAAAGCTGGGAAGAGCCAAGACATTTTTTTATATAACTCCGATTGTATTCGTCTGCAAGAAGAATGTCATAAACACCTAGGATGAGTTGAGGGTAAGTAAATCAAGGGCTAATTTTCATTTTTGGGTGACCAACCCCTTTAAAATCGCGATAATATAATATCGTGGCTTAATATATTCCCAGCCATATGTAATGTAAACGTAGAAAAAGGACAGACGCATGTGTCTCGATTGGTTCACTGTTAGTGACTGCACACTGATTGGTTCACTGTTAGTGAGTGCACACTGATTGGTTCACTGTTAGTGAGTGCACACTGATTGGTTCAGCTCGTTACCCTCCACAGGTAGTCGAGCCCGATCAGCTCGAGGTCGTCCATCATGTAGGCCCTGCGTTTGGCCACCAGCTTCCCCTCTCTGCAGTTCACGGCTTTGAAGAACCGCTCGAAGCACTTCATGCCGTTCTCCGTCAGCAGCGTGGGGTCCAGCTGCAGCACGTTGTTCTCGAAGAAGTCCTTGTTGATATCGGGGTCCAGATCCGGCTCGTCACCCATGAGTTTGGAGTACCACTTAAAGCAGGCCTCGCGATCGCACAGGAACACGGCGTTCTCCGCCAGACACTTCCAGATCTGCTTAGCCTGAGGAGCACAAAGCCACAGCTGGCCGTCCTTCAGCAGAAACCTGGACACACATCACAGCGGTTAGGTGTGTGAGAATAGCAAACACACTCCTCAGAGCGATCTGCAGGCAAACATCTCCCTGTGAGTGTGTGTATGAGATCGTGTTGTCAAAAGTACCGACTTCTGTACCAAGTTGGTACTGAAATTTAAAAAATGTGACGCTTTGAGCGCTGTTGAGCGGGATCATAAACGCCTCTGATTGGCTGTGCTCATGAGCTCATCGGATATGTCTGTGATTGGCTGCAATGATCAGCGCTTCAAAAACATGTTGTAAATATACATCAATGACGCTCTTCAGCGACCGCTTACACAGACACACACACGAGCGTTCACCAGCGGTCCTGCTAGTGATTTCAAACGTGAGCGCTCCGCTTTTTAAAACGCTTTCAAACACTCCCGTGCGCTGATCATTATAGCCAATCACAGACATATCCGATGAGCGTGTGAACACAACAGCCAATCAGAGGCGTTTATGATCCCGCTCAATAGCGCTCAGAGGCACATTTCAGTACCGACTTGGTGCCGAAGTCGGTACTTTTGCCAACACGAGTGTGAGACGAGCATCACTGACCGCAGGAAGTTGAGTCTCTCTTGCACTTCTTGCACGTGGCTGTACCGGCTGCCCACTCGAACCGTCTGAGGATCGAATCCGGGATACTCTGAGACACAACATTACAATAGGCATGTTTACATCAAGTCCAGTCAGCTTTATTATACAGCGCTTTTTACAACACTGAGTTTCAAAGCAGCTTCACAGAGATAACAGGAAAATAATGCAACAAAGTTTGTTCTAGAAGAAAATAGCGTCACAGTCCAGCTTAAGTAAGTTCAGTGAGGTTTAATTTTTGTTGTAATAAAGTTATTAATTTAGTTCATATATATATATATATATATATATATATATATATATATATATATATATATATATTAGGGCTGGGCAAGTTAACGCGTTATTATCGCGTTAACGCATTTATTAATTAATGCCGACAATTTTTTTATCGCACGTTAACGCAGTTTTTTTTTTATTATTATTTTGAAAGTCCGTTGCTCACTGGCTCTGAATACACATAGGCCAACAGTCAAACCATGATCACAGGAGGGGTGGGATGTTGGTCAGGCAGCAAATAACCCACCCAAACAAGCAGTGGAGAGAGGCAGGTTCTCTCTGGTGAACAGTTAAAGGGTTGCGCTCCGCGAGTGAATGACAGGCGCTCTATGGATAGTACCTATAAACCCTATAGATAATAACTATTTAGATTCTGGAAACTCACTAACAGCGAGCCGAGGATCAGTCTCTCTTCTAATGATTTGTGCTGCGCGTCCTTTATAAAAAGTTATAGACAATTCAACTTCGGCAACGAGCGGGCGCGGGCGCGTGCGTGAGGCGAGTATGACCGCAACAGTTTCACAGGAACGCACCCGCTTGTCGCTGCACCTTGTGCTCGACCACTTCACCTCACTCTTGGCTGATTTATACTTCTGCGTCGGACTTACGCCGAAGACTACGCTATAGACTACGCGTTGGTTTTCATTTATATCTCTGCGTCGTTGTCCGCGTTGACGCGCAATTACACATGCAGAGGGAGCATGTGAAACCCGGGGAGCGGTTCTAGCAATCACAGCGCTTGCGGTACGCGTAGAATTGACGTTACATTTTTGGAGAGGTGCACGTCAGGGTACGCCGAAGTGTACGCGCACTACACAGCTATGGCGTGAGTATAAAATATAAATTGTTTTTTTACTCTGTTTAATGTAATCTTACGTGGGAAACCATGGCATGACCAAACCTAAGCTACTATAAGTAACGTTGGTCGACTTATATCTGTAGTAGTGATCATGACCTCTGACTACTACATAGACTGTTTCTGCTGCTCCCTGATAAAAGATACCTGTTGATACCTGTTCAGAAAAAAAACAAGAAAACTGGACTCGTTTTAACAAACTAGATTTAAGGTAATGCCCTGGCAGTGGCAAATAGCTTTGTTTAAATATTTGATTCGATTGCATTAATGTTTAAGTTGAGATTTGAGATTACTGTGTAAAGGGAATACTGCTGGTATAAAAGCACCTTATTTGTTTAAAGTTATTGCACTTTTGTGTATATAGCAGTACATTTAAATCAAAAGTGCGCAATACACTACTTTAGAAGTCATTATTCAATTTTGCGCATAACAATGCGATTAATCGCAAGAAAATCATGCGATTAATCGCGATTAAAAATTTGAATCGTTGCCCAGCACTAATATATATATATATATAGCCGCTCTGGAGAAAACCGTGATGTCATCGTCCAGCTCAGTTCATTCTCATATAATGGTGTCAATGCAGGAGATCAATAATATTGTTGAATATTAGTAATTTTCGTCAATCTGAATGAATCCAAGCTGATTTCAGATTCTGAAAATTCTTTTTATATGAACCCTAAATTTTGTGACCTGATTCATGTTTGTTTACATCATGAGCATTACATGCATTCTGAGGAAAACATCTGTGCATGCGTAGCTCCCAGTCATCGCGTTCAGAATGAGAATGTGCTACATTGAGTGTTTAATTTGTCTTGAGGACATATCTAATAAGAAAGCGGACACATGTCAAAATTGTTTTTGTATCAAATATTCAATCTCTTCCACTGACTAGTTCATAAGGCATATACACATGCATGTTCGTAATGCGTGAAACTTATGCATCGCTGCACAGCACATGCAAGCAAGATATTTATGAATCAGAATGAAAAAGACAGATTCAAGCCTTTAGATTGGGAATATTTCAGGTCTACTCTACACCTCAGTCGGGCCAACTGATGCGTTTACAGGCTCTTCAACCCGATTACTAGTGGATTATTTGGGTTCCTGTAAACATAGCATGTCATATTCAGAATCTGAGACGCGATGCGTTTGCCGATAGACACTGACCTTTGGAGAACTGCCTCATGTTCTCCATGTACGCCGACAGGTTCTCGGCCACCAGCGTGACGAGCGCGTGATTGTGCTGAAGCTGGTTGATCAGATCGTGACGGTAGAAGACATGTGGACTCCTTTGCGTCTGACTGCTCCAGAGACACACACACACACACACACACACACGGTTCGTACAGATACTGTAAAATGAAATTCCAGGACTTTCAAGGACTTTTCAAGCACTACAATCAGAAATCTCACTTATCAAACAATATCTTTCTTTATTATCTTTCAAATTCTAAAAATTGTAAATGGATGAACAAAACAAAAACACAATAAAGCAAAATGGTAAAAAATAAAGGGCAGCACAAGCAATGACTGCGGGAACTTTAACCATTGAAAGGATACTAAGACAAAGATATCGCTTTCCTTATTCAAACTGATTTTGTTTTCAGAATACATGATTGACCTGAAGAGTGAAAGATGTATCATATACTTGGATATTTATGAGTAATATTACACTCATAGCCATGCGAAATGCCTCTAGTCTATATGTATATCAGACGGGCTGCAGTGTCATTTTGTGTGAAAAGATAGTTTTATCGATACAATTAAACACTTTCCATAATGCAAGCACTCTTCAAGTCTTCACTCTTCTTTTCATAAATATGGCTGTTTTCCAGGACTTACATTTCAAAAAGTCAAAATGAAGCACTAAGCACCTTGTACGAAGCCGGCACACACACAGACGGGGCACACGGAGTGTGTGTGATTCACACACCTGCTCAATAACTCACCTGAGGTTCTGAGGAGCTTCTCCAAACAAGCTGCAGATCTCCCTGATCTGCTTGAGAGCTGGAATCACCCACTTATCGTTCGTGCGGAGCTCCTCGATGAAGCGATCGATCCACTGCATCTTCTGCGTGTCACGGTCCTGCACGACAGCAAGGCAAGGTTTTTATATAGCACATTTCATACGCTACGGCAATTCAAAGTGCTTAACACAGAAAGGAATTAAAACAATCACAAAATAAAAGCAAGGAAAATTAAAACAGTTATAAAAGGAATTAAAAGAGTAAAAATATGATACATAGATAAACTTCACATCTGGCAAAACACTGGTGTATCATATTTTTCACAACTCCCAGTTTTACTCTGAGATTTTACTCAGCAGAAAGAAACCTAACGGAGAGAGAGAGAGCGAGCGCACACAGGTGCATGCTGGGATTGAGGCTGAACTCTGACCTGAGAGCAGCTGTAGTCCAGGATCTTGATGTGTGCACTCAGGGCCTGGTCCATGATGTCCACCGGCACGTCGTCACTGTGAGCCAAGTTCCACAGCAGGTTGAGCACTTTATGAGCCATCACTCCATCCTTATCATCCTCCGCGAGTCTGCGGATCAGCTCCAGGAGCTTCTCACGCTGCTTCTTACTCGCGTTCGTCCAGCTCGCCTGCGGACCACGAGCACAGAGACGAGACGCAGCCGGTTACACAGTGCTGGGGTAACTCAATACAGGTAACTAGTGAAGTAACACATTACTTTCAAAATTTACAACAAAATATCTGAGTTACTTTTTCAAATAAGTAGTGCAAATCACTTTTTCACATTTATTGACTGACAGCTCTCCTGTCCTCATGCTGAGACAAATTGAAGTGCAGAGGAGTGTTCAAATTTTTTCTTCTGTTATCCAGAATAACAGCAGCTGAAAGGTTTGTTTGAGCAGCGCTGTTACAGCCCTGCCCCTGTTTTCTTAATTTCTTTTTATTTTGGTGAGAATTCTAGGCCTAACTCCTCCTTGGAGGGCGGGATTGCCCTAATGAAGATCAGCTGCACCTGTGGCAACCTATTTAAGGAGCTCCTGGATTTTGTCTAGCTCTCTCTCATTTTTGTTTTATGACTTTGTTTGAAGAGTGGGTTCTTGGGTTTGTGTTCCCATATGATTTCCACAACTCCACTAACCTCATTTCCAACTGTTTATTGATTTGATGTTGTGTTGATATTACTATTATTACCTCATGTTTTGACCCTAGACATTATTTGTTTAACTTTAAATAAAATTATATTTTCTATATTGAAACCCATTTTGTGAATTGTCCTCTTTATGTTATGACTTTGAGCCGGGTCGTAAACAAGCGCCCTCTACTGTACTCTATCTCTATTGTTCTCTGCCTCTGCTGTTCTCTGCCTCTGCTGTTCTCTGCCTCTGCTGTTCTCTGCCTCTGCTGTTCTCTGCCTCTGCTGTTCTCTGCCTCTGCTGTTCTCTGCCTCTGCTGTTCTCTGCCTCTGCTGTTCTCTGCCTCTGCTGTTCTCTGCCTCTGCTGTTCTCTGCCTCTGCTGTTCTCTGCCTCTGCTGTTCTCTGCCTCTGCTGTTCTCTGCCTCTGCTGTTCTCTGCCTCTGCTGTTCTCTGCCTCTGCTGTTCTCTGCCTCTGCTGTTCTCTGCCTCTGCTGTTCTCTGCCTCTGCTGTTCTCTGCCTCTGCTGTTCTCTGCCTCTGCTGTTCTCTGCCTCTGCTGTTCTCTGCCTCTGCTGTTCTCTGCCTCTGCTGTTCTCTGCCTCTGCTGTTCTCTGCCTCTGCTGTTCTCTGCCTCTGCTGTTCTCTGCCTCTGCTGTTCTCTGCCTCTGCTGTTCTCTGCCTCTGCTGTTCTCTGCCTCTGCTGTTCTCTGCCTCTGCTGTTCTCTGCCTCTACTGTTCTCTGCCTCTACTGTTCTCTGCCTCTACTGTTCTCTGCCTCTACTGTTCTCTACCTCTACTGTACTCTACTGTACTCTACCTCTATTGTTCTCTACCTCTACTGTACTCTACTGCACTTTACCTCTACTGTACTCTACCTCTACTGTACTGTACTCTGCCTCTACTGTACTCTGCCTCTACTGTACTCTGCCTCTACTGTACTCTGCCTCTACTGTACTCTGCCTCTACTGTACCTCTACTGTACTCTGTACTCTGCCTCTACCTCTACTGTACTCTGCCTCTACTGTACTCTACCTCTACTGGCCTCTACTGTACTCTGCCTCTGCTGTACTCTGCCTCTGCTGTACTCTGCCTCTGCTGGCCTCTACTGTACTCTGCCTCTACTGTACTCTACCTCTACTGTACTCTGCCTCTACTGTACTCTGCCTCTACTGTACTCTGCCTCTACTGTACTCTGCCTCTACTGTACTCTGCCTCTACTGTACTCTGCCTCTACTGTACTCTGCCTCTACTGTACTCTACCTCTACTGTACTCTGCCTCTACTGTACTCTGCCTCTACTGTACTCTGCCTCTACTGTACTCTGCCTCTACTGTACTCTGCCTCTACTGTACTCTACCTCTACTGTACTCTACCTCTACTGGCCTCTGCTGTACTCTGCCTCTGCTGTACTCTGCCTCTGCTGTACTCTGCCTCTGCTGTACTCTGCCTCTGCTGTACTCTGCCTCTGCTGTACTCTGCCTCTGCTGTACTCTGCCTCTGCTGTACTCTGCCTCTACTGTACTCTGCCTCTACTGGCCTCTACTGTACTCTGCCTCTACTGGCCTCTACTGTACTCTGCCTCTACTGGCCTCTACTGTACTCTGCCTCTACTGTACTCTGCCTCTACTGGCCTCTACTGTACTCTGCCTCTACTGTACTCTGCCTCTACTGGCCTCTACTGTACTCTGCCTCTACTGGCCTCTACTGTACTCTGCCTCTACTGTACTCTGCCTCTACTGTACTCTGCCTCTACTGTACTCTGCCTCTACTGTACTCTGCCTCTACTGTACTCTACCTCTACTGGCCTCTACCTCTACTGGCCTCTACTGTACTCTGCCTCTACTGTACTCTACCTCTACTGGCCTCTACCTCTACTGGCCTCTACTGTACTCTGCCTCTACTGTACTCTGCCTCTACTGTACTCTACTGTACTCTGCCTCTACTGTACTCTACCTCTACTGGCCTCTACCTCTACTGGCCTCTACTGTACTCTGCCTCTACTGTACTCTGCCTCTACTGTACTCTGCCTCTACTGGCCTCTACTGTACTCTGCCTCTACTGTACTCTGCCTCTACTGGCCTCTACCTCTACTGGCCTCTACTGTACTCTGCCTCTACTGTACTCTGCCTCTACTGTACTCTGCCTCTACTGTACTCTGCCTCTACTGGCCTCTACTGTACTCTGCCTCTACTGTACTCTACCTCTACTGGCCTCTACTGTACTCTGCCTCTACTGGCCTCTACTGTACTCTGCCTCTACTGTACCTCTACTGTACTCTGTACTCTGCCTCTACTGTACCTCTACTGTACTCTACTGTTCTCTACCTCTACTGTTCTCTACTCAGGGTTCCTACAGGTTTCTTCAAGTTAAATTCAAGTCCTTTTAAGACCTTTTTAAGACCATTTATATAAAAAATTAATACCTATTTCACATCCCTATACCAGCAAAGAAAAACAAAATCCTTCAACTTGTGTTCATTTATTTTTCAAATGTGGAATGGGTAAAAGATGATAAGCCAAGCAGGTGTGAAAAATAAAAACATTTCAGTAGGCCACAAGAAAGTTTACCGAACAATGTTAAGTTGTGTTTTAACATTAGCTAGCTACTTATTCTATGCTGGGAATATGGGGAACTGAGAGACCCCTGAACAATAAACATCGAAAATAATAATAATAATTGTGGTTGACAAATGAAACTTTTGAGGAAAAATACAATACGGAGAAGTTACATACAGCAGTGTTAATTTTGACAGCAAATTTTGATTTAGTTTTAGTCTCAGTCTTTTAACTAAAAATATGACAAACTAATTTTAGTCATACTTTAGTCATCTGAATTGTTTTAGTTTTAGTCTAGTTTTAGTTGACGAAATACAATAAGATTTTAGTGATTTTAGATTTTAGTTTTTTTCGATTTTTGAAATCTACTGTAAACTAAATCTACAGTAGATTTAGTCGACTAAAATATAATGGGTTTAGGTAAATTGTAATGTGTTAACTTAGAATTTCTCTAAAATTTCCAAACCCATATACTCCCGGAGAAAACATATATTAACCTATTAATATGAATGATTTTTAAGTTTCAACAAGCAATACAGATACAGATTTAACTACTGTGACTTAAAAAAAAAATCTTAAAATTAAATAAAACCACTTTTCCTAAAGTAAAACACAGTCTTCTTTTCAATGAATGATATATGCATTCTTTATAACAACTTACAAATAATTGTCTGCTTGAAAGAATAAAGAATTATGTATGTATGAATTAAATTATTAATAATTAATCCTTAGTAAAGCTATTAACAAACAGTAAATGCTTTTCTCTTTTTCTTTTGTTGCTTGATCAAAATTAATGACACAGACCACATTATGTTTATTGCCACTGTCACTTTAAGACATCGGATCATGTCCAATGACATGCGGATCCGATTGCACTGATGCACACCCGATACAACTGTTTAAGACATAACCGACATAGTTTACATGAATACTCTCCAAACCGGACATTTAGACATAATGTTGTGTGTATTTGTTCATTCAGACACGAAAGAGAGCTCAGTGCAGGTCCCGCGCGCTGTATAGGTGTATATGTGCATGGCTCCACGCTTCGGGTTGGTTTACATTTTTAACATTTTATGAGACCGCGGGGTAGATCAGCACGTTACAGTACAAATGTGTGCATCTACCACACACGCAGTGACGCAGGACATCAGTTCTGACTGGATCGCTTCCCAGATCGACACTATCTAACATTTTCATCTAGTTTTTTTTTTCGTCATAGTTTTTGTCATTCAAAACTAGGTTTTATTTAGGTAGCGTCTCATTTTCGTCAGTGAAAAATGTCGTTGAAGAAAAGTTATTATTTTAGTCAATGAAATGAACACTGACATACAACACAATTTTTAAGACCCAGACATCAAAATTCAAGACTTTTTAAAGACTTTTTAAGGTATTATTTCCAAATTCATAAATTCAATGCTTTTAAGGCTTTTTAAGACCCCGCGGGAACCCTGTCTACTGTACTCTACCTCTACTGTACTCTACCTCTACTCTACTCTACCTCTACTCTACTCTACCTCTACTCTACTCTACCTCTACTCTACTCTACCTCTACTCTACTCTACTCTACTCTACTCTACTCTACTCTACTCTACTCTACTCTACTCTACTCTACTCTACTCTACTCTACCTCACTCTACCTCTACCGTACTCTACCTCTACCGTACTCTACCTCTACCGTACTCTACCGTACTCTACCTCTACCGTACTCTACCTCTACCGTACTCTACCTCTACCGTACTCTACCTCTACCGTACTCTACCTCTACCGTACTCTACCTCTACCGTACTCTACTGTACTCTACCTCTACTGTACTCTACCTCTATTGTTCTCTACCTCTACTGTACTCTACTGCACTCTGCCTCTACTGCACTCTGCCTCTACCGCACTCTGCCTCTACCGTACTCTGCCTCTACCGTACTCTGCCTCTACCGTACTCTGCCTCTACCGTACTCTGCCTCTACCGTACTCTGCCTCTACCGTACTCTGCCTCTACCGTACTCTGCCTCTACCGTACTCTGCCTCTACCGTACTCTGCCTCTACCGTACTCTATTGCACTCTGCCTCTACTGTACTCTGCCTCTACTGTACTCTGCCTCTACTGTACTCTAGTGTACTCTACTACTCTACCTCTACTGTACTCTACCGTACTCTACTCTACCTCTACCGTACTCTACTCTACCTCTACCGTACTCTACTGTACTCTACCTCTACTGTTCTCTACCTCTACTGTTCTCTACCTCTACTGTTCTCTACCTCTACTGTTCTCTGCCTCTACTGTACTCTGCCTCTACTGTACTCTGCCTCTACTGTACTCTGCCTCTACTGTACTCTGCCTCTACTGTTCTCTGCCTCTACTGTTCTCTGCCTCTACTGTTCTCTGCCTCTGCTCTGCCTCTACTCTGCCTCTAGTCTGCTCTGCCTCTAGTCTGCTCTGCCTCTACTCTGCTCTGCCTCTACTCTGCTCTGCCTCTACTCTGCTCTGCCTCTGCTCTGCTCTGCCTCTACTCTGCTCTGCCTCTACTCTGCTCTGCCTCTGCTCTGCTCTGCCTCTACTCTGCTCTGCCTCTACTCTGCTCTGCCTCTGCTCTGCTCTGCCTCTGCTCTGCTCTGCCTCTGCTCTGCTCTGCCTCTGCTCTGCTCTGCCTCTGCTCTGCTCTGCCTCTGCTCTGCTCTGCCTCTGCTCTGCCTCTGCTCTGCTCTGCTCTGCCTCTGCTCTGCCTCTGCTCTGCTCTGCTCTGCCTCTGCTCTGCTCTGCCTCTGCTCTGCTCTGCTCTGCCTCTGCTCTGCTCTGCCTCTGCTCTGCTCTGCCTCTGCTCTGCTCTGCCTCTGCTCTGCTCTGCCTCTGCCTCTGCTCTGCTCTGCTCTGCTCTGCCTCTGCTCTGCTCTGCTCTGCCTCTGCTCTGCTCTGCCTCGCCTCTGCCTCTGCTCTGCCTCTGCTCTGCTCTGCTCTGCCTCTGCTCTGCCCTGCCTCTGCTCTGCCTCTGCCCTGCCTCTGCTCTGCCTCTGCTCTGCCTCTGCTCTGCTCTGCCTCTGCTCTGCTCTGCTCTGCTCTGCCTCTGCTCTGCTCTGCCTCTGCTCTGCTCTGCCTCTGCTCTGCCTCTGCTCTGCTCTGCTCTGCCTCTGCTCTGCCTCTGCTCTGCTCTGCCTCTGCTCTGCTCTGCTCTGCCTCTGCTCTGCCTCTGCTCTGCCTCTGCTCTGCTCTGCTCTGCCTCTGCTCTGCTCTGCTCTGCTCTGCTCTGCTCTGCTCTGCTCTGCTCTGCCTCTGCTCTGCTCTGCTCTGCCTCTGCTCTGCTCTGCTCTGCCTCTGCTCTGCTCTGCTCTGCCTCTGCTCTGCTCTGCCTCTGCTCTGCTCTGCTCTGCTCTGCCTCTGCCTCTGCTCTGCTCTGCCTCTGCTCTGCTCTGCCTCTGCTCTGCTCTGCCTCTGCTCTGCTCTGCCTCTGCTCTGCTCTGCCTCTGCTCTGCTCTGCTCTGCTCTGCTCTGCTCTGCTCTGCTCTGCTCTGCCTCTGCTCTGCTCTGCTCTGCCTCTGCTCTGCTCTGCTCTGCCTCTGCTCTGCTCTGCCTCTGCTCTGCTCTGTCTGCCTCTGCTCTGCTCTGTCTGCCTCTGCTCTGCTCTGTCTGCCTCTGCTCTGCTCTGTCTGCCTCTGCTCTGCTCTGTCTGCCTCTGCTCTGCTCTGTCTGCCTCTGCTCTGCTCTGTCTGCCTCTGCTCTGCTCTGTCTGCCTCTGCTCTGCTCTGTCTGCCTCTGCTCTGCTCTGTCTGCCTCTGCTCTGCTCTGTCTGCCTCTGCTCTGCTCTGTCTGCCTCTGCTCTGCTCTGTCTGCCTCTGCTCTGCTCTGTCTGCCTCTGCTCTGCTCTGTCTGCCTCTGCTCTGCTCTGCCTCTGCTCTGCTCTGCTCTGCCTCTGCTCTGCTCTGTCTGCCTCTGCTCTGCTCTGTCTGCCTCTGCTCTGCTCTGTCTGCCTCTGCTCTGCTCTGTCTGCCTCTGCTCTGCTCTGTCTGCCTCTGCTCTGCTCTGTCTGCCTCTGCTCTGCTCTGTCTGCCTCTGCTCTGCTCTGTCTGCCTCTGCTCTGCTCTGTCTGCCTCTGCTCTGCTCTGTCTGCCTCTGCTCTGCTCTGTCTGCCTCTGCTCTGTCTGCCTCTGCTCTGCTCTGTCTGCCTCTGCTCTGCTCTGTCTGCCTCTGCTCTGCTCTGTCTGCCTCTGCTCTGCTCTGTCTGCCTCTGCTCTGCTCTGTCTGCCTCTGCTCTGCTCTGTCTGCCTCTGCTCTGCTCTGTCTGCCTCTGCTCTGCTCTGTCTGCCTCTGCTCTGCTCTGTCTGCCTCTGCTCTGCTCTGTCTGCCTCTGCTCTGCCCTGTCTGCCTCTGCTCTGCCCTGTCTGCCTCTGCTCTGCCTGCCTCTGCTCTGCCTGCCTCTGCTCTGCTCTGCTCTGCCTGCCTCTGCTCTGCCTGCCTCTGCTCTGCCTGCCTCTGCTCTGCTCTGCCTGCCTCTGCTCTGCTCTGCCTGCCTCTGCTCTGCTCTGCCTCTGCTCTGCTCTGCCTCTACTCTGCTCTGCCTCTACTCTGCTCTGCCTCTACTCTGCTCTGCCTCTACTCTGCTCTGCCTCTACTCTGCTCTGCCTCTACTCTGCTCTGCCTCTACTCTGCTCTGCCTCTACTCTGCTCTGCCTCTACTCTGCTCTGCCTCTACTCTGCTCTGCCTCTACTCTGCTCTGCCTCTACTCTGCTCTGCCTCTACTCTGCTCTGCCTCTACTCTGCTCTGCCTCTACTCTGCTCTGCCTCTACTCTGCTCTGCCTCTACTCTGCTCTGCCTCTACTCTGCTCTGCCTCTACTCTGCTCTGCCTCTACTCTGCTCTGCCTCTACTCTGCTCTGCCTCTACTCTGCTCTGCCTCTACTCTGCTCTGCCTCTACTCTGCTCTGCCTCTACTCTGCTCTGCCTCTACTCTGCTCTGCCTCTACTCTGCTCTGCTCTGCCTCTACTCTGCTCTGCCTCTACTCTGCTCTGCCTCTACTCTGCTCTGCCTCTACTCTGCTCTGCCTCTACTCTGCTCTGCCTCTACTCTGCTCTGCCTCTACTCTGCTCTGCCTCTACTCTGCTCTGCCTCTACTCTGCTCTGCCTCTACTCTGCTCTGCCTCTACTCTGCTCTGCCTCTACTCTGCTCTGCCTCTACTCTGCTCTGCCTCTACTCTGCTCTGCCTCTACTCTGCTCTGCCTCTACTCTGCTCTGCCTCTACTCTGCTCTGCCTCTACTCTGCTCTGCCTCTACTCTGCTCTGCCTCTACTCTACTCTGCCTCTACTCTACTCTGCCTCTACTCTACTCTACTCTGCCTCTACCCTACTCTGCCTCTACCCCCATCTGCCTCTACCCGCCTCTACCGCACTCTGCCTCTACCCGCCTCTGCCCCCCTCTGCCTCTACCGCACTCTGCCTCTACCGCACTCTGCCTCTACCGCACTCTGCCTCTACCGCACTCTGCCTCTACCGCACTCTGCCTCTACCGCACTCTGCCTCTACCGCACTCTGCCTCTACCGCACTCTGCCTCTACCGCACTCTGCCTCTACCGCACTCTGCCTCTACCGCACTCTGCCTCTACCGCACTCTGCCTCTACCGCACTCTGCCTCTACCGCACTCTGCCTCTACCGCACTCTGCCTCTACCGCACTCTGCCTCTACCGCACTCTGCCTCTACCGCACTCTGCCTCTACCGCACTCTGCCTCTACCGCACTCTGCCTCTACCGCACTCTGCCTCTACCGCACTCTGCCTCTACCGCACTCTGCCTCTACCGCACTCTGCCTCTACCGCACTCTGCCTCTACCGCACTCTGCCTCTACCGCACTCTGCCTCTACCGCACTCTGCCTCTACCGCACTCTGCCTCTACCGCACTCTGCCTCTACCGCACTCTGCCTCTACCGCACTCTGCCTCTACCGCACTCTGCCTCTACCCCCCTCTGCCTCTACCCCCCTCTGCCTCTACCCCCCTCTGCCTCTACCCCCCTCTGCCTCTACCCCCCTCTGCCTCTACCCCCCTCTGCCGCACTCTGCCTCTACCCCCCTCTGCCCCCCTCTGCCTCTACCCCCCTCTGCCTCTACCCCCCTCTGCCTCTACCCCCCTCTGCCTCTACCCCCCTCTGCCTCTACCCGCCTCTGCCTCTACCCGCCTCTGCCTCTACCCGCCTCTGCCTCTACCCGCCTCTGCCTCTACCCGCCTCTGCCTCTACCCCCCTCTGCCTCTACCCGCCTCTACCGCACTCTGCCTCTACCCCACTCTGCCTCTACCGCACTCTGCCTCTACCCCCCTCTGCCTCTACCCCCCTCTGCCTCTACCCGCCTCTGCCTCTACCCGCCTCTACCGCACTCTGCCTCTACCCGCCTCTGCCCCCCTCTGCCTCTACCCCCTCTGCCTCTACCCGCCTCTACCGCGCTCTCTGCCTCTACCGCTCTCTGCCTCTACCGCTCTCTGCCTCTACCGCTCTCTGCCTCTACCGCTCTCTGCCTCTACCGCTCTCTGCCTCTACCGCTCTCTGCCTCTACCGCTCTCTGCCTCTACCGCTCTCTGCCTCTACCGCTCTCTGCCTCTACCGCTCTCTGCCTCTACCGTGCTCTACCTCCCTCTACCGTGCTCTACCTCCCTCTACCGTGCTCTACCTCCCTCTACCGTGCTCTACCTCCCTCTACTGTGCTCTACCTCCCTCTACCGTGCTCTACCTCCCTCTACCGTGCTCTACCTCCCTCTACCGTACTCTACCTCTACTGTACTCTACCTCTACTGTACTCTACCTCTACTGTACTCTACCTCTACTGTACTCTACCTCTACTGTACTCTACCTCTACTGTACTCTAAACACAATATTGTAATGCATTATTTTTCAAAGTAACTTTCCCTAACACTGGTTATGGATCTCTCAACACTGCGCTACAAGCGTTACCTTGAAGCAGTCGAACAGGTGATCGAGCTGCTCCGGGGAGAAGTCCCACGCCAGCTTGGCCAACAGATCATGCATGTTCTTGACGATCGCTTCATGTTTCCCAGCCTGAGGACAGAGGAGATCATTCACACACACTCTTACACAGACTTCAGTCTGAAAGCAATCAAGCTGAAGCAGAATGAAACTGTGCTGGAGCCACAACCACACAAGTCCAGTCAGCTTTATTATACAGCGCTTTTCACAACACAGAGTTTTATAACAGCTTCACAGAGATAACAGGAAAATAATGCAACAAAGTTTGTCTAGAAGAAAATAGCGTCACAGTCCAGCTTAAGTAAGTTCAGTGATGGTTCATTTTTAATAATAGTTCTCTTCTGGCCAACGACCCAACAGTGTGTGATGATGATGATTCAGGAGCATTACAGGTCAGAGCTTAGGTTGGATCAAAACATTCACAATATTATCCGGTTTCATCTGGTGTGGCAGCAGGAGAGAGTTACGTCAGGGAAAAATGCCACCACGGAAAGTTTTCCCTGCAGCATCAGCAACAGTTTAACCTGTTAAATCCAGCTTTTAATGTTGTTTATGTGTCTATGTGGTGTTTTTAATATGCTTTAAGACAAACCATGTGTAAATTCATAAGTCGACAGCATTGCTGAGTATTTTCTCCTTAAAACTGCAGTGAACCAAAGACAGTCTCAAAAACACGGTTTGAAATCGCTGGTGTTTCTGACGTCACAAACTACCTTGTAACCAATCAGATCAACGTGTGATCGTCAACGAGTGGATCTCTGAGTGAGTGAGTGAGTGGAGGCGGGGCTCATTTGCATATTCATAGAACTGCGAATACTAAATGAGGCAAGGGTGTCGAGTTACATTCAAGATATTTTAAGCATGAAGACATTTTTCAAGGAAATAGCATTTAAATATGTCATTTTGGTGATCAAAGATGAGTTTTAAAGGATAAAATGATTGACTACAGGGGGACTTTATAGTCCGGTGTTCTGTCACATTACTGATGGATGTATGTTAGCAATAGGGTTAGCACTAGCGTTAGCGCTAGGCTCGTACCTGAGCCGCCCAGATGCTGTCCAGGTCCTGCAGGGTCAGGGCTTTCTCTTTAATGACGAAGCGCAGGATCTTCTCCAGCTTCTCCACGTACTGCGGCTGGTGAAGACTGTCTCTCAGCACGATGGACAGAATGTGGTTCTGCTGAATCCACTCCTGACACACACAACACACATCATGAGCACTTCCTGTAGCATCACACACACACACACTACTCTACTAGACACCAGGAACAGCGGGTGCGTCTCAATCTGCTCTATAATTCACTGATCAGGGCTTTCCCAATCGCAAAATCCCTCCAGTGCACTGGAACGTTCACTACCTAAAAAGTCCCATAATGCACTGTGAAAACCAAGGAGCATCGATGCTCACTATGTTCCCTTAACAAAAATACTGAGGCATGAAACATAAATCGTGCAATACACCACAACATTTAAAACAAACAAACCATATTTTTAATTATATTTCAGCATAAATGCATTGATAGACAGGCAGTGAACAATCTTTCTACCATTAATAATTAATTTACAGCAGAAATGTTGAAGTTATATGTAACGAGTATTTATCAATGTTAAGCATCAGCCCTGGTTTTGATCTCAGATCTGAACTGGTTTTAGTTCATCACTGCTGTGAACAGAGTAAGGCTGGTCTGTTTTACAGAAGACAGAAAAGTTATAGAAGTTTAGGTTTACTGTAAAGCAAATGTAGTGAACTAAACATTTTTATTTCATACAAAATACATATTTTACTAAATAATTTGGACTCAAATTTCTCAAGGATTTAAGGATTTAAAGTACCGTTTCCATTTGCAGTTTAAAAACGGTTTTCACATGATGAATTTTCAGTGTTTATGCTTTCAAATGATTCCTATTTTACGATTAAATTTACATTTAATCATTTAGCAGACGCTTTTATCCAAAGCGACTTACAAATGAGGAGAATAGAAGCAGTGAAACTAACAATAGCACAACAATATGCAAGTGCTGTGACACAAAAAGTATTCTCGTCGCTTGATAAACTTAAGATTGAGTCACTGTAGTCACTTGGACTATTTTAACGATGTCTTTAATGACTTTTCGGGGAACAAGTTTCAATCCCTTAGAAGCCTATGGAGGAGTGATCCAGCTCTCAGATTTAATCACAAATATCTTAATTTGTGTTCTGAAGATGAACGAAGGTCTTACGGGGTTGAACAACATGAGGGAGAGTAATTACTGACAGAATTTACATTTTTGGGTGAACTATCCCTTTAAATAAGTGATATATTGTGAAATATGTGATAAACGATGATAACTAATATATGTGATGTAATAACTGAACCTCCCGCTCCCGGGACACTGACAGTTGACACTCATCAGTGGTTCTGGATCCCCGGACAGTGAGCGAGGACAGGGATCAGATTGAGACGCACCCGACGCCTGACTGATTGACAGTGAATCTTACGGCCATGCGCTCCGCTGTCAGCCACTCCTCTTCCTCAGGGTTCCCGTGCCGGTGTGTGTAATACGACACACTCGAGATCACCTTGTTCACTTCATTCAGCGCATTCATTTTCCCATTAAACGAGGAAATCTGCAACAGCCTGTAAAGCAGACGAGAAGAAAACACTCGATGAACTTCATTGGCAGAGCGTGAACGTTCACATTACACATAACCTTAAATGTTATGTATAGTAATAATATAAAGAATATATTTATATTCATATATATAATATAATAATGAATAGTATAAATATAAACCACATAATAGTATTAATTTACAATGTGCAATTATTTATATGCAGCTGTCAAAACTCTTTTTAGTGTTTTTTATTGCATGTTATAGCATTTTTTGTATTAAATTTTTATGAGCTAGTGGAAGAGAATTTTGTTCATATGTGCACTCTAACAGTTGAATGACCATAAAAAGCTATCCATCTATCGTGATGGGGCGGCTTACCTGAGGATCATTTTTAACCGGAAGATTTCCAAGTTCTTGACTGTTTCCTCTTGGCCAGGAACTCGAGACGCCAAGTTCTTCAAGGACTTGATGATCATGGACAGAGCGTCGTTCTTGGCCTCGTTCTTGGCCTCTTTCTTCAGCTCCTCGTCTGTGAGGTTCTCCAGAAACTGCGGAACCGTCTCGATTATGGGTGAGAAGAACTTCTTCACCGTGTGCAAGGTCAAGAACTCGTAGCATTGGCCGAAAGGTCTGGAAGAGAAACCGAGAGTCGTGAGGCTCTGAGAGAGCCGTCACATGAGCTGTCAGAGATGATGTGACGCAGAAGAACTTACTTGATGAGAGCTGCGATTATCTGCACGTTGAGAGCCTGAACGCTCATGAAGCGATCGTGGAGAATCTGGAACCCGTTCAATGTGCCAAATTTATTGATGAGGTCCACCAGCCAGCCCTGAGCCAGAGACACAGACGAGCGGATCACGACCCAACACACACACACACACATCTGGAACACTATTACTCATTTCCTTTCAACATTACCCTCATAACTTCACACTAGCTGTGTTTCCATTCAAAGATGCGGATTAACTTGGAATATTGCATAAATCATTTGTGAATAAAGCAGCGTTTCCATCCCATGTGTTCAAGAGAACAGATTCCTTACAAAATATCAGTAATAAACTAAGTTTCTGCAATCGGCTGTTTATCCCTCCATCATAAACGAGTGTGTGTCGAGCGTCAGATGAAACACAATAAACGCTGTCATGTTCTCTTGCGTTCGGATGCTGGTGTTCGGGAACACACTCGTGTGTGTGAGACGCTTCTGGAGGAATTAAACACAATCATTCTGATCACACACTTCCACTCCGGCGTTTCAGAAACACCAAACCAACATTAGAGACGCTGCGACGCCATTGGCCCACTGATTACTCCAGTTATCCAATCACAACTGACGCTGAGGGAAAGTCACGCATCAAGGGATTTATTCTGTATGTGCATCTCGTTTCCATTAAGTGTTTTTTATGCAATATACCAAAATTCACATAAAAATAGGTGGATAGAAACAAAGTTAATGTTATATGTAATTACACCAGTAACTACTTTCCCATGAGGAGGTTCATTTGTGTTTCACAGACAATTATTTGATTTTAAAGTCACTGTGACATCAAAATGGATATTTCTTTTTCTTTAATGGAATATTGCAGTATTTATTATGGGTGCACATCATTATTGTGTTAATAATCTTGAATGAGAATAAGTTCCTCTTGCAGCATCTCTTCTCTGATGATGTGGGCGGGGCTATAACCTGTCACTCATGAGATCAGCCAATAGCAAACCACCATCCAATCAATTCCCCACAGACACAGTCAAGCCCCGCCCACATTTGTTCCAGAAGCTTTTCACTGGGACACAATAGGAGAACGACTAGGGCAATTTACATTTCATGACGAGTTTAAACTCATTCAAAACAATTCCTGTGCATCTTCCTGTCGGAACACAAATGCCTGTGTGGAATACTGCATTTATACCCTTCTTCACCGGCTGCGTTTACACGCACAACTTTTGTTTCAATAGGACTGAATTCATTGCGATTGATGAATACGAACATAGTGTTTACATGAACACTGAACATGTGATCGGGTTGATGTGAGAGTTTATATGTCACAAGCTTCAAATCAGAATAGATTTGACATGCGCTCACTGCACGAATATACAGTTTCCCGCTGTTTCTGCATAATAACTATTCTCATACATTAGTTCTTTATTTGTTTTAAACAGCAGACTTAATATTTATCCATTTCTGTCCATAATTAGGAGATAATGAGCGTATGAGCCGTTGTGCCGCTGCTTATATTGATCACACAGTAAAAATGGCCAAAACCAGTCGTGTGTGTGTAAGAGTGTGAAGCGAGCACTGGTCATTCTGCCATTTCTACGTCATTGCACTATTTCTATGTTCTACGCCATTGCACTATTTCTACGTCATTGCACTATTTCTATGTTCTACGTCATTGCGATATTTTTTCGTCATTGCGCCATTTCTACGTCATTCTGCTATTTCTACGTCATTACGCTATTTCTACGTCACTCTGCTATTGCTACGTCATTACGCTATTGCTACGTCATTCTGCTATTTCTACGTCATTACGCCATTTCTTCGTCATTCTGCTATTTCTATGTCATTACGCCATTTCTACGTCATTGCGCTATTTCTACGTCAATACGCTATTTCTACGTCATTCTGCTATTTCTACGTCATTGCGCCATTTCTACGTCATTGCGCTATTTCTACGTCATTACGCTAATTCTACATCATTATGCCATTTCTTCGTCATTGCACCATTTCTACGTCATTCTGCTATTTCTACGTCATTGGGCTATTTCTACGTTCTACGTCATTACGCTATTCCTACGTCATTGCACATGCGCAGTCCTTTCAGTTTCAGCTTTCAATCTGATCAAGTGTTCACATGTTCTCTCGATCGGATTAGAAAAGGAATAAGCTGCCCCATTCAATCCGATCGACATCTCATTGGGATCGAGCTCAAACGGATCGGTTAAGGCGTTTACATGAAGCTTTCAGTCCGATTGAGCCCTCACTACATTTACTAACGGATTATCTGGTTGCATGTAAACGTAGCCAGCTGAGGGAGAGACAGGTTCACACTCATCACAGAGAGAGATGAAGCAGTGCACCTTGGGAGAGCGCGGGTCGGGCGGCCGGGCGAACAGCTCATCGTCAGCGAGCTGCGCTCCCGCCGGGACGCTCTCGGACGGCCGCGTGCCGTTGTAAATGTGGAACTTGCAGTGCGGGTTGGTGGCCATGGAGAGCAGCTCGAGCAGAGGGAACCAGTCCTGAGCCAGCTTGACCACGCAGAGCTCCATCAGCCGCTGGGTGTTGCTGATGATGCAGCGCTGGAACACACGTCAGACACATGTGACTCAAGCTGTTCACATAGCAGCCCTTAACTCCGCCTTCGTGGACGGGTTTGGTCACGAGGTCTCAGGTGTGATCCAAACAATGTTTTAAATAAATGTTATATCACTATCTGCGATAAAATAAAAACTATAAAAAATTGTGGGGGGTATTTTTTTAATTTATTTACCTCTAAAAGTACCATATTTTCTATGTAAATTATGTTATTTTTATGTTATATTTAATATTTCTTTAACTTCAGTAAAAAAAAAACGATTCCATTAAGTTCAGACAGCCAAAAACTAAAAATGTGGCGACTTTGGTGTCATATGTTGGTATAAAAATAACAAAAAAGCAATAATACCAATAGCCACTAGATGGCTGTAGAACTCAATGGCTGCATACAGGCTGAACTCTATAAACCATCGTTATAACGAATTTAACCAAGTTTTTGATTTTATCTCAAGTTAAAATTGTAATAAAAAAAACATCTGTGTTGGGTGAGACTATACAAAGATGGCAAAACATGCTGACACAAATCTGACTATGCTATAAGGAAAAGACAAAGTAGTAGATCATTTATCATTTATTTCAAACCAAAAAAAACATCAAATTTCAATAATAAAAAAATAAATGGCACCAAACAGGTCAGAATAAACCAGTATGGTATGGTCTGCATCGTGTTGGATTTATTGATTTTTATTCGACAAATAAAAACAAAATGCTCTGAATTATAGTTTTTTAATAATTTTTGTCCACAAACGCGGAATTAAGGAGTTTATTTTTTTCAACCACTTAACATTGTAGAAGCGAGTCAAATTGTTTTTGTGTGTGTTCAAGTTGCAAATTTAGGAAAAGTAGCCAAGTCTTGTACCGCTCCGATTACGGCTTGAGGGTAAAGCCTCAGATCACAGACTCACGTGGATTTCAAACTTCCAGCCGCTCACGGCCTCATCCGTCAGGATCTTTGTGAAGGAGATGGTCAAGCCGTCGCGGAAGAACCTCTGACAGGCCTCACACTTCACATCCAGCCCTTCACACACACACACACACACACACACACACACACACACATCACCATCAGGTCAGACAAATAATTGTGTGAATTCATTCATGCTGCTTGCAGTGGAAGCCTTTTACTTGGAATTGTATATAAAGTAATACTAAAATTTATAATAAAAATAGGTGCTTTACAGATTTACTGTAATGCTGTGAAAACTAATAATATTTAATAATTCATTCATTAATTATAATACAATATAACGGAATTTTAATTTCCCTTATTTGGCTGGTAAAAAGTGATTAATTTAAGCTGCAAAATTATTGCGGTTATCAAATGATTAATGCAGTTAGATTGCATATCCACGATCATATGAATTATGAATTATGAATGATGTCTGACCTTTTTTGCTGAGCTCTATTGCAGCTTCCAGCAGAACCTCCAGCTCTCCTTTGGGCAGAACCGGAACCACCCAGCGCGGCCTGGACCACAGGAACACACGTTACCCCACACACACACACACACACACACACACATTCTGAGAGGCGTCAGGCTCACCGGTTGATCATGTCGTCCAGCTTGGCCAGGTCTGCGTGTGGGAAGGCAGGCTCCTCCTCTTCCTGTGTAGGCGGAGCTTCTCCCTGAACCACTTCCTCTGGTGGGCTGATGGGTGACGTCTCATCGGAGGAGTTCGGCGAGGTCGTCTAAACACACACACGAGAGAACGACAACACAACGTCACACACAAGCTGTTGTATATGCAGTTTATTCATGTTTCTGGTTAACATGAGGCATCTTCACACATCTAATCATCTATACTACATTTATACAGCGCTTTTCACAACACAGAGTTCCACAGCAGATTTACAGAGATAACAGGAAAATAATGCAACAAAGTTTGTGTCTACAACAGTGGTCTCAAACTCAATTCCTGGAGGGCCAGAGCTCTGCACAGTTTTGCGCCACCCCTAATCAAACACACCTGATCCAGCTAATCAAGGTCTTCAGGATTGCTAAAAACTTCCTTGCAGGTGTGGGTTTGAGCTGGTTGGAGCTAAACTGTGCAGAGCTGTGGCCCTCCAGGAATTGAGTTTGAGACCACTGGTCTAGAAGAAAATAGCGTCACAGTCCAGCTTAAGTAAGTTCAGTGATGGTTCATTTCTGTTGTAAAAAAGTTATTAATTTAGTTTATACATTATATATAGTTTATTATATATATATATACACACACTCACCTAAAGGATTATTAGGAACACCATACTAATACTGTGTTTGACCCCCTTTCACCTTCAGAACTGCCTTAATTCTACGTGGCATTGATTCAACAAGGTGCTGAAAGCATTCTTTAGAAATGTTGGCCCATATTGATAGGATAGCATCTTGCAGTTGATGGAGATTTGTGGGATGCACATCCAGGGCACGAAGCTCCCGTTCCACCACATCCCAAAGATGCTCTATTGGGTTGAGATCTGGTGACTGTGGGGGCCATTTTAGTACAGTGAA
Organism: Gila orcuttii; assembly: GCA_026230005.1. Lineage (NCBI taxonomy): Eukaryota > Metazoa > Chordata > Actinopteri > Cypriniformes > Leuciscidae > Gila > Gila orcuttii. Next base: position 50,038,240 of record JAPDVR010000011.1, on the reverse strand, counting down.
CTAATTGTCATGTTCAAGAAACCAATTTGAAATGATTGGAGCTTTGTGACATGGTGCATTATCCTGCTGGAAGTAGCCATCAGAGGATGGGTACATGGTGGCCATAAAGGGATGGACATGGTCAGAAACAATGCTCAGGTAGGCCGTGGCATTTAAACGATTCCCAATTGGCACTAAGGGGCCTAAAGTGTGCCAAGAAAACATCCCCACACCATTACACCACCACCACCAGCCTGCACAGTGGTAACAAGGCATGATGGATCCATGTTCTCATTCTGTTTACGCCAAATTCTGACTCTACCATCTGAATGTCTCAACAGAAATCGAGACTCATCAGACCAGGCAACATTTTTCCAGTCTTCAACTGTCCAATTTTGGTGAGCTCTTGCAAATTGTAGCCTCTTTTTCCTATTTGTAGTGGAGATGAGTGCTACCCGGTGGGGTCTTCTGCTGTTGTAGCCCATCCGCCTCAAGGTTGTGCGTGTTGTGGCTTCACAAATGCTTTGCTGCATACCTCGGTTGTAACGAGTGGTTATTTCAGTCAAAGTTGCTCTTCTATCAGCTTGAATCAGTCGGCCCATTCTCCTCTGACCTCTAGCATCAACAAGGTATTTTCACCCACAGGACTGCCGCATACTGGATGTTTTTCCCTTTTCACACCATTCTTTGTAAACCCTAGAAATGGTTGTGTGTGAAAATCCCAGTAACTGAGCAGATTGTGAAATACTCAGACCGGCCCGTCTGGCACCAACAACCATGCCACACTCAAAATTGCTTAAATCACCTTTCTTTCCCATTCTGATATTCAGTTTGGAGTTCAGGAGATTGTCTTGACCAGGACCACACCCCTAAATGCATTGAAGCAACTGCCATGTGATTGGTTGATTAGATAATTGCATTAATGAGAAAGTGAACGGGTGTTCCTAATAATCCTTTAGGTGAGTGTATATTTATATATATATATATATATAGCCGCTCTGGAGAAGACAGTGATGTCATCGTCCAGCTCAGTTCAGTTCTCATATAATGGTGTCAATGCAGGAGATCAGTAATATTGTTGAATATTAAATAGAGTTCACATCACAACTATAATGATAATTATTCTGGATACATTTGAAAAGCTTTTTGTCCTGTTTTTGTCCGGTGAATCCTGATCTTTTTGAAGATGGATGAACAAGTGGATGAATTTGAAAAAGTAATGTGGACTGTGGAAATGGAGGCATGTGATGCACATTGCACCTATAGAAATCAGTGTTTGCTGAGCTGAGCTGTGTCTCTCTCTCACACACACACACACACCTGGGTCTGGGTCGGGCCGCCGGGCACTGGGCTCTGGCTCTCGTTGCCCCCGACAGGAGACCCGCGGGTGGGGGCCGTCATGCTGCCGCAGATCTGGGCAATCCTGTCAGATTATGCGTTTCCTCGAGTCCAGCGTCCGGGAGAACGAGACCGAAGCAGCGGCAGCTCAGAACCGACCATGGCAGTACCTGCACACACACACCAGCAGATCAACACACACACACACACACCAGCAGATCAACACACACACACACACACACCAGCAGATCAACACACACACACACACACACCAGCAGATCAACACACACACACACACACACCAGCAGATCAACACACACACACACACACACCAGCAGATCAACACACACACACACACACCAGCAGATCAACACACACACACACACACACACACACACCAGCAGATCAACACACACACACACACACACCAGCAGATCAACACACACACACACACACCAGCAGATCAACACACACACACACACACCAGCAGATCAACACACACACACACACACCAGCAGATCAACACACACACACACACACACACACCAGCAGATCAACACACACACACACACACCAGCAGATCAACACACACACACACCAGCAGATCAACACACACACACACACACACACACACACCAGCAGATCAACACACACACACACACACACACCAGCAGATCAACACACACACACACACACCAGCAGATCAACACACACACACACACACCAGCAGATCAACACACACACACCAGCAGATCAACACACACACACCAGCAGATCAACACACACACACACACACACACACACACACCAGCAGATCAACACACACACACACACACCAGCAGATCAACACACACACACACACCAGCAGATCAACACACACACACACACACCAGCAGATCAACACACACACACACACACCAGCAGATCAACACACACACACCAGCAGATCAACACACACACACACACACACACTCTCTCTCTCTCTCTCACACACACACACACACACACTCTCTCTCTCTCACACACACAGACACACACTCTCTCCCTCTCACACACACACTGGACGGGTTCAGTTCAGACGTCTGTGCGGATCAGATGCCGCTGCTAACTTTAACCGCTGAACACCAGCTGCTCTCGTCCGTCCACACACACACACGCACACGTTTGTTCTGTGCTGTACAGTTTGTCTGTTAACATAATCAGACGCGTGTTTCTGTCCTGACGCTCCGCTGGTCTATAAAAAGCCTGTGTGTGTGTGTGTTGCTGCACTTAAAAGGGACAAATGGGCTCCCTAATAAAGAGAGATTAATAACCGGAGATAAAGAGCAGGAACACTGATAAGAGTCTCCAGAATAATGCCTTACCAACACACAGATAACCAGCTCTGGCCCTCCACACCAGTGACGAGTGTTTAGGGTCCTGCACACGCTTCAGGAAGTGACATCAACACACTTCCTGTCACAGGTGTCCTCTGATGAGAAACACAAACACAACAACATATCAAATAAACCATTCAGTCCAAAACACAGGGCCCTCAGGGTGCAAAATAAATGCATAAATAAATTAAACTAAACCAACTAAACCTAACTAAATTAAATCAAATAAAAAGGTTTAAATAAATAAATGGATTTAATAAAATGTATATAACAAATCTAATACACCTACAGCACAGAGAAAAACAGTGAGAAGGAAAAAAATGTATGCAACATAACAGAAACTAAACATTTTCCAATTACTATTTAGCGAATTTTGACTAAATAAACGTGGTCTTTTAGATGTAAATATGCATCTGCCTTTTTGAGCATCTAAAAGAGCGAAAAGCTCTGATTTAGAGAATAAGATTAAATTCTCAATCGTCTGTCAGAAACATCTGATATTAATATCAAAGATTCAAATCTGTCCATCGTCTTAACTCCATATTTGGAGAAATTACACATAAAACGGCGAGACTTCATTATGAAACATATTTCTCATCTCCATCACACTCGTGTAGCGTTAGCATGTAAATATCAACATGACGAGCTGTCAATCACCTGATCAATAGAGCTTTTACACTAAATATAGTCTTCTTCCATTAGCACATCACATTCCTGTCAGCGGCACCGATCTGTTACAGACAGACGTTCAAATGACAGTCGTTATTAGCCATTTAATGTTGTAAAGAATCACTTTTAAGGCCGGTTTCTGAAACCACTACAGTTAGCATTAGCATCGGCGCTCCGCTCGCGTTTTTAACGTTTATATTACAGCACAGACAAAAATTACAAAACAAACACGAGCACATTCAAACACCCGCATAAAAGCACGCCTCGTGACGCTTACAGTTAGAATCTGTCATTGTGTTCGTGCGGGTGTTATTGAGGCCTATTAGCATCAGTGCTATCATGCTAATCGCTGCTCCACCTCATAAATGGCGCGACACTTGCGCGCGCGCGCTCTCTCCCTCTCTCTGATCATCATCATCATCATGTCAACCTTACCGCACACACGAGCTCAAAACCGGCAGCTCAGTCTGTGTTTAGTAGTGTGTGTGTGTGTCAGCAGCCATTTTGCTCCGCAAACACAGAAAACCGGTTCACAGGAGCGGATAAACGTGTCAGGCGCGCGCATGTCCCAGTTTGTCTCGCGCGTGAGATCATGTTTGGTTTTTTGAGCTCATGTTTGTAGTGTAACTTAACAATGAGAAACGCACGTCACTCATCGCTCACCCGCGGCGCGCTCCTGCAGTCCGTCGGCGTTTGTTTCGGTTGTTTTCCTGCGTCACCAGGCGCGCGCCCCCTCAGACCATCACACAACTAACTCACTCACTGACCCAGCACTAACTCACTCACTGACTGACCCAGCACTAACTCACTCACTCACGCTGCACTAACTGACCCGGTGTGTGACGGTTTTAATGCTCAACTGATATTCGGCTCTTCTAGAATGACGCGCGGCACGTTTTATGTTTAAATGCCCACGGCCGCGTCTCAAAGCCCCACAAAATAGTGTGCTGCCTACCTAGACAACACTACTGAGAATCGCTGTCAGGATTCCTGAGCTGCTGGTGGGAATATTTACCTGAGGTTTGATCAGTGTGTGTGTGGTGTTATTCCAGCAGGAGGCGTCCCTGAGTGACAGCGCGAGCACAAGACCCGGAAGACGATGACGTCATCACACTGTCACGTGTTAAAACGCGAGCTTCACCATCAAACCGTTTGAAAAACATTCGAAAAAAGTTGCTATATATTTCCTTAACAATAATAAACAAGCCCAACTCTGTCTGTCGGTATTATTAAACCATCAGACATTATTAAACGTTTTCAGACGTTGCATTATAAAGCATTGGTCATATTTCTGACTTTAAACACACTCAGTTAGGGCTGTGAGACACTTTATACACACTCTCTGTTAGGGCTGTATATTGGATGTAGTTGTGTGTGACACCACGTGATGTGCATGAGTGAAACAGCACCCTCTGCTGGAGAAATATGAGCAGTTTAAACCCCATCATCATCACGTGTTTAAACGTGAGCTTCACCATCAGTTTTTTTTTTGCTTGAAAAAACATTCAAAAGTTGCTCTATATTTTCTTAAAAATAATAAACAAGCCCAACTCTGTCTGTCTGTGTTATTAAACCAACTGAAACGCTTTCATACTTTGCATTATGAAACACTGATCAGATATCTCACTTTATACACTCTCAGTTAGAGCTGTATATTTGTTCCCTATTTGGTTTGTAAATTGATATTGTTCAATAGAAAATAAAAAACCCCTGTGTATTTAGATGTGTGCCTGGATGTAGTTGTGTGTGAGACAGCACGTGATGAACCTGTGTGAGACAGCACGTGATGAACCTGTGTGAGACAGCACCTGATGAACCTGTGTGAGACACCACGTGATGAACCTGTGTGAGACAGCACGTGATGAACCTGTGTGAGACAGCACCTGATGAACCTGTGTGAGACAGCACGTGATGAACCTGTGTGAGACAGCACCTGATGAACCTGTGTGAGACAGCACCTGATGAACCTGTGTGAGACAGCACCTGATGAACCTGTGTGAGACAGCACGTGATGAACCTGTGTGAGACAGCACGTGATGAACCTGTGTGAGACAGCACGTGATGAACCTGTGTGAGACAGCACGTGATGAACCTGTGTGAGACAGCACGTGATGAACCTGTGTGAGACACCACGTGATGAACCTGTGTGAGACAGCACTTGATGAACCTGTGTGAGACACCACGTGATGAACCTGTGTGAGACAGCACCTGATGAACCTGTGTGAGACAGCACGTGATGAACCTGTGTGAGACACCACGTGATGAACCTGTGTGAGACAGCACGTGATGAACCTGTGTGAGACAGCACCCTCTGCTGGAGAAATATGAGTTTGGGCAACAAAGTTGCTATTAAAAGTGCTATATAAATAAATAAAAGTTTAAGTTTTAAATCAGCATCATCATCACTGACAAAAACAACATGCATGACCTGATTTCAAAAGCAATTTACTTTTTCAACACATGAAAGGAAATAGATTAAAAAAAAACATATCGAAGAGCAGTTTTGTCCTTTGCAGAGGAATTTACACGGGCAATATGAAATGAAGAGTTCACACAGTCTGTTTAGTTGTTTATACACACACTACTTCATTTCAACCGCAAAAGGAACGCACCATTGAAACATTTACACACAATAAAATCCTCTCGTTTTTCTCAGGAGTAAAACAATAATACTCTTTTAAGACAGCACATTTTCTGAAAGGATCGATCTAGGAATGAATATTTTCCACCCCGTTTCCGCACAAGAAATCAAATCCAGGACATTTACAAACACGTCACTAACACAGGGAATGAGGAGTGTCCGCTCGGATTCGGGAAAGACACGGACACATCGAGGAAGAGGAGCAACCGAGGAAGAGCTGCCCTTGTGCAAACCTACTGTAAACAGAGGGGTGTGTGTGTGTGTGTGTGTGTGTGCTTGTACACCGTCAGTGGGTGGAGTCACGAAGCCACGCCCACAGGTAAGGATTGATTGACAGACTGTGCTCATCATTGCTCAGAGACGCCGTCTCGTACATTTAAAAAGAAAACAGTATAAAATGTCATCAACCCCCTCGGTATTAGTACAGGACCATATCTATGACTTATATATTCATATTTATAGATATTTATATATGTATAGATATATACAACACTCCGCACTGGTAGTCCGTGTGTGTGTGTGTGTGTGTGTGTGTGTGTGTGGCTAGTACACCCAGGACACGGGCACCCACTGCGCAGTGCTGCACACCAGCTCGATGGCCTCCTCCAGCACGCGGATGGTGTCGTCGATCTCGTTATTGATGACCGTCTGATCGAAGTAATGAGCGTATGAGCGCTGGAGCGCCTCGGACTCCTTCTGGAGCCGCTGGAGAGACTCGTCCTGAGGAGCACACACACACACACACAGCACTGAGTACACACATCGCTGGAGAAACACACACACACAGCACTGAGTACACTAGGGATGCACGATATATCGACCACATATCGATATCGGCCGATAAATGGTCTTTTTTGATGTTATCGTTATCGGTCCGATAAGAAAATTGGGCCGATATATCAAAGCCGATAGATAGTAGATTATTTACTTCAGTTGAGAGACGCGCGCTGTTCGCCATGATGGTTCTGAATGATTGGATTCACTTCGAAAAGGAAGACACAGTTCAGTGCAACATGTGGAGCACAAATCTGTCACATATGCTTCATAACATTATAATAAAAACACGCCTGCAAAAGAATGTTGTGAATTCTTGTTCGCCAGTGTTTCAGTGCGTCGAGCGTGTTGAGGCGGAAAGAGCGCGTCTATGGAGTTAAGCCTTCATGACAAGCACAGTCACGTTCTCTTGAGCATTCGCAGCATTCTGTGCCATTGTAAGTTATAATATGTTTAATTTGTGTATATATATCTGATTAATCTAATATAGGATGCGTTTGGTTGAGTTAATGAAGGATGCAGTAGCGCTTCATTGTACCGGTGATCATCTTTATCTTTAGCGTGCGCAGCTCAAACAGCAATGCACATTTATAACTATAATTGTGACTGTCATAGATGCCATTATAATGAGAACACTATTGTAATAAAACGTTGTGAATTCTCTGTTTAGTTGCCGTTTCAGCGCGTTGTTGTGGGAATAGCGTGTCCAGAACAGGGATATTACACATTATGACCAGCACAAGTTCGATTGTGCATTCACGTCATTTTGTGCAGATAAGTCGTAATATAAAGTTGAAGTAATATAAATATCTGATTAATCTCACATATGATGCGTTTCGTGGATTTAACCAACATGCTAGAAAAGTTCTTCAGTTTCCCGGTGCTCGTTCTCTTCAGCTCCAGCGCGCGCAGATTAAACAACAATGCAAAACATTAAAAGCTATGATTGGGACTGTCATACAATTATAATTGTATTCACTATTGTAATACATTTGTAAATTCTTTGGGTTTGCATTCTTCAGAAACCGTCGAGTTGATTAACCTTCTAGCAAAGCGATTCGGTTTAACGTTCGTTCTCTTCAGCGCGCGCGCGCTCACACAGCAATGTCATTTAAAACAGTAACTAAGCTATTAAAGATGTTTACTATCAATGTAATATTAAAAATGTTTATTTTTTCAAAAACATTGCGTTATAATTAATAACTAACATTATTTTGTTCTCGTATTATTTTCATCTACGATATGGTTTTAAAATATAGTTTTCTTATTGTCCGTGCGGAGGCGATTCCATTTTAGTGATCAATGCCACATGCATTTTGTTTCTTTATATGCACCCCAATGTTATCCAATGACTTGTTTGCATTATTTATGTATTTTATTTTTTGTTAGGCAATAGATTTTTTGATAACACTTTACAATAAGGTCTAATTTGTTAATGCATTAACTAACAGAGAGCAATAGCCTGTGTTATTGTTAGTTAATAAAATATGTGTGTTCATGTTAGTTCACAGTGCATTGACTAATGTTAACAGATACAACTTAAAAATGTTTTATAAAATTGTTGGTTCATGCTAACTAATGCTAACAAAATTAAACCTTATAAAGTGTTACCATTTTTTAATAAAGAAAGTTGTCCATATGAGTGTAAAATTAATTTTAAAAGTTAAGGAATCTTACACTGGTTCAAACTAGGCTATACTGTATTGTATATGTTTGATTTATGTTAAAAGTGTTTGAGACAAGGCTTTTAATGGTGAGCATTTTGTTATACAGGCTATCAAAGTATATCATTTTTTTTATTTAGATTTATCGGCCAATATATCGGTTATCGGCTTTCAAATGTAGAGAATTATCGGTTATCGGTATCGGCCAAAATGTTCATATCGGTGCATCCCTAGAGTACACACATCGCTGGAGAAACACACACACACAGCACTGAGTACACACATCGCTGGAGAAACACACACACACAGCACTGAGTACACACATCGCTGGAGAAACACACACACACACAGCACTGAGTACACACATCGCTGGAGGAGCACACACACACACAGCACTGAGTACACACATCGCTGGAGAAACACACACACACACAGCACTGAGTACACACATCGCTGGAGAAACACACACACACACAGCACTGAGTACACACATCGCTGGAGAAACACACACACACACAGCACTGAGTACACACATCGCTGGAGAAACACACACACACACAGCACTGAGTACACACATCGCTGGAGGAGCACACACACACACACACACACACACAGCACTGAGTACACACATCGCTGGAGAAACACACACACACAGCACTGAGTACACACATCGCTGGAGAAACACACACACACACAGCACTGAGTACACACATCGCTGGAGGAGCACACACACACACAGCACTGAGTACACACATCGCTGGAGAAACACACACACACACAGCACTGAGTACACACATCGCTGGAGAAACACACACACACACAGCACTGAGTACACACATCGCTGGAGAAACACACACACACACAGCACTGAGTACACACATCGCTGGAGGAGCACACACACACACACACACACACACAGCACTGAGTACACACATCGCTGGAGAAACACACACACACACAGCACTGAGTACACACATCGCTGGAGGAGCACACACACACACAGCACTGAGTACACACATCGCTGGAGGAGCACACACACACACACACACACACACAGCACTGAGTACACACATCGCTGGAGGAGCACACACACACACAGCACTGAGTACACACATCGCTGGAGGAGCACACACACACACACACACACACAGCACTGAGTACACACATCGCTGGAGAAACACACACACACACAGCACTGAGTACACACATCGCTGGAGGAGCACACACACACACAGCACTGAGTACACACATCCAAGATGGCGCCGCAGACGGCTGCCTCTGTGTGGGGCTCTCCTGCTATTGTGTTGTTTTTGTTTGTTTGTTCTGCGTTTAGTCATTCTTTTCCTATCAGTTTCACCAAAGACGAACTACTGGACATTAGGAAACACACACCAGATAACTTTTCTACAGTTTTTGATTATTCGGACGTCTTGCAGGACATTCTCGTCGGAGGGGCAGCGTTGTTGTTCAAACGCGCGTTCAGACGCAAACGCGGGAAGCGAGCCGGCGCGCTGGTTAAACTCCGCGAGCGCGGCCTGCGCACTGCACTCCCCAGTATTCATCTCGCGAATCTCTGATCCCTTCCTAACAAAACGGACGAACTTCTTCTCCTCACACGCACTAACAAGGATTTTTTAAACTCTGCTGCTCTGTGCTTCACTGAAACCTGGCTGAGTGAAGCCATACCGGACAACGCAATACATCTGCCGGGCTTCCAGCTGTTCCGAGCGGATCGCATCGCGGAGCTAACGGGGAAAACAAGAGGTGGTGGATTGTGTTTCTACATTAACGAAAGTTGGTGTTCAGATGTAACAACACTGAAGAAGATGTGCTCTCCTAATTTAGAGGCACATTTCATAAACTGTAAACCCTTCTACTCGCCTCGGGAATTTTCCTCTTTCATTCTCGTGAATGTTTACATCCCTCCAGACGCGTGCGTGAGCGCGGCGGTACAACAGCTGGCTGAACAAATAGCTGAAACAGAACAAAGGTATCCTGACTCTATTTTAATCATTCTTGCGGATTTTAACAAAGCAAATCTTTCCCGTGAACTACCAAAATACAGACAGCACGTTACATGTCCCACCAGAGACAGTAATATACTGGACCACTGTTACACCACAATAAAAGATGCGTATCACTCCGTTTCACGAGCAGCTTTGGGGCTCTCTGATCACTGTTTGGTTCATCTCATACCGACCTACAGGCAGAAACTGAAATCAGCTAAACCTGTAATAAGGACTGTAAAAAGATGGACTAATGAAGCAGAGCAGAATCTACAGGCCTGCTTTGATTGCACTGATTGGAATGTTTTTGAAGCTGCTACCAACGATCTGGATGAGCTCACAGATACTGTAACATCATATATAAGTTTCTGTGAGGATACATGCATTCCTGCATTCAGCTAAATGACGGTTAGCTTTTACGCATGCGCGTGCGGTGATTGTTTGTGTTTGGAGCTCCGTCGAATTGATTCATTAATCCTTGATTTTCTTCTTTACCACTCATTTATAAACAAGTACTTTCTATTTTTATATCGTGTGAACTTATCCTCAATACTATTCCCTATAAAAAACAATCGGATTGCTTTGATATCGCTACTTAGATCCAACTTTGCGAACCCCAGCTACTAGCCTTTTAGCCCGCTAGCATTTCACGCGTGGCCTCGCGCCAATCGACCGTCGGATTTTACACCCGTTTCACTGAAAGGATACGGGTTATATCCAGGATTTCAGTCCTAAATTAGTAGTGATATTGGTAGTATCACTACTAATTTACTGTTCATCTGTTATAATGGCGAATATATCGGATGTGTGTCTAACGCTACCTCTGAGTGCAGGTGAGGACACATTCGAGCTGCATTCGGTGCTGTTGGAGCTGGAGTCCGTGGAGAAGCAGATCCGTGGTCTGCTAGAGAGGCAAGCCGAGCTGCGAGATCGGCGATCAGCGCTTGAAACATCACGCGCCGATGCTCACAAGTCAGTGGTTAGTAACTTTTTGACTCCGACTTCGTCTACTCCGTGCGTTTCTCTGCCCAGGAGGACGCGATCATCTCTGGCTTCATTCACTCCGGCACCGACACAAAGCCATGGACCCTGGGTGATCCCTCAGCGGAAGACACGAGCCAGGACCAGACCAAGAACCTCTCCACCGCTCCCGGTCTTCGAGATCTCCACCCGGAACCGCTTCTCCCCTCTTCGCGAGTCGGAACGTGACGACGCCGTGATCATCGGCAGTTCCATCGTCCGTCATGTCCGCGCTACCTCAGGTAAGGGTAATGTGCGCACTCACTGCTTTCCTGGTGCTCGTGTTCTAGATGTCGCTGCACATGTTCCCGAGATCCTGAACGGTGACGAGCGCGTCGGAGCTGTGGTGCTGCACGCGGGAACGAACGACATCCGGCTGCGGCAGACGGAGGTTCTGAAGAAGGACTACAGGAGCCTGATCGAGACGGTACGCAGCACAGCGCCTGAGGCAACGATCATCGTGTCTGGACCGCTTCCCACGTACCGACTAGGACAAGAAAGGTTCAGTAGATTATTTGCTCTAAATGAATGGTTAATATCATGGTGTAATGAACAGAAACTGCTCTTTGTAAATAATTGGAATCTGTTCTGGGAGCGACCTAGGCTCTACCGTGCTGATGGCCTGCACCCCAGCAGAATCGGAGCGGCTGTGCTGTCGGACAACATCTCCAAGACGTTACACACCATCTGACTAGTAAGTCAAAGTCCAAATCACAATCTCTGCTGTCCCAACTTAATTGATACAAGTAGTGTAGAACATGATATAGAAACTGTGTCTATTCCTCGTCTAGTGAGGCCAAACAATAAATCTAGTTTAGGATCTAGGAAAAATATTATTGTAATTAAACCAGAAAATCTAAATCTCAGTGAACAAAAAGAATTTCTAAAGCTAGGTCTTCTAAACATTAGATCGCTCACACCTAAGGCGGTTATTGTAAATGAAATGGTCACAGATAATAATTTCGATGTTCTGTGCCTTACTGAAACCTGGCTTAAACCAAATGATTATTTCGGTCTAAATGAGTCTACTCCGCCAGGATACTGTTATAAGCATGAGCCCCGTCCGATCGGTCGTGGCGGCGGTGTTGCAACAATCTATAGAGATATCCTAAATGTTACTCAGAAAACAGGTCACAGGTTTAATTCGTTCGAAGTACTTGTGCTAAATGTTACGCTCTTAGATGTAAGAAAGAAATCCCTATTATCTCTAGCCTTGGCGACCGTATATAGACCTCCAGGGCCCTATGCTGATTTCCTAAAAGAGTTTTCAGACTTTCTCTCAGATCTATTGGTCAATGCCGATAAAGCAATAATTGTTGGAGATTTTAACATACACGTAGATAACACAAATGATGCGTTAGGGGCTGCGTTTACAGATTTATTAAACTCATTTGGGGTCAAGCAAAACGTCAGTGGTCCCACTCATCGTCTAAATCATACACTAGATTTAATTATATCATATGGAACCAATCCAACCGATATAGATATTATAGCGCAAAGTGACGATCTCACTGATCATTGTATGGTAACGTGCTTATTACGTACTGCTGAAATTTGCCATGTTGCGCCACGTTATCGACCAGGCAGAACAATCGTTCCAACCACTATAGATAGATTCACAAATAGCTTACCTGATCTATCTCAGCTGCTCAGTGAACCCCAACAAACAGATGAACTAGAGGAAATGACTAGCAGTTTGAGCACCATTTTCTCTAGTACATTAGATATTGTTGCACCAATTAGATTAAAAAAGGTTAGAGAGAAAACTAAATCACCATGGTACAATAGTACTACACATGTTATCAAGAGAGAAACTCGTAACTTAGAGCGTAAATGGAAACAAACTAATTTAGAGGTCTTTAGAATCGCGTGGAAAGACAGTATGACACGTTATAAAAAGGCTCTAAAAGCAGCCAGGGCTGAGCATCTCCGCAAACTAATAGAAAATAACCAAAATAATCCAAGGTTTTTATTTAACACCGTGGCTAGACTAACAAATAAACAGACATCACCAGAGCAAAATATTCCGTTACAGTATAGTTGTAATGATTTTATGAATTACTTCAATGAGAAAATAGAAAGCATCCGAAATACAATTGTAAATGTACAATCCTCTATGGTGTCTTATGATTCAGCCACAATTATCGCCCCTCAAGAACAACTACACCGCTTCACAACTATAGGACAGGAAGAACTAAATAAACTTATCTTTGCAGCGAAACCAACAACATGTTTATTAGACCCAATACCCACTAAACTACTGAAAGAAGTGTTACCTGTAGTGGAAGAGCCTCTTCTCAATATTATTAACTCGTCTTTATCTTTAGGTCATGTTCCAAAAATATTTAAGCTGGCAGTAATAAAACCTATTATTAAGAAACCGCAACTAGATCAAAATAACTTAGCAAATTACAGACCCATTTCAAATCTTCCATTTATATCTAAAATACTAGAAAAAATTGTGTCCGCTCAATTGTGCTCTTTCTTGCAAGAAAATGATATCTATGAAAAATTTCAGTCAGGATTCAGACCGCATCATAGCACAGAAACTGCGCTAGCTAAAATTACAAATGATTTACTTTTAGCTTCTGACCAAGGCTGTATCTCAATACTAGTTCTACTCGATCTTAGCGCTGCGTTCGACACTATAGATCATAAAATACTCTTGGATCGACTACAAAACTACACTGGTGTTCAGGGACAGGCATTAAGCTGGTTTAGATCGTACTTATCAGACCGTTACCATTTTGTCTGTTTAAATGGTGAAAAATCGAAGATAACGTCAGTAGACTATGGAGTGGCGCAAGGATCGGTGTTAGGCCCTCTGCTATTCTCAATATATATGCTGCCACTGGGTAATATTATAAGAAAACATGGAATTAATTTCCACTGTTATGCTGATGACACTCAATTATATATTTCATCAAGACCAGATGAAAACACTAACTTATCTAAATTGACAGAGTGTCTTAAAGATATAAAATGCTGGATGACGTGTAATTTCCTGCTATTAAATTCAGATAAAACGGAGGTATTACTTATTGGTCCAAAAAACTACCCACAAAACCTCGTACAATACAACTTTAATTTAGAAGGATGTCCAGTTACTTTATCCACTACAGTTATACTAGTGTGTTATACTAGACCGCAACTTGTCTTTCGAAAATCATATTTCATATGTTACAAGAACAGCCTTTTTTCACCTTAGAAATATTGGTAAGCTACGTAACATGCTATCTGTTTCTGATGCAGAAAAGTTAGTTCATGCATTCATGACCTCAAGACTAGATTACTGTAACGCTTTATTAGCTGGTTGTCCTACATCCTCAATAAACAAGCTACAGTTAGTGCAAAATGCAGCTGCTAGAGTTCTAACTAGGTCAAGAAAATATGATCATATAACACCAATTTTATCATCTCTGCACTGGTTACCTATTAAGTTCCGTATCAATTACAAAGTACTATTACTGACCTATAAAGCCCTAAATGGTCTAGCTCCTGTATATTTAATGGACCTTCTATCGCCCTACAATCCATCGCGTTCTTTAAGATCCCTAAATTCGAGGCTTCTGGTCATTCCTAGGATATCCAGATCCACTAAAGGAGGGAGGGCGTTCTCGCATTTAGCTCCTAAACTCTGGAATAGCCTTCCTGATACTGTTCGTTGCTCAGACTCGCTCTCCCAGTTCAAAACTAGATTAAAGACGCATCTCTTCAGCCAAGCATTCACATAATGCTTGCCTCTTATACTACTGTTGAATCAGATCGAATGCATTAATATTATGAACAGCAGCTACGCTAATTACTTCCCATCTGCTTTTCTGCTGTTATCTCGGGACGCTAGTCCCAAGGTAAATGGCGTTCGTCAGCTACAGTCTGTATCCAGCCTCTCACGGAGACTTCAGAGTCCCCAACACCTGCGATGAGACGACTCGACGCCTGTGAAGAGACGACTCAACGCCGGCGATATGTTATGCCCTAAATTAATACATGATGATTAACTAACTGTATTTTTTACGTACATTTCTGAAATGCACTTTCTGTAAAGCTGCTTTGAAACAATATGTATTGTGAAAAGCGCTATACAAATAAATTTGAATTGAATTGAATTGAATTCCTACCAGGACATTCTTATCATTTACTAATGATAAACCATGGTTTACTGGGAAACTCAAACACCTTCGTCATGCCAAAGAGGATGCTTACAGAAGTGGGGATAAAATCTTGTATAACCAGGCCAGAAACAGACTGACAAAGGAGATCAGAGTTGCTAAAAGAAGCTACTCTGAAAAACTGAAAAACCAGTTTTCATCCAACGACCCATCATCAGTCTGGAATGGCCTGAGGAACATCACCAACTACAAGTCACCATCCCCCCGATCTGTGGACAATCAACACCTGGCTGATGATTTAAACTCATTTTATTGCAGGTTTGAAAAGACCTCATTCACACCACACACCGGCTCTGATCTGCACTTCACACATTCACCATCACCTCCTGCACTCCCATTACTCCCCCCTCCTGCCATCCAACCTGAGCTTAAGGTCTGTGTGGAGGACGTGAGAAGAGTCTTCAAAAAACAGAAGACTAGGAAAGCCTCAGGCCCAGAGGGCATCTCATCTGCTTGTTTAAAAGCCTGCGCTGACCAATTGGCCCCGGTCTTCACGCAGATCTTCAATAGATCATTGGAGCAGTGTGAAGTTCCCTGCTGCTTCAAACGCTCCACTATCATTCCTGTCCCCAAAAAACCCAAAATCACTGGACTTAATGACTACAGACCTGTCGCTCTCACGTCTGTGGTCATGAAGTCGTTTGAAAGACTGGTGCTGGCCCACCTGAAGGACATCACTGGACCCCTGCTGGATCCCTTTCAGTTTGCTTACAGAGCAAACAGGTCTGTGGATGATGCAGTCAACATGGGACTGCATTATATCCTGCAACATCTCGACAGACTAGGGACTTATGCAAGGATCCTCTTTGTGGACTTCAGTTCGGCCTTCAATACCATCATGCCTGGTCTTCTCACAGCCAAACTGACCCAGCTCTCCATACCATCCTCGATCTGTCAGTGGATCTCCAGCCTGCTGACGAACCGGCAGCAGCGAGTGAGACTGGGGAAACTCACATCCAGGACTCTCACCACCAGCACTGGCGCCCCTCAAGGGTGCATTCTCTCCCCACTGCTCTTCTCCCTGTACACCCGGGCTATTCAATTGGCGGCCCGCGGGCCAGGTCCGGCCCGCCAATCATCTCCATATGGCCCGAGGGCACCCCAACCTCCCTCCTCTTCTTTTCCTGGTGGTGCGGCTAAATTTGGTTAGATATGCGCGTGACCGCAGTGGCGCCTGCAGCTGTACGGCTATACGCACTGTGTGTGTACCATAAGCTCCGACTGACCTGAGAAACGTTTTCAGTCCGAATATTTCAGCAGTTATTATGTGTGTGTCCCGTATTTCTGTCGACTGAACCAGCGATATCAATCATTCCTGATTTAATCATTTGGTTCAATTATTTCCTTTCCATGAATTGGCCAAACGCGCTTGCATAACGGTCTGAAACGATTCGGATTCGTTCGGACCGTTCTGTCACTGAATCATCTGAATTCTGTTCTTTCTCGGTCAGTAAGAACAAATAAAGAACAAATAGCGCTGTTTTCAGTTGTTTCACTAGTTTACTTTGAACTACGCAGCGCGGCCCAGTGGATAACGGAAGGCAAGCTTAAAGGAGTTGGGTTTACTCCCGGTCCCGGACACTATTTTTAAACAGCGTTGCGACATCCAGTGAGAAGCGTTTCAACCTGACACATCTCTCTGTTACAAACAACAAATCACTCAAAGATTTTTACTAGTTTTAAATCGGATGAAACAGCCTCAACATTCCCAACACGACTGATGAGGTAAATAGCAGAAACATTGTGCCATGAACGAAGTTAGAAGACTAAATCCCTAATCACCAGCCTTACAAACATTTACCATGAATGTACTATAGTAATTTACCATGGTTTGGGGAGAAATGTGGAATATTGAATACTCTGTTATAGTCATTTATATTGCATTAGATTTATTAGGGGGCTAGAGAATTATATAATTAATTGTGTGTATAGTTTTTACCTGTTTAGGCATTTTTTATACAGTGGTAGTGAGTGAGTAGCCATGCATGGTTTTACCTATACGAAGTCTCACTGTCAGAATATTTTAATTTAAGCCTATAATAATTATTAATAAAATAA
This sequence comes from Gila orcuttii, assembly GCA_026230005.1. Lineage (NCBI taxonomy): Eukaryota > Metazoa > Chordata > Actinopteri > Cypriniformes > Leuciscidae > Gila > Gila orcuttii. Next base: position 50,020,543 of record JAPDVR010000011.1, on the reverse strand, counting down.
TTCTTACCAATAGCTATGATCTTGTATAATTCATATATTTGTACATAGCTGTAAATAATAGGGGTGGGAATTGTCAAAAATGTGACGATTCGATAGTATTGCGATATTTGGGCCACGATTCAATATTATTGCGATTCTCAATATATTGCGATACAGCAAGTATTGCGATTCAATTCTGCGATATTGCGATTCATGTCCCCCATATTATTCAAAGGCATTACAAAAAATTAGGAAAATAAGACCGCTCAACTCACTTTAAATGTCACATTTAATTCTGTAAACATTATCTTCTACACAGTGCAAAAGTGCTAGTGCAAAAACTTAGGAGGGTAGAGCAAAAACTTGAAAACTTGTTCTTGAACATTCAGGACACGGGACCTTATTACAGGACAGGACATAATTATTCTCTGAATAGGAGACCTCTCACATGAATGGTGAGCTCTAGGCTTGCTACAATAGTCGGTGTTACCGGTGTTACACGGTGTTCAGTCGCAACACTGGTTTCATCACTTGCCCACCGCGGCACCGCAACAAAAACAAAAAAAAGTTTACAGCGTTAAACATGTTTAACGCAATTACGTAGTATCCGTTAAATCCTGCCTGTATTACACACACACACACGACCCACAGAAAAGACGCGCGTCAGTATCGAGTTCTCTTCCGGGCTTGAACAAACCATAACACACACAAATTATGCCAAAATGTCCGTTTTGTCGAGTGTCCTCATAAGAGTAATCTTAAATTATTTAAATAAAGTCTTAAATAAACATAGAGATTTGTGAGAAAATGGGACGCGTGTCAGATCTCGTCTCTGGCCCACATTGCACTGCATTAACGAATGTAGGCTACAGCTTATGTAACGTTACGCTCAACGCCTGTCCGAATTCGCTCACTTGTTTTCATTCACTCCTTCAAGTGAACAGTATTAGTGGACTAACTTAGGGAATAGGCCTAACTTAGTGAATGAGGGTTTAGGGGGGGATTTCAACCCATGTACTCAAGCAGTGAAAAATAGAGGACACTGACAACGCGCTGACAGACAGGACCGAGCAGGTAATATTTAATATGAATTATGAAACAAACAAAGCTCACTGAGCTCCCAGCACATAACTTAAAATTATTTAAATACAATAGAGTAACATAAAGCAGACATAGAGTAACATAAACCTGAGAATAATCATAAAACCGAAATTTAACCACACTTTCGATTTGAAAGAAGACGGAGCGTCGTGTACAACCAATAGTGAAGCCATTTTCATTTGAATTTGTTGTTGAATGTAGACAACAAAGCACCGCAACAAGCGCCACCTTGTGGATGTAATACGCAAATGTAAATGATCAGATTAAACTCTGAGAAAACCGGAAAGTAAAACAGATAATTTTATAATTAAATATCGCAATACTTTGCGCTACTGTATCGATATAATTTCGTGCGCAAAATATCGCGATACCGAACAGAATCGATTTTTTCCCCCACCACAAGTAAATAAGTTATTTATTATGGTCTGATAAATCTGCATAAATCTGCATACTGTTGGGTACCACATTTCCAAGTAAATACAATACTTTTATGTTTACTTTAGTTTTCTTATTGATACTGTTATGTTTCAATAAATAAGCTAAACCCATCGGCCCACATCAACTTTTCGATTTAATAATCCGGCCCTCGAATGAAGCTAATTGAATAGCCCTGCTGTACACTAATGACTGCACTTCTAAAGACCCCTCTGTCAAGCTCCTGAAATTTGCCGACGACACCACTGTCATCGGTCTCATCCGAAACGGTGACGAGTCTGCTTACAGACTGGAGGTTGAACAGCTGGCTGTCTGGTGCAGTTACAACAACCTTGAGCTGAACACGCTCAAAACAGTGGAGATGATCGTGGACTTCAGGAGGAACAGCCCAGCACTCCCCCCACTCACCATCATGAACAGCACTGTGGAAGCAGTGGAGTCATTCAGGTTCCTGGGCACTATCATCTCTCAGGACCTGAAGTGGGACAATCACATTGACTCCACTGTGAAAAAGGCCCAGCAGAGACTGTACTTCCTTCACCAGCTGAGGAAGTTCAACTTGCCACAGGAGCTGCTGATTCAGTTCTACTCAGCCGTCATTGAGTCTGTTTTATGCACTTCCATCACTGTCTGGTTTGGTTCAGCTACCAAATCAGACATCAGGAGACTACAACGGACAGTCCGGACTGCGGAGAGGATTATTGGTGCCCCCCTGCCAACCCTCCAGGACCTGTACTCTTCCAGAGTGAGGAAGAGAGCAGGTAAAATCATCACAGACTCCACTCACCCTGGACACCTCCTGTTTGAACTGTTACCGTCAAGACGGCGACTCAGATCACTGGCCACAAGAACATCTCGGCACAGGAACAGTTTCTTCCCACAGGCCATCTCCCTTCTGAACAGTTAACACTCCTCCCAAGGCATATGCCTTCAAGTGCATTACTCCCACTGTTTAGTGCAATACCCTACAACTCAGGTTAACTTATATGTAGATTTTTTATTTATAATATTCAAAACACTGTAAATATGTTCATAGTTCATAATCTGTAAATCTGAAAATGTCTATTCTGACTAAATCCAACTGTGATACTTTTATTCTCATATATTTATATTTTTATTTTTTATTCTTATAATTTGTAGTATTATGTTTCTTGTTGTATTTGTATTTGTATATGTCCACTGGAAGCCTCAGTACCAAAACAAATTCCTTGTGTGTGCAAGCACACTTGGCAATAAAGCTCTTTCTGATTCTGATTGCTGGAGGAACACACACACACACACACAGCACTGAGTACACACATCGTTGGAGGAGCACACACACACACACACACACACAGCACTGAGTACACACATCGTTGGAGGAGCACACACACAGCACTGAGTACACACATCGCTGGAGGAGCACACACACACACACACACACACACACACACACACACACACACACACAGCACTGAGTACACACATCGTTGGAGGAGCACACACACAGCACTGAGTACACACATCGCTGGAGGAGCACACACACACACACACACACACACACACAGCACTGAGTACACACATCGTTGGAGGAGCCCACACACACACACAGCACTGAGTACACACATCGCTGGAGGAGCACACACACACACACACACACACACACAGCACTGAGTACACACATCGCTGGAGGAGCACACACACACACACACACACACACACACAGCACTGAGTACACACATCGCTGGAGGAGCACGCACACACACACACTACACTAATATCTGAACACAACAACACTAATATCTGAACAATCACACTTCTTCACAGCCAGAGATCGACCGATGCAGATTATTTGCATGTTTAATAACCGATAACGATATACAGAACCGATGTTTATGGTGTGATTCCTGTTTTTGAGAATTATGACAACACTGTATTAAACAAACGGTTTTATTGAACACTAACTACTGTAAACTACATACACAACAGTGCTGGGCAACGATTAATCACATCCACAATAAAAGTTTGTGTTTACATAATATATGTGTGTGTACTGTGTACTTATTATTTTGTATATATAAATACACACACATGCATGTATATATTTAAGAAAAAATTGTTATTTATATATAAAATATTTATATATAATATAAATTAAGTATAAATATATATACAGAATATACATGCAAATATTTATTAAATGTGTATTTATATATACAAAATAATAAGTACACAGTACACACACATATATTATGTAAACACAAACTTTTATTGTGGATGTGATTAATCGTTGCCCAGGACTAATACAAAACAAAACACACTTCTCACACACACACACACACACACACACACACACACAGAGAGAGAGAGACAATCAAATTCAGCGCTTTTATTTCCAACATGCATTAATTTATTCAATAAACATTAATTTATTTAATTAATGTAAACTTATGTCTTTATTGGGACAGGATTGAGGAATTACGTGACTCTGAGTTTTTTAGCACCAGGTTTAAACTACACATCAAGCATTTATGTAACATCTTATGTGTGCATTAATGGCTGTTATGTTAGTTAAATAAAGTTTCTGAACTAAGTTATTTTCCCTCTGAACACGTTGACAGATCTCCTCAGACGCAGCGCTTTAATGCCGGTCTAGCGCACAATTCTCAGAACGGCCACAAGATGGCGCCATTTACCGGCGAATCCGATATTGCAAAACCGATACGCGATTATGGGAAAATGCTTAAATATCGGGAAAACCGATTATCGGTCGATCTCTATTTGCAGCAGAATTTGTATATTTGAAGCTACTTTACAACCAACTGTATGTGTACAGAAATACAGCTGAGCAGACATGAAGCCTGTGATCTACTGCGCGCACACACACACACACACACACACACACACACACGTCTGTCTGAGCGGGTCACTCCACGACAGAAGATCCATGTCAACTATAATCATCCTCACAAACACAGTGGAGTTTCTGCCTTTCTGTATTTACAGTCACACCAAAATATATTCAGACTCCTTCAATATTTCTCACATTATCACAGTTTATTCGTTATAGTTTAGAAAATGGTAATAAAATATGATGTTATTAAATCAGTTGATATTTCACTGGTTTTGTCCGTCCTTCTGTTAGACTCTCACACATGAATTATGTTGAATATCTGTCAGCTGTTAAATTTAACTACACGATTAGATAATATCAGTTTAGCTCAACCAATCACCAAGCAATGCTTCATGTTGTTCAGTCTGTGCTGTAAAAAGGTGCATTAGTTATTAAAGAAAAAACACTTCAGTAAAACATGATCAGCTCAAAGTGTCCCAATCATTTCTGGTCCCAAATTTTTATAAAGTTTACTGGTTGTCACTGTATGAAGAATATTGGGAATAATATGTCACAGTTTATTTTATTTTGCGTTCCTCACTTACAGAAATGAACTATAGTGTCCTGCACACACTAGTAAACAATATAAAACATGATATCTGTGTCTGAATAACGTTTGGTTTGACTGTATAAAGACAGAAGCTATATTTTGAAGACTGTCTCTGAAACGTTGCGTTTGGATGCACCGATCACACACGAGCTGCTGAGACTCTTCTGCATGAGTGTGTGATGGAGCGCCCGTCGTGGAGCGACTCGCCGACACACACACTTTACTTACAGGCAGTTTCCTGCACCATCGAGGGATCTGAGAGCATCCCGGAGACGCAAGAACAGAACCAGTCAACACAGAACACACATGCAGCATGCAGTGAAGCGAACGTGTGTGTGTGTGTGTGTGTGTGTGAGAGCCGTCAGTTGCACAGGGTCATGCGGGTCAATCGTGTGAATGATGAAGCGAGTCTTACGTGGGATTGGATACGCGAATCTGTCGGGGTGTTTGGCGTGTGTCTGAGAGTGTGTGTGAGAGTGTATATGTGAGTGTGTGTGTGTGTGAGAGAGAGAGAGAGAGTGTGTGTGTGTTTGTGTGTAAGTGTGTGTGTGTGTGTGTGTGTGTGTGTGTGTGAACTCACCTCAGTCATGGCGGGAGTGATGGTGGGCGCCGCGATGAACACGACGTAGGGCGCAAACTCAGCCGTCCGCAGAACCTTCAGCGCCTGTGAACACAACGCAAGCTCGTCAGAAGCGCTCGGGGAGACAGCGGGAGGATCCGGGCCGGCCCGTACCTGCGGCTCCACGTCCAGGATCGCCACCAGGCCCTGCTCGTGGATCTGCCGGATCGTCTCCAGACGTGTGCCGTACATGGCGTCCTCGTGGCTGCCGTACTCCAGGTAATCGTTGTTGGAGATGTCCTGCATCATCTGGTCATGTGACACGAAGAAGTAGTTCTTCCCGTTCTCCTCGTCCTTCTTCGGAGGTCTGGTCGTGTCTGTTGGGGAGATGTGTGTGTGTGTGTGTGTGTGAGAGCCGTCAGTTGCACAAGGTCATGCGGGTAAATCGTGTGAATGATGAAGCGAGTCTTACGTGGGATTGGATACGCGAATCTGTCGGGGTGTTTGGCGATAAGAGTGTTCTTGATGTGTCTCCGGCCGACTCCGTGAGCGCCTGCGGACACACACACACACACACACACACACACACACACACACGATCTCTGAACACTCAAATCATCTAAAAACTTCTTTATGCAAACATTAAGGAAACATTCCATTTTATCATTCTTCAAACATGGGATTCTTGCTTTTAAATGTTCTCTGATTGTTACTTTTGAATGTTCTCTGAACGTTACTTTTGAATGTTCTCTGAACGTTACTTTTGAATGTTCTCTGAACGTTACTTTTGAATGTTCTCTGATCGTTACTTTTGAATGTTCTCTGAACGTTACTTTTGAATGTTCTCTGATCGTTACTTTTGAATGTTCTCTGAACGTTACTTTTGAATGTTCTCTGAACGTTACTTTTGAATGTTCTCTGAACGTTACTTTTGAATGTTCTCTGAACGTTACTTTTCAATGTTCTCTGATCGTTACTTTTGAATGTTCTCTGATTGTTACTTTTGAATGTTCTCTGAACGTTACTTTTCAATGTTCTCTGATCGTTACTTTTGAATGTTCTCTGAACGTTACTTTTCAATGTTCTCTGAACGTTACTTTTCAATGTTCTCTGATCGTTACTTTTGAATGTTCTTTGAACGTTACTTTTCAATGTTCTCTGATTGTTACTTTTGAATGTTCTCTGAACGTTACTTTTGAATGTTCTCTGAACGTTACTTTTGAATGTTCTCTGAACGTTACTTTTCAATGTTCTCTGATCGTTACTTTTGAATGTTCTCTGATTGTTACTTTTGAATGTTCTCTGAACGTTACTTTTCAATGTTCTCTGATCGTTACTTTTGAATGTTCTCTGAACGTTACTTTTGAATGTTCTCTGAACGTTACTTTTCAATGTTCTCTGATCGTTACTTTTGAATGTTCTCTGATTGTTACTTTTGAATGTTCTCTGAACGTTACTTTTCAATGTTCTCTGATCGTTACTTTTGAATGTTCTCTGATTGTTACTTTTGAATGTTCTCTGAACGTTACTTTTGAATGTTCTCTGATCGTTACTTTTGAATGTTCTTTGAACGTTACTTTTCAATGTTCTCTGAACATTACTTTTCAATGTTCTCTGAACGTTACTTTTCAATGTTCTCTGAACGTTACTTTTCAATGTTCTCTGAACGTTACTTTTGAATGTTCTCTGAACGTTACTTTTGAATGTTCTCTGAACGTTACTTTTGAATGTTCTCTGATTGTTACTTTTGAATGTTCTCTGAACGTTACTTTTGAATGTTCTCTGATCGTTACTTTTGAATGTTCTTTGAACGTTACTTTTCAATGTTCTCTGAACATTACTTTTCAATGTTCTCTGAACGTTACTTTTGAATGTTCTCTGAACGTTACTTTTCAATGTTCTCTGAACGTTACTTTTGAATGTTCTCTGAACGTTACTTTTGAATGTTCTCTGAACGTTACTTTTGAATGTTCGCTGAACGTTACTTTTGAATGTTCTCTGATTGTTACTTTTGAATGTTCTCTGAACGTTACTTTTGAATGTTCTCTGATTGTTACTTTTCAATGTTCTCTGAACGTTACTTTTGAATGTTCTCTGAACGTTACTTTTCAATGTTCTCTGAACGTTACTTTTCAATGTTCTCTGAACGTTACTTTTGAATGTTCGCTGAACGTTACATTTGAATGTTCTCTGATTGTTACTTTTGAATGTTCGCTGAACGTTACTTTTGAATGTTCTCTGATTGTTACTTTTCAATGTTCTCTGAACGTTACTTTTGAATGTTCTCTGAACGTTACTTTTGAATGTTCTCTGAACGTTACTTTTCAATGTTCTCTGAACGTTACTTTTCAATGTTCTCTGAACGTTACTTTTGAATGTTCTCTGAACGTTACTTTTCAATGTTCTCTGAACGTTACTTTTCAATGTTCTCTGAACGTTACTTTTCAATGTTCTCTGAACGTTACTTTTCAATGTTCTCTGAACGTTACTTTTCAATGTTCTCTGAACGTTACTTTTCAATGTTCTCTGAACGTTACTTTTGAATGTTCTCTGAACGTTACTTTTCAATGTTCTCTGAACGTTACTTTTCAATGTTCTCTGATTGTTACTTTTCAATGTTCTCTGAACGTTACTTTTCAATGTTCTCTGATTGTTACTTTTGAATGTTCTCTGAACGTTACTTTTGAATGTTCTCTGAACGTTACTTTTGAATGTTCTCTGAACGTTACTTTTGAATGTTCGCTGAACGTTACTTTTGAATGTTCTCTGATTGTTACTTTTGAATGTTCTCTGAACGTTACTTTTGAATGTTCTCTGATTGTTACTTTTCAATGTTCTCTGAACGTTACTTTTGAATGTTCTCTGAACGTTACTTTTCAATGTTCTCTGAACGTTACTTTTCAATGTTCTCTGAACGTTACTTTTCAATGTTCTCTGAACGTTACTTTTCAATGTTCTCTGAACGTTACTTTTCAATGTTCTCTGAACGTTACTTTTGAATGTTCGCTGAACGTTACATTTGAATGTTCTCTGATTGTTACTTTTGAATGTTCTCTGAACGTTACTTTTGAATGTTCTCTGAACGTTACTTTTCAATGTTCTCTGAACGTTACTTTTCAATGTTCTCTGAACGTTACTTTTCAATGTTCTCTGAACGTTACTTTTCAATGTTCTCTGAACGTTACTTTTCAATGTTCTCTGAACGTTACTTTTCAATGTTCTCTGAACGTTACTTTTCAATGTTCTCTGAACGTTACTTTTGAATGTTCTCTGAACGTTACTTTTCAATGTTCTCTGAACGTTACTTTTCAATGTTCTCTGAACGTTACTTTTCAATGTTCTCTGAACGTTACTTTTCAATGTTCTCTGATCGTTACTTTTCAATGTTCTCTGATCGTTACTTTCAATGTTCTCTGAACGTTACTTTTCAATGTTCTCTGAACGTTACTTTTGAATGTTCTCTGAACGTTACTTTTCAATGTTCTCTGATCGTTACTTTTGAATGTTATCTGATCGTTACTTTTGAATGTTCTCTGAACGTTACTTTTCAATGTTCTCTGATCGTTACTTTTCAATGTTCTCTGATCGTTACTTTCAATGTTCTCTGAACGTTACTTTTCAATGTTCTCTGAACGTTACTTTTCAATGTTCTCTGAACGTTACTTTTCAATGTTCTCTGAACGTTACTTTTCAATGTTCTCTGAACGTTACTTTTCAATGTTCTCTGAACGTTACTTTTCAATGTTCTCTGAACGTTACTTTTCAATGTTCTCTGAACGTTACTTTTGAATGTTCTCTGAACGTTACTTTTCAATGTTCTCTGAACGTTACTTTTCAATGTTCTCTGAACGTTACTTTTCAATGTTCTCTGAACGTTACTTTTCAATGTTCTCTGATCGTTACTTTTCAATGTTCTCTGATCGTTACTTTCAATGTTCTCTGAACGTTACTTTTCAATGTTCTCTGAACGTTACTTTTGAATGTTCTCTGAACGTTACTTTTCAATGTTCTCTGAACGTTACTTTTGAATGTTATCTGATCGTTACTTTTGAATGTTCTCTGAACGTTACTTTTCAATGTTCTCTGATCGTTACTTTCAATGTTCTCTGAACGTTACTTTTCAATGTTCTCTGAAACAAGTAGCAACATTTAAATGTTAGATGAACGTCCAACTGTTTCAGTTCCATGATCAATGTATAAATAATGTTTTTGTGGTAATGTTTTAAACATTATTAAAGACCAGATTACACTGAACGAATGTTCTATTAACCCTTGTGCATCAATTAAAAAAAGTTACACATAGGTACACAGAGGACAAAAATGTCCATGTTTAAAAACTGTCATAAAAATGGGAAGCTTGGGAGCACAGACTTAAGTTTGGTATCATTTTAAAGAAGACCCTTGGCAGATTATTGCTGAAGTAAAAAAATTATAATAAGTAAATCCAAAAAAAAGTTATATAGGTATAAGTTTATGAAAATTATTTATGAAAATTATTTTATACAAAATATATATTTTATAAATCAAATTGAACTCTAAAACGGCAAGAAAATAAAAGCCATAAATCTAACTAAATTGTGTTCCAAATTTGAGGATGATATCTCAAAAAATGAGCTTTCGGTAAGAGTTTGTTTGGGCGCAGTAACAGATTTTCCCCATTGGGTGCCAGCAAAACTCCACTAGTCACACAGTGATTGGATTTGTTATTTGCAGTTGAGTTTTTCTCTCTCAATATTACAAACACACACATGCACACACACACATATTTTTTTATAACACACATACTAACCACACTCTGACATCCATACCAACACACCCACACAAATATCGTTGCATAATTTATCCAATTGGCTCTATAATATGCCGAAGCAGAAAACAGGAATAAAGCGATATTTGTTTTAGAGGCCAAACCTGGAAAAATGGCACCATCTGATAAAAAAATAGTCAAAATTAAAAATTTTAAGCCTTGCCAACATAATGAAAGCCTCTTAACAAAGATTGCATCATTTTATAGTTGAATGGCCCTGAGATTAAAAATTGCAGTTTTAATGGGTTTCAATGGGGACATTTTTGTCCAAAAGGCGCTGAGAGGGAAGTTTTTTTTGTACCTAGTGCAAAAAAGATTTTTCAAAGGAAATGGGGGTGAAATAGTAAAATTACAATAAAAATACACACCTGTGCCAAAATTCATGCAGTTAACATTAACAAAAAAAAAAAAGTTACACATAGCTACAAAGTGGACAAAAATGTCCATGTCAAAAAACTGTCATAAAAATTTTAGGTTTGGGTACAAAGACTTAAGTTTGGTCTCATTTTAAAGAGGACCCTTGGCAGATTATTGCTGAAGTTAAACAAGTGAAAAAAGTCAAACCAAAAATTTTGTATAGAGGTTTAAGTTTATGAAAATTATTTATGAACATTATTATCGTTATTTTATATAAAATATATATTTTATGAAACATGTTGAACTCTAAAACTGATATAAATTCAAAGCCATAAATCTAAACAAGTTGTGTTCCAAATTTGAGGATGATATCTCAAAAAATGAGCTTTCGGTAAGAGTTTGTTTGGGCGCAGTAACAGATTTTCCCCATTGGGTGCCAGCAAAACTCCACTGGTCACACAGTAATTGGATTTTAGATTTGCAATTGAGTTTTTCTCTCTCAAATATTACAAGCACACAAACACATATACACACACATTTTTTTTTATTACACACATACAAACCACACTCTGACATCCATACCAACACACCCACACAATTATCGTTCCACAATTTATCCAATTGGCTCTATAATATGCCGAAGCAGAAAACAGGAATAAAGCGATATTTGTTTTATAGGCCAAACCTGGAAAAATGGCACCATCTGATAAAAAATAGTAAAAATTTAAATTTTGAAGCCTTGTCAACAGAATGAAAGCCTCTTAACAAAGATTGCATCATTTTATAGTTAAATGGCCCTGGGATTAAAAATTGCAGTTTTAATGGGTTTCAATGGGGACATTTTTGTCCAAAAGGCGCTGAGTGGGAGTATTTTGTGTAGCTAGTGCAAAAAATATTTTTTTAAGAAAATGGCGGTGAAATAGTAAAATTCCAATAAAAACACACACCTGTGCCAAATTTTATGCAGTTAGCATTAACACTGGCAAAGTGATCAAAAAAACAAAACTGAAAAGGACAAAAATGTCCATAAGGATGCACAAGGGTTAACGTTACTGGAAGAACGTTTGTTCATAACTTTAGAGACCCTTGTTCTGAGAGCATTCCCTGTTCACTGAATAATGACTCTATTGTCTTTACAGCCGAATCTGAGTTAGTCTCATATCTGATGTTTCCATCATTGATTGTGTTCTTGTGAAGCGCTTTGAGCCGATCTCTTACCCAGCAGCACCAGCGTTTTCCTCTTGAACGCGGGCAACTTCACTACCTCTTCATACGTCACCAGATCTAGTTGGTCAAAGACTGGAGGAAAGAGAGAGCTGGGTCAGCGAGTGAGTGACGCTCATGGAGGGACGTGACACAGGAAATGTCGTCACTCCAATCAAATGTGATGAGACATGCCAAGATGAATTCTGGGATTGCTTAAAAACGTCTTTAAATGTTGCGTGAGATACATTAAAGGTGCCATATGTTAAAATTGAGGTAAAAATATCCAAAAAATGAGCTACACGTATCAGAAGAATGAGAAGAATTAAGTGCAATGATGTCATTAAAAAAATGACAAGTTATAGTGCTGCCGAGATATAAACCTGAATTAGCA
>JAPDVR010000011.1:49988286-50003286 GCA_026230005.1 Gila orcuttii | reverse complement strand
ACAAGAACAGATTATAATTAGGGCTGTCAATCAACTGAACATTTTATAGGAAGTAATTACATGAATCATTTATTATACCAGGTGAAGATCATAGAAAGACATTACAGCATTAAATGAGTAAATCAATCGATAGACTTTCACTGCATTCTGTTGTTGAATTTCAGCCACATAAAACACTGTCGCACTGAAACTGAACCGACAGCCCTAGTTATAATGTAACGGCGTGTCACTCACACACACACACACAGTCAACCAATCAGATGTGAGCAAACCCCACTGACGGACAGCATGGGCGTGTTTAAGAAGCCAGTCATCTGAGGGGGGAGGAGCCAATCGTACCACAGGAGGGTTAGTGTATGAACCGCCACTATGGGATGCTGGGAGTCTAAAGCACCAACTAGAGGAGCAAAGCCTGATGGGAGACTCAGAATCAAAGATGGGAAATGAATCCGGGTCTGTGGGTCGAGTGGAACTGCTCTACTGGGTCCGAGAAACTCACCTTCCGAAACATTTTATCCTTGACTGCAGGTCTGGAGATCTAAGGGTTTGAAAGCATCACACACACACACACACACACACACATCATGCAGTAGAACAGACCTAACATGGACAGGAAATGGCAGGATGTTGCAGAAACCGCATTTTAAAGCAGTCGGGTGAATCAAAGGACAATCACATCCAACACAAACACAAGAGGAAATATGCATTAAAAAAAAATCACCCGTTAACAAAGTGATGCAAAAAAAAACCCTGACTGATATAAAAAAATCTGGCTTTCTGAAGCTTTCAGCAGCCAATAAGAGTGCAGAACTCAGGATTTCTCACAGAATCAGGATAATCAGAGCAGAAACAGAATTGAAAACTCCAGAGATTCGCTTTAGTTGAGGGATGTGAACGTTTCTCAGAGACAGTATGTTGAGATATACGGTTCGCGTCACATTGTCAGGTGGTTCTCGGTGTGAACAGATCTTCAGGTCGAGCAGCTGAGACACACACACACACACACACACACACTCATGTGATCAGCAACACGGACTCTCACCTGTCTTCCTTTGGGCTGAATAGTTGATGGCAGATCCTGCATAGACAAGATTTCTTTATAAACTGTTCAATTACTACTAAATTTCAGTTTCAAATTTAAATATTATGTGTTTGAAAAAACTGACGGCTTAGGGCGTTTTCACACTGGACTTGTTTGTTTCAGAACCTGGTGCGTTTTCTCACTTAGTTCGGTGCATTTAGGCATATATGAACACGGCAATCGTGCTCGGATTCACACCGGTTCGGTTGAGCTTTGGTCGAGCTTCTGTTGAATTTAGGTTGAGTTTAGGTTGAATTTAGGTTGAGCTTCGGTTGAGATTCGGTTGAGTTTAGGTTGAGCTTCGGTTGAGCTTCAGTTGAGTTTAGGTTGAGTTTCGGTTGAGTTTAGGTAGAACTTTGGTTGAGTTTAGGTTGAGTTTCGGTTGAGTTTCGGTAGAGCTTCGGTTGAGTTTCGGTTGAGCTTCGGTTGACCTTCGGTTGAGTTTCGGTTGACCTTCGGTTGAGTTTAGGTTGAGTTTAGGTTGAGCTTCGGTTGAGTTTAGGTTGAGCTTCGGTTGAGTTTAGACTGAGCTTCTGTTGAATTTCGGTTGAGTTTAGGTAGAGCTTCGGCTGAGTTTAGGTTGAGTTTCGGTTGAGTTTAGGTAGAGCTTCGGTTCAGTTTAAGTTGAGTTTCGGTTGAGTTTCGGTTGAGCTTTGGTTGAGCTTCGGTTGAGCTTAGGTTGAGCTTCGGTTGAGTTTATGTTGAGCTTCGGTTGAGTTTAGGTTGAGTTTAGGTTGAGCTTTGGTTGAGTTTATGTTGAGCTTCAGTTGAATTTAGGTTGAGTTTAGGTAGAGCTTCGGTTGAGTTTAGGTTGAGTTTCGGTTGAGTTTAGGTAGAGTTTCGGTTAATTTTAGGTTGAGCTTCGGTTGAGCTTCGGTTGAGCTTAGATTGAGCTTAGATTGAGCTTCTGTTTAATTTAGGTTGAGTTTAGGTAGAGCTTCGGTTGAGTTTAGGTTGAGTTTCGGTTGAGTTTAGGTAGAGCTTCGGTTGAGCTTCAGTTGAGTTTCGGTTGAGTTTAGGTAGAGCTTTGGTTGAGTTTAGGTTGAGTTTCGGTTGAGTTTAGGTAGAGCTTCGGTTGAGTTTCGGTTGAGCTTCGGTTGAGTTTAGGTTGAGTTTAGGTTGAGCTTCGGTTGAGTTTAGATTAAGCTTCTGTTGAATTTATGTTGAGTTTAGGTGGAGCTTCGGCTGAGTTTAGGTTGAGTTTCGGTTGAGTTTAGGTAGAGCTTCGGTTGAGTTTAAGTTGAGTTTCGGTTGAGTTCCGGTTGAGCATTGGTTGAGCTTCGGTTGAGCTTAGGTTGAGATTAGGTTGAGCTTCGGCTGAGTTTAGGTTGAGCTTCGGTTGAGTTTAGGTTGAGCTTTGGTTGAGTTTAGATTGCGCTACGGTTGAATTTAGGTTGAGTTTAGGTAGAGCTTCGGTTGAGTTTAGGTTGAGTTTAGGTTGAGTTTAGGTTGAGCTTTGGTTGAGTTTAGATTGAGCTACTGTTGAATTTAGGTTGAGTTTAGGTAGAGCTTCGGTTGAGTTTCGGTTGAGTTTCGGTTGAGTTTCGGTTGAGTTTAGGTAGAGCTTCGGTTGAGTTTAGGTTGAATTTCGGTTGAGTTTAAGTTGAGATTAGGTTGGGCTTCGGTTGAGCTTCAGTTGAGTTTAGGTTGAGTTTCGGTTGAGTTTAGGTAGTGCTTTGGTTGAGTTTCGGTTGAGTTTCGGTTGAGTTTAGGTAGAGCTTCGGTTGAGTTTCGGTTGAGCTTCGGTTGACCTTCGGTTGAGCTTAGGTTGAGCTTCGGTTGAGTTTAGGTTGAGTTTAGGTTTAGCTTTGGTTGAGTTTATGTGGAGCTTCGGTTGAATTTAGGTTGAGTTTAGGTAGAGCTTCGGTTGAGTTTAGGTTGAGTTTCAGTTGAGTTTAGGTTGAGCTTCGGTTGAGTTTAGGTTGAGCTTTGGTTGAGTTTATGTTGAGCTTCGGTTGAATTTAGGTTGAGTTTCGGTTGAGTTTAGATTGCGCTTCGGTTGAATTTAGGTTGAGTTTAGGTTGAGCTTCGGTTGAGTTTAGATTGAGCTTCGGTTGAATTTAGGTTGAGTTTCGGTTGAGTTTAGATTGCGCTTCGGTTGAATTTAGGTTGAGTTTAGGTTGAGCTTCGGTTGAGTTTAGATTGAGCTTCTGTTGAATTTATGTTGAGTTTAGGTAGAGCTTCGGCTGAGTTTAGGTTGAGTTTCGGTTGAGTTTAGGTAGAGCTTCGGTTGAGTTTAAATTGAGTTTCGGTTGAGTTCCGGTTGAGCTTTGGTTGAGCTTCGGTTGAGTTTAGGTTGAGCTTCGGTTGAGTTTAGGTTGAGTTTAGGTTGAGCTTTGGTTGAGTTTATGTGGAGCTTCGGTTGAATTTAGGTTGAGTTTAGGTAGAGCTTCGGTTGAGTTTAGGTTGAGTTTCAGTTGAGTTTAGGTTGAGCTTCGGTTGAGTTTAGGTTGAGTTTAGGTTGAGCTTTGGTTGAGTTTATGTTGAGCTTCGGTTGAATTTAGGTTGAGTTTCGGTTGAGTTTAGATTGCGCTTCGGTTGAATTTAGGTTGAGTTTAGGTAGAGCTTCGGTTGAGTTTAGGTTGAGTTTCGGTTGAGTTTAGGTTGAGTTTCGGTTGAGTTTCGGAAGAGCTTCGGTTGAGTTTCGGTTGAGCTTCGGTTGAGTTTAGGTTGAGCTTCGGTTGAGTTTAGGTTGAGTTTAGGTTTAGCTTTGGTTGAGTTTATGTGGAGCTTCGGTTGAATTTAGGTTGAGTTTAGGTAGCGCTTCGGTTGAGTTTAGGTTGAGTCTCAGTTGAGTTTAGGTTGAGCTTCGGTTGAGTTTAGGTTGAGTTTAGGTTGAGCTTTGGTTGAGTTTATGTTGAGCTTCGGTTGAATTTAGGTTGAGTTTCGGTTGAGTTTAGATTGCGCTTCGGTTGAATTTAGGTTGAGTTTAGGTTGAGCTTCGGTTGAGTTTAGATTGAGCTTCTGTTGAATTTATGTTGAGTTTAGGTAGAGCTTCGGCTGAGTTTAGGTTGAGTTTCGGTTGAGTTTAGGTAGAGCTTCGGTTGAGTTTAAGTTGAGTTTCGGTTGAGTTCCGGTTGAGCTTTGGTTGAGCTTCGGTTGAGTTTAGGTTGAGCTTCGGTTGAGTTTAGGTTGAGCTTCGGTTGAGTTTAGGTTGAGCTTCGGTTGAGTTTAGGTTGAGTTTAGGTTGAGCTTTGGTTGAGTTTATGTGGAGCTTCGGTTGAATTTAGGTTGAGTTTAGGTAGAGCTTCGGTTGAGTTTAGGTTGAGTTTCAGTTGAGTTTAGGTTGAGCTTCGGTTGAGTTTAGGTTGAGTTTAGGTTGAGCTTTGGTTGAGTTTATGTTGAGCTTCGGTTGAATTTAGGTTGAGTTTCGGTTGAGTTTAGATTGCGCTTCGGTTGAATTTAGGTTGAGTTTAGGTAGAGCTTCGGTTGAGTTCCGGTTGAGTTTCGGTTGAGTTTAGGTTGAGTTTCGGTTGAGCTTCGGTTGAGTTTAGGTTGAGCTTCGGTTGAGTTTAGGTTGAGCTTCGGTTGAGTTTAGATTGAGCTTCTGTTGAATTTAGGTTGAGTTTAGGTAGAGCTTCGGTTGAGTTTAGGTTGAGTTTCGGTTGAGTTTAGGTAGAGCATCGGTTGAGTTTAAGTTGAGTTTCGGTTGAGTTTCGGTTGAGCTTTGGTTGAGCTTCGGTTGAGCTTAGGTTGAGATTAGGTTGGGCTTCGGCTGAGTTTAGGTTGAGCTTCGGTTGAGTTTAGGTTGAGCTTCGGTTGAGTTTAGATTGAGCTTCTGTTGAATTTAGGTTGAGTTTAGGTGGAGCTTTGGTTGAGTTTATGTTGAGCTTCGGTTGAGTTTAGGTTGAGTTTAGGTAGAGCTTCGGTTGAGTTTAGGTTGAGTTTAGGTAGAGCTTCGATTGAGTTTATGTTGAGCTTCGGTTGAATTTAGGTTGAGTTTAGGTAGAGCTTCGGTTAAATTTAGGTTGAGTTTAGGTAGAGCTTCGGTTGAGTTTAGGTTGAGTTTCGGTTGAGTTTAGGTAGAGCTTCGGTTGAGTTTAAGTTGAGTTTCGGTTGAGTTTCGGTTGAGCTTTGGTTGAGTTTATGTTGAGCTTCGGTTGAGTTTAGATTGAGCTTCGGTTGAGTTTATGTTGAGCTGCGGTTGAGTTTAGGTTGAGTTTAGGTTGAGCTTTGGTTGAGTTTATGTTGAGCTGCGGTTGAGTTTCGGTTGAGTTTAGGTAGAGCTTCGGTTGAGTTTAGGTTGAGTTTCGGTTGAGTTTAGGAAGAGCTTCGGTTGAGTTTAAGTTGAGTTTCGGTTGAGTTTAGATTGAGCTTCTGTTGAATTTAGGTTGAGTTTAGGTAGAACTTCGGTTGAGTTTAGGTTGAGTTTTGGTTGAGCTTAGGTGGAGCTTTAGTTGAGTTTATGTTGAGCTTCGGTTGAGTTTAGGTTGAGCTTCGGTTGAGTTTATGTTGAACTTCGGTTGAGTTTAGGTTGAGCTTCGGTTGAGTTTATGTTGAGCTTCGGTTGAATTTAGGTTGAGTATAGGTAGAGCTTCGGTTGAGTTTAGGTTGAATTTCGGTTGAGTTTAGGTAGAGCTTCGGTTGAGTTTAAGTTGAGTTTCGGTTCAGTTTCGGTTGAGCTTTGGTTGAGCTTCGGTTGAGCTTAGGTTGAGATTAGGTTGAGCTTCGGCTGAGTTTAGGTTGAGCTTCGGTTGAGTTTAGGTTGAGCTTCGGTTGAGTTTAGGTTGAGTTTAGGTAGAACTTCTGGTGGGGTTTAGGTTGAGTTTCGGTTGAGTTTAGGTAGAACTTTAGTTGAGTTTAAGTTGAGTTTCGGTTGAGTTTAGGTAGAGCTTTAGTTGAGTTTAAGTTGAGTTTCGGTTGAGCTTAGGTTGAGATTAGGTTGAGCTTCGGCTGAGTTTAGGTTGAGCTTCGGTTCAGTTTAGGTTGAGCTTCGGTTGAGTTTAGGTTGAGCTTCGGTTGAGTTTAGGTTGAGCTTTGGTTGAGTTTAGGTTGAGTTTAGGTTGAGCTTCGGTTGAGTTTAGGTTGAGCTTTGGTTGAGTTTAGGTTGAGTTTCATATTAGAAGCAGTGTCTGATTCTGTGAGTGAACGCATTAGTTATTATCACAGTTAATATAATTAATATAATTGATCAGTTAGAGCGGGAATGGCAGTGTTTGGTGAGTCTCGACAGCTACAGATAAGAGTAAACTCGCGGAGAAAACGTGTCACTGACGCTGAGGAAACTGACCAATAAGAGCCCATTTTTACTCACATGTGACTTGCATAAACAGATTTTGGTACGCTTTGAGATGTTGCCTTGTGAAAGCGAACCAAACCGATTAGAAAATGCAACATTGTAACAAATTAAATCCCTATTTTGGGAACAAAGCAAATGATCTACAGGTCTGAAAACGCCCTCAAACTGTTAAAACATACAATAATGGGTTTTTTCACCCAAAAATGAAATTACTTTACGTAAGACTTTCATTCATGAAGATATTTCTAATTGAAAGTCTCTTCATCCAAAACTAAAGGGATGGTAAAATAAACCCATAAGAATGGAGCGGTTTAATCTTGATCTTCTGAAGAGACACGGTCAACAGTTTTGATTTATGCTTTTGTCCACATATAAACATTGATCAGCTTATGGGTTTGTAGAGACATGAGGCAAACTAACTGATTATAGAATTTCATTTTTGGGTGACCTTTCCCTTTAACACCACAGTGTTTACAATCCACAGTACTGCAAGAAAAGAGTCTAAGCTTTCATCTAACCATATGAACCCATAATGCATTGTGCTGTGGTTTTGTAGGACTCTCTGTAGACTGTTGTCTTACTAAGATGGAGCTGGTGACGCTGGAGTGTCCGTTGGCAGGAGACTGTCTGGACAGATCCGGGGAATCTTTCTGAAACGCCACAGAAACACAGGAAGACGTGGTCAAACACACACTGCTGGTGTTCCAGGAGTGGCCAGAAGGGGGCGCTCTGGGGAAACACTTACATCACAGGACAGAGACTGGCTGCGGTAACTGGGCACGATTTTAAAGGTGATGCTGCCTCGCATCTCGCGCTGAGAGAAAACACAAACACACAAATACATGACTCAAACTGATGCAAACACATTAACTTTGTGTGTGTGTGTGTGTGTGTCAAGTCAAGTCAAGTCAAATATATTTATATAGCGCTTTTCACAATACAGATTGTATCAAAGCTGCTTCACAGTATCAATCAAAACAACTTAACAATGTTTGTTTATTACTGGAAAAAAGACATCCAAGTTTGGTAGAGCTGATCAATGGTATGATTGGTTAATTAATTTGAATATCCCCAACTGAGCAAGCCAAAGGCAACAGTGGCAAGGAACAGAAAAACTCCATCCAGTGACCTAATGGTGTCCTAACACCCCATGAGATGACCCAATGGAGAAAAAAAACCTTGGGAGAACCCAGGCTCAGTCGGGGGCCAGTTCTCCTCTGGCGTTTATCAACTAGAGGCCGAATTTACAGTAACTGTAAGATAAAAAATTTATATGAATGCCTGGCTAAATAGATGCGTCTTCAGTCTAGTTTTAAACTGGGAGAGCGAGTCTGAGCTACGAACAATATCAGGAAGGCTATTCCAGAGCTTCGGAGCTAAATGTGAAAATGCTCTGCCTCCTTTGGTGGATCTGGATATCCTAGGAATGACCAGAAGCCTCGAATCTAGTGATCTTAAAGAGCGCGATGGATTGTAAGGCGATAGAAGATCCGTTAAATAGACTGGAGCTAAACCATTTAGAGCTTTATAAGTCAAAAGCAATACCTTGTATTTAATACGGAACTTTATAGGTAACCAATGAAGTGATGATAAAATCGGTGTTATATGATCATATTTTCTTGATCTAGTAAGAACTCTAGCGGCTGCATTTTGGACTAACTGTAGCTTGTTTATTGAAGATGCAGGACAACCAGCTAATAAAGCATTACAGTAATCTAGTCTCGAGGTCATGAATGCATGAACTAACTTTTCTGCATCAGAAACACGTTACGTAGCTTAGCAATGTTTCTAAGGTGGAAAAAGGCTGTTTTTGTAACATATGAAATATGCTTTTCAAAAAAGCATTTTTGTGTGTGTGAGAGAGTGTGTAAGTGTGTGTTTGTGTGTATAAGTGAGTTTGTGTGTGTGTGTGAGAGAGAGTATATTAGAGTGAGTGAGTGAGTGTGTGTTTGTGTGTATAAGTGAGTGTGTGTGTGTGTGTTTATACAAATTTGTACCCAGAAGTGAGTTAAATCTGACAATATTCCCCAAAACTCTCCTTTTGGGGAAGTAATAACATTTTTATTTTATTTGGAAAAACACAAAGTTTCCTGCGAGGGCTGATGTGTGGTTTAGGGTTAGAGAATATGTCCTCATTTAGAGAAGTGAGTTAATGTGCGTCAAATCTGCTTTCAGTGTCAATATATGGAATTATGAATGTTATGCTGATTAAGATCTGTTCTGTTCATTGGCTTAATACGTCATAATTAGTTTCACGTTAACCTCGATTATAGTCGATACACACTGCAAATCATGATGTTCTTCCTCAGTGTTTCTGTCTCGTCTTCCAGCACAAACATCAAACATTCTTAAATCAAGATACATTTACTGGAGAAGCAGAATGACTGAAGATAAGAAGAAACATGTATCAAAATTAAGTAAAAAAATGTTGTTGGGGGCAGAAAAATAATCCTGTTTTAAATTTTTGAATTCAGTTTATTTTTCAGACTCATTGGCAGATATTAGATCTTGTTTTAAGCTCAAACTCACTTCATTTTCATGCTTTCTTTTAGTAATCAAGATTTAATCTTCAGTCATTCTGCTCCTCCAGTAAATGCATCTCGATTTAAGAACGTTTAGATGTTTGAGATGGAAAACATCTCAGATGCAGAAGAACCGAGGAAGTGAAATGTTAGATTGGGTCACAGGTTTACTCAGACAGTCCCAGCAGTGACTCAATGTTGTCTCTGGTTATGAGTGTGTGTGTGTGTGTGTGTGTGTGTTGTGGTGTTCCTCACACACACACCAGCATCTTCTGCAGCTGCTCCACCGTCTGATTGGCTACGCTGATGCCGTTGATTTCACGGATCTCGTCTCCAACATGCAGCGTCCCTGAAAAACACAGCGTAGGTGAGCGCAGCGTCACACACACACACACACACACGCACACGCACACACACACACACACACACACACCTTGTCTGTGGATCATCCCTCCATGCATGATTCTGGCCACAATGCAGTGGTTCAGATCGTTCATCTTCAGAGTGATTCCCTGTCAACACAAACAAACCTGATGATATCGATGCACATCCGTCTGAACGGCTTCATATCACACACATCTGACACACACACACACACACATCTCATCTCGTCTCATCTCAAAGCTCTCGATCTACTTAACTGGATCTGATAACAGTGTCTTAGTTTAATCAATCTGTTGAACTGACTTACACTGACACAAAAGATTGTTTATTGATTGGAATCATTGAGTTTCAGAATGTATGCATTTGTTTTTATTTATTTATTTTATTATTATTTTTGTGTACATTTATATGCATTTTATTTTCTTCATTCCTTGCTCTATTTTTATAATCTCTCTCACACATTATTGTCCTGTTTATTACTGTAAAGCTGCTTTTAAATAATCTGTACTGAATAAAGAGCTGACTGGACTCTTCCTGTTTTGTAAGATAAATAAATAATGGAAAAAATGTATTTAGAAATGTTAACAAGGTTGCAAAAGCTAAGCTCATAAAAAATCTATGTAAAATAAAACTGCTCATAAAATATTTAGTTGGAAACTGGTCAGTTATGGTGTGTGTGAATTTATATGCATTATAGGTAGTTTATCTTTATGCATTTGTGTTAAATGTGGTGTCTCAATTTCTCACTCTACTTTTTATTATCTCTGACATATATTTTTGTGTTCTGTAAGATAATGATCAGTTTGAGTAAAAAAATTCTAAATAAATAATGCAAAAGAAAATTTAATGAAATTTTAGCAACAAGCTTGAAAAGCTCATATGTCATATTCATGTTCATATGAAATCAATATACGATTAAAAATTAATATTTAGTTTGAGCTCCGGAGCTGAAAACATCATTTTCATTCATTCACTTTGTTTCAAGGTTTTGTTTTTGGCCTTATTAACAGAACCTAAAATCTCACAGTGTTATTGGTCACATGACGAGTGTGTTGTTTCACTGGTTGTGTGTCAGTGTTATTGGTCACATGACGAGTGTGTTGTTTCACTGGTTGTGTGTCAGTGTTATTGGTCACATGACGAGTGTGTTGTTTCACTGGTTGTGTGTCAGTGTTATTGGTCACATGACGAGTGTGTTGTTTCACTGGTTGTGTGTCAGTGTTATTGGTCACATGACGAGTGTGTTGTTTCACTGGTTGTGTGTCAGTGTTATTGGTCACATGACGAGTGTGTTGTTTCACTGGTTGTGTGTCAGTGTTATTGGTCACATGACGAGTGTGTTGTTTCACTGGTTGTGTGTCAGTGTTATTGGTCACATGACGAGTGTGTTGTTTCACTGGTTGTGTGTCAGTGTTATTGGTCACATGACGAGTGTGTTGTTTCACTGGTTGTGTCAGTGTTATTGGTCACATGACGAGTGTGTTGTTTCACTGGTTGTGTGTCAGTGTTATTGGTCACATGACGAGTGTGTTGTTTCACTGGTTGTGTGTCAGTGTTATTGGTCACATGACGAGTGTGTTGTTTCACTGGTTGTGTGTCAGTGTTATTGGTCACCAGTGTTGGGAGTAACGCGTTACAAAAGTAATGCATTACAGTAACATATTACTTTTTGCTGTAACGCAGTAGTGTAAGGCATTACTAATCAATTTTCAGTAATATTTCGCTATATTACATGTTCAGTTACGCTTGCGTTACAACACACTTTTAGTTTTAATTGTAAAAAAACAACAGCAAAAAAACACCAAGACCGCGAGACATTAATGAATGAAAAATGCAAGCAGGCTAAGTTACCTGTTCGTGGTCAGTCAATAGCCGCGTGTGGTGTCCAAGTTTGTAAATAAACACTAAATGGCAGCGTCTGATATATTTTTTATAGCGATTTATTTTTTACAGGAGCGCCGTGAGGCATGATTTCGGCCTCTGTGCTCGCGCTGGCCAGTGGAAAAGCGGATAATGGGTGAAGATGGCATGAAGAAGACTACATTTGCGAGATGGATGTATGCGCATTAGGCTACTCTATTTGTTCTGTGTTTTCTTTCTAAACAGTTAGCAGGGACGTGCGGTCAGGGTAGGCAGGGTAGGCAGTGCCTCACCAGAGGAAATGTTGACATTACATTTATTAATTCCAAGAGCTTTATTAATTCACCACATTATTAATTGCATTTATTTTATTCCAAATATAATTTTTTCTAACAAGAAATTTCAGGAATACACATATAATACACTCCTTTTGCCATTGTTTGCTCCTAAAAATAATTTTTTCGTTCAGAAAATCCAAGGCCATGGCCATTGAGGCAGAGGTTAGCAGTGCCTCTTTGGTCCATAGAACGTAGTTTATGTAGATTCGCGCATGCGCAGTCAGTTCTCGTGCTGTCTTGAATTATCAACATTGAGGCAGAGACCGAGCTTGCTTCATGTCACGTGATCCACTCACTCTGCGCTTCCCGCTACTTAGCATCTAGCGGCGCCTAGTGTTGGAAGCGTCCTATGAAGAAAAAAGAGCTGTGGTCGTTAACGGGAAACGATCGTGGTTGTAGACGATCGTCCATGCGTCTATCCCTCTGGACAAAGATGTCAATTACTTTGTTGTAAAAGTCCTCTTTGTTGGGTGTATTTCTCAATTTCATGAGTCTCTCCTTTTCAATGGAAATAAGAGCCAAGGAGGAAAGTCTGTTCTGCTCCATTCACGTAAGATGCGCCCGCGCCATTGGATGTGCAGTTGCCGCAGCAAAGCATATGAGCGAGCCATACGCTCACTGTGCTAACGTTAGCTGTCCAGCTGCAAATGCGTTTTACAAATAGGCTTCATGTAAATCGAGGAAAAGGAGTTTCGTCTACAAATAAAAGTAAGCACCCCCTTTAGAACGTAAATTATTCATTTATTTATTATTTTTAAAAACCTTATATTGGCTTGTGTGTGTTGTCTGATGGTGGTCTAACAGATAGGCCTGCTGTGCGCTGACACCAAAACCTTCTCTCTTCCATACCCTGGTGCGCCGTCACCTCTGCCACATTTGTACTGTAGGTCTATCTGTGCGATTATGGTGCATTTCGTAAGGGTTAAAATGCTGTTTTGTAGTTCTCTTTTTTTAATCCTGGTGCGCCGTCGCCAGACGCTCATTGCGTGTCGGTGTGTGCGCCTGCCGCCTAGTGCAGTTTGTAGGAGCGATAATAAGCTGTTTTTGTACTTTAAAGCTGTAGCCTACTGCTGACACAATGTTTTCTGACTGTAACTTAGCCTATTAAAATCCTGGTGCGCCGTCACCAGAGTGACCAGACCAGTACTGTGTGTGTGTGGCTGCCTGTGCACGTTTGCGAAGGAGTATATGCTGCTTTTCGGTTCGCTGACAACGCGCCGCCCCCCTCTGCGTCCCGCACAAAACATTTGTTTGTTGTATAAGTCATAAGGTAGATGTGTCCATTAATTTGATCACTAGATTTGATTGTGCATTAGCCTCACATATGACTGACTTTGCTGTATGCAGGCAGCGATGTGATGATGCCTGATATGAACATGGGCTGCTACATTAACTGAATGAATATAAGAACATATATGCCACAGATAGGTCACAGCCTACCCATGACAAGATTTCACCGCACGTTACTGACAGTTAGGCTATGTTTAGCTGGTATTTTTCTTGTTTTCATCACACGATCATTTTTGATGCGGTGGTGACGCGTTCACGTAACATGATGTAAGGAAAGCAACTAAAAGCTGTCACAAAGAACCGGCAAAAGCAATGATTATGAATATGTCAAATATAGCAAGGAGACATTTTAATTGTTTATTAATAAAGATGAAGTTGACGTTGCTGACTCGCGATCTTCGCAGTAGTGAATACGCCAGAGAGAAATGCACATTTCATACAGATAAGCAGAGAGCAGTCTGTTTTCTTTCATTTTGAATTGTTCTGTTTACAAGTAGACATTTCAATATTTTTCAGGTCTGTGAAGTAGGCTAGGCTACCTTATAGCCTACGCTGAGTTTCGGTTAATTTATGAGACGCGCTCCAGTTCACGCGCAGGCGCCTCAGTGTCGTGATTATCTGTTGTCTGCTATATTTACTTCTTATTTATTAAATCCAGGCAATTGGTTGATGAAACATTGATTAAAATTAAGATACAATTAGTACAAATCGAAATTCACTTTAAAGAAATTTGTGTCTTCTGTTTGAGGTCTCTGTGAAAGTTTTAAAACAGTCTTTTAGTGCCGCTTCAGAGCGGTCGCGTCCGTAATGGAGAACTGTCACATACATTGTTTTTTCCTCATAAATGCGAACACGAAAAATAAAATAAAATGAATATTTGATGTTCTGTGGAGAGCCAACCCTTCTTCATCCAGTGGGTAGTGTTACTGTTGATTTGCGCAGTGTAATTCACAGAATTACAAAAAAATATTTTGCCTCCTAAAAGTAAAAAAAAAATGTTGTCACGCATGAATGCATTCGTAATTCCCTCATATTAAATATAAAACGCATGTGTAGACTGATATTTTTCTAATGTCTGGACTCTTTTAAGGGGGTATCCTATGGATAAACAGACGTTTCAATATATTGGTATTAAATGCATTTTCTGAGAATTTATATTTCAAGTTTTGACTGCAAATGTCACGTCCAAAACGCTGGAATTCCCCAATTTTAAATAATTTATCCTCAACTAGTTTTGTGGTGTAGGTCTATGTATTTTATAATGGTAATTTCAAAATTCAAATAATACTAATAGTAATTTAAAGATGTGGTAGCATTGGATCTGGACGGGAAGGATAACTCTTGGAGGGGTGTGTCGCGATTCTGCAGGTTCGTGGATCTCAGTGTCGCGATTTCGGTTTCATATCGCATATCATTACACCCTTAGAAAGTTAAGTTCTACTACTGTATAGCTATTTTGGTGAAAGTAACTCAAAAGTAATACAGGAGTAATGTAACGCATTACAATTCTGAGACAGTAATATTGTAAGGTAATGAATTACTTTTAAATTACAGTAACAAGTAATGTATAATGTATTACAGTTTGGAAGTAACTTGCACAACACTGTTGGTCACATGACGAGTGTGTTGTTTCACTGGTTTTGTGTCAGTGTTATTGGTCACATGACGAGTGTGTTGTTTGCTCGTGTCTAGCGCTGGTACCATGGGCTCGTCCGTGTTCTTCTGGAACTGCACGAGTCGCACACGCGTGACATTCTCCAGGTCCAGGTCCCCGTTGATGCTTTCGGGAGAGTCTCCGTTCAGATACGGGGATGTAGGAGGAGGAGTGACTCTCAGAGCCTCGTCACTGTAAACCTCGTGAGCAACAACATCATGAGTCTGTAGAAGAGCCTGTGAGAACACACACACCAGAACATCATCAGTGTGTGTGTGTGTGTGAGGAGTGACTCTCAGAGCCTCGTCACTGTTAACCTCATGAGCAACAACATCATGAGTCTGTAGAAGAGCCTGTGAGAACACACACACCAGAACATCATCAGTGTGTGTGTGTGTGTGTGTGTGTGTGTGAGGAGTGACTCTCAGAGCCTCGTCACTGTTAACCTCATGAGCAACAACATCATGAGTCTGTAGAAGAGCCTGTGAGAACACACACACCAGAACATCATCAGTGTGTGTGTGTGTGTGTGTGTGTGTGTGTGTGAGGAGTGACTCTCAGAGCCTCGTCACTGTAAACCTCATGAGCAAGAACATCATGAGTCTGTAGAAGAGCCTGTGAGAACACACACA
>JAPDVR010000011.1:49970786-49975786 GCA_026230005.1 Gila orcuttii | reverse complement strand
TGAGTGACAGTGTGTGTTATCTCAGTGAGGGTTGTGTAGTGTTTTTCCTCTCAGTGTGTTCTGAGTGACAGTGTGTGTTATCTCAGTGAGAGTTGTGTAGTGTTGTTACTCTCAGTGTGTTCTGAGTGACAGTGTGTGTTATCTCAGTGAGAGTTGTGTAGTGTTGTTACTCTCAGTGTGTTCTGAGTGACAGTGTGTGTTATCTCAGTGAGGGTTGTGTAGTGTTTTTCCTCTCAGTGTGTTCTGAGTGACAGTGTGTGTTATCTCAGTGAGAGTTGTGTAGTGTTGTTACTCTCAGTGTGTTCTGAGTGACAGTGTGTGTTATCTCAGTGAGAGTTGTGTAGTGTTGTTACTCTCAGTGTGTTCTGAGTGACAGTGTGTGTTATCTCAGTGAGAGTTGTGTAGTGTTTTACTCTCAGTGTGTTCTGAGTGACCGTGTGTGTTATCTCAGTGAGAGTTGTGTAGTGTTTTTCCTCTCAGTGTGTTCTGAGTGACAGTGTGTGTTATCTCAGTGAGGGTTGTGTAGTGTTTTACTCTCAGTGTGTTCTGAGTGACAGTGTGTGTTATCTCAGTGAGAGTTGTGTAGTGTTTTACTCTCAGTGTGTTCTGAGTGAAAGTGTGTGTTATCTCAGTGAGAGTTGTGTAGTGTTTTTCCTCTCAGTGTGTTCTGAGTGACAGTGTGTGTTATCTCAGTGAGGGTTGTGTAGTGTTTTTACTCTCAGTGTGTTCTGAGTGACAGTGTGTGTTATCTCAGTGAGGGTTGTGTAGTGTTGTTACTCTCAGTGTGTTCTGAGTGACAGTGTGTGTTATCTCAGTGAGGGTTGTGTAGTGTTGTTACTCTCAGTGTGTTCTGAGTGACAGTGTGTGTTATCTCAGTGAGGGTTGTGTAGTGTTTTACTCTCAGTGTGTTCTGAGTGACAGTGTGTGTTATCTCAGTGAGGGTTGTGTAGTGTTTTTCCTCTCAGTGTGTTCTGAGTGACAGTGTGTGTTATCTCAGTGAGGGTTGTGTAGTGTTTTACTCTCAGTGTGTTCTGAGTGACAGTGTGTGTTATCTCAGTGAGAGTTGTGTAGTGTTTTACTCTCAGTGTGTTCTGAGTGAAAGTGTGTGTTATCTCAGTGAGAGTTGTGTAGTGTTTTTCCTCTCAGTGTGTTCTGAGTGACAGTGTGTGTTATCTCAGTGAGGGTTGTGTAGTGTTTTTACTCTCAGTGTGTTCTGAGTGACAGTGTGTGTTATCTCAGTGAGGGTTGTGTAGTGTTGTTACTCTCAGTGTGTTCTGAGTGACAGTGTGTGTTATCTCAGTGAGGGTTGTGTAGTGTTTTACTCTCAGTGTGTTCTGAGTGACAGTGTGTGTTATCTCAGTGAGGGTTGTGTAGTGTTTTTACTCTCAGTGTGTTCTGAGTGACAGTGTGTGTTATCTCAGTGAGGGTTGTGTAGTGTTGTTACTCTCAGTGTGTTCTGAGTGACCGTGTGTGTTATCTCAGTGAGGGTTGTGTAGTGTTGTTACTCTCAGTGTGTTCTGAGTGACCGTGTGTGTTATCTCAGTGAGAGTTGTGTAGTGTTTTTCCTCTCAGTGTGTTCTGAGTGTCAGTGTGTGTTATCTCAGTGAGGGTTGTGTAGTGTTGTTACTCTCAGTGTGTTCTGAGTGACAGTGTGTGTTATCTCAGTGAGAGTTGTGTAGTGTTTTACTCTCAGTGTGTTCTGAGTGACAGTGTGTGTTATCTCAGTGAGGGTTGTGTAGTGTTTTACTCTCAGTGTGTTCTGAGTGAAAGTGTGTGTTATCTCAGTGAGAGTTGTGTAGTGTTTTTCCTCTCAGTGTGTTCTGAGTGACAGTGTGTGTTATCTCAGTGAGAGTTGTGTAGTGTTTTTACTCTCAGTGTGTTCTGAGTGACAGTGTGTGTTATCTCAGTGAGGGTTGTGTAGTGTTTTACTCTCAGTGTGTTCTGAGTGACAGTGTGTGTTATCTCAGTGAGAGTTGTGTAGTGTTGTTACTCTCAGTGTGTTCTGAGTGACCGTGTGTGTTATCTCAGTGAGGGTTGTGTAGTGTTGTTACTCTCAGTGTGTTCTGAGTGACAGTGTGTGTTATCTCAGTGAGAGTTGTGTAGTGTTGTTACTCTCAGTGTGTTCTGAGTGACCGTGTGTGTTATCTCAGTGAGGGTTGTGTAGTGT
The DNA here is from genome assembly GCA_026230005.1 of Gila orcuttii. NCBI lineage: Eukaryota > Metazoa > Chordata > Actinopteri > Cypriniformes > Leuciscidae > Gila > Gila orcuttii. The sequence continues at coordinate 49,973,619 of JAPDVR010000011.1, read as the reverse complement.
TGTTACTCTCAGTGTGTTCTGAGTGACAGTGTGTGTTATCTCAGTGAGAGTTGTGTAGTGTTGTTACTCTCAGTGTGTTCTGAGTGACCGTGTGTGTTATCTCAGTGAGGGTTGTGTAGTGTTTTACTCTCAGTGTGTTCTGAGTGACAGTGTGTGTTATCTCAGTGAGAGTTGTGTAGTGTTTTTCCTCTCAGTGTGTTCTGAGTGACAGTGTGTGTTATCTCAGTGAGAGTTGTGTAGTGTTTTTCCTCTCAGTGTGTTCTGAGTGACAGTGTGTGTTATCTCAGTGAGAGTTGTGTAGTGTTGTTACTCTCAGTGTGTTCTGAGTGACCGTGTGTGTTATCTCAGTGAGGGTTGTGTAGTGTTGTTACTCTCAGTGTGTTCTGAGTGACCGTGTGTGTTATCTCAGTGAGAGTTGTGTAGTGTTTTTCCTCTCAGTGTGTTCTGAGTGACCGTGTGTGTTATCTCAGTGAGAGTTGTGTAGTGTTTTTCCTCTCAGTGTGTTCTGAGTGACAGTGTGTGTTATCTCAGTGAGGGTTGTGTAGTGTTGTTACTCTCAGTGTGTTCTGAGTGACCGTGTGTGTTATCTCAGTGAGAGTTGTGTAGTGTTTTTCCTCTCAGTGTGTTCTGAGTGACCGTGTGTGTTATCTCAGTGAGGGTTGTGTAGTGTTTTACTCTCAGTGTGTTCTGAGTGACAGTGTGTGTTATCTCAGTGAGAGTTGTGTAGTGTTTTTACTCTCAGTGTGTTCTGAGTGACAGTGTGTGTTATCTCAGTGAGGGTTGTGTAGTGTTTTACTCTCAGTGTGTTCTGAGTGACAGTGTGTGTTATCTCAGTGAGAGTTGTGTAGTGTTGTTACTCTCAGTGTGTTCTGAGTGACCGTGTGTGTTATCTCAGTGAGGGTTGTGTAGTGTTGTTACTCTCAGTGTGTTCTGAGTGACAGTGTGTGTTATCTCAGTGAGAGTTGTGTAGTGTTGTTACTCTCAGTGTGTTCTGAGTGACCGTGTGTGTTATCTCAGTGAGGGTTGTGTAGTGTTTTACTCTCAGTGTGTTCTGAGTGACAGTGTGTGTTATCTCAGTGAGAGTTGTGTAGTGTTTTTCCTCTCAGTGTGTTCTGAGTGACAGTGTGTGTTATCTCAGTGAGAGTTGTGTAGTGTTTTTCCTCTCAGTGTGTTCTGAGTGACAGTGTGTGTTATCTCAGTGAGGGTTGTGTAGTGTTGTTACTCTCAGTGTGTTCTGAGTGACCGTGTGTGTTATCTCAGTGAGGGTTGTGTAGTGTTGTTACTCTCAGTGTGTTCTGAGTGACCGTGTGTGTTATCTCAGTGAGAGTTGTGTAGTGTTTTTCCTCTCAGTGTGTTCTGAGTGACCGTGTGTGTTATCTCAGTGAGAGTTGTGTAGTGTTTTTCCTCTCAGTGTGTTCTGAGTGACAGTGTGTGTTATCTCAGTGAGGGTTGTGTAGTGTTTTACTCTCAGTGTGTTCTGAGTGACAGTGTGTGTTATCTTAGTGAGGGTTGTGTAGTGTTTTTACTCTCAGTGTGTTCTGAGTGACAGTGTGTGTTATCTCAGTGAGGGTTGTGTAGTGTTTTTACTCTCAGTGTGTTCTGAGTGACAGTGTGTGTTATCTCAGTGAGAGTTGTGTAGTGTTTTACTCTCAGTGTGTTCTGAGTGACAGTGTGTGTTATCTCAGTGAGGGTTGTGTAGTGTTTTTCCTCTCAGTGTGTTCTGAGTGACAGTGTGTGTTATCTCAGTGAGAGTTGTGTAGTGTTGTTACTCTCAGTGTGTTCTGAGTGACAGTGTGTGTTATCTCAGTGAGGGTTGTGTAGTGTTTTTCCTCTCAGTGTGTTCTGAGTGACAGTGTGTGTTATCTAAGTGAGGGTTGTGTAGTGTTTTACTCTCAGTGTGTTCTGAGTGACAGTGTGTGTTATCTCAGTGAGAGTTGTGTAGTGTTTTACTCTCAGTGTGTTCTGAGTGACAGTGTGTGTTATCTCAGTGAGAGTTGTGTAGTGTTTTACTCTCAGTGTGTTCTGAGTGACAGTGTGTGTTATCTCAGTGAGGGTTGTGTAGTGTTTTACTCTCAGTGTGTTCTGAGTGAAAGTGTGTGTTATCTCAGTGAGAGTTGTGTAGTGTTTTACTCTCAGTGTGTTCTGAGTGACAGTGTGTGTTATCTCAGTGAGGGTTGTGTAGTGTTTTTCCTCTCAGTGTGTTCTGAGTGACAGTGTGTGTTATCTCAGTGAGAGTTGTGTAGTGTTGTTACTCTCAGTGTGTTCTGAGTGACAGTGTGTGTTATCTCAGTGAGGGTTGTGTAGTGTTTTTCCTCTCAGTGTGTTCTGAGTGACAGTGTGTGTTATCTAAGTGAGGGTTGTGTAGTGTTTTACTCTCAGTGTGTTCTGAGTGACAGTGTGTGTTATCTCAGTGAGGGTTGTGTAGTGTTGTTACTCTCAGTGTGTTCTGAGTGAAAGTGTGTGTTATCTCAGTGAGAGTTGTGTAGTGTTTTACTCTCAGTGTGTTCTGAGTGACAGTGTGTGTTATCTCAGTGAGGGTTGTGTAGTGTGTTTACTCTCAGTGTGTTCTGAGTGACAGTGTGTGTTATCTCAGTGAGGGTTGTGTAGTGTTTTTCCTCTCAGTGTGTTCTGAGTGACAGTGTGTGTTATCTCAGTGAGGGTTGTGTAGTGTTGTTACTCTCAGTGTGTTCTGAGTGAAAGTGTGTGTTATCTCAGTGAGAGTTGTGTAGTGTTTTACTCTCAGTGTGTTCTGAGTGACAGTGTGTGTTATCTCAGTGAGGGTTGTGTAGTGTTTTTACTCTCAGTGTGTTCTGAGTGACAGTGTGTGTTATCT
>JAPDVR010000011.1:49943286-49963286 GCA_026230005.1 Gila orcuttii | reverse complement strand
TTTGTGTGTAGTGTGTAGTCTTTAGTGTGCAGTGTGTAGTGTGCAGGTTTTGTGTTTAGTGTGCAGTGTGTAGTGTGCAGGTTTTGTGTGTAGTGTGTAGTGTTTAGTGTGTAGTGTGCAGTGTGCAGGTTTTGTGTGTAGTGTGTAGTGTTTAGTGTGCAGTGTGCAGTGTGTAGGTTTTGTGTTTAGTGTGTAGTGTGCAGTGTGCAGGTTTTGTGTGTAGTGTGTAGTGTGCAGGTTTTGTGTTTAGTCTGTAGTGTGTAGTGTGCAGTGTGCAGGTTTTGTGTGTAGTGTTTAGTGTGCAGTGTGTAGTGTGCAGTGTGTAGTGTGCAGGTTTTGTGTTTAGTGTGCAGTGTGTAGGTTTTGTGTGTAGTGTGTAGTGTTTAGTGTGCAGTGTGTAGTGTGCAGGTTTTATGTGTAGTGTGTAGTGTTTAGTGTGCAGTGTGTAGTGTGCAGTGTGTAGTGTGCAGGTTTTGTGTTTAGTCTGTAGTGTGTAGTGTGCAGTGTGTAGTGTGCAGGTTATGTGTGTAGTGTTTAGTGTGCAGTGTGTAGTGTGCAGGTTTTGTGTTTAGTGTGCAGTGTGTAGTGTGCAGGTTTTGTGTGTAGTGTGCAGTGTGTAGTGTGCAGGTTTTGTGTGTAGTGTGTAGTGTTTAGTGTGCAGTGTGTAGTGTGCAGTGTGTAATGTGCAGGTTTTGTGTGTAGTGTGTAGTGTGCAGTGTGTAGTGTGCAGGTTTTGTGTTTAGTGTGTAGTGTGCAGTGTGTAGTGTGTAGTGTGCAGTGTGTAGTGTGTAGTGTGCAGGTTTTGTGTTTAGTGTGTAGTGTGCAGTGTGTAGTGTGCAGGTTTTAAGTTTAGTGTGTAGTGTGCAGTGTGTAGTGTGCAGGTTTTAAGTTTAGTGTGTAGTGTGCAGTGTGTAGTGTGCAGGTTTTGTGTTTAGTGATTAGTGATTAGTGTGCAGTGTGTAGTGTGCAGGTTTTGTGTGTAGTGTGCAGTGTGTAGTGTGCAGGTTTTGTGTTTAGTGTGTAGTGTGCAGTGTGCAGTGTGTAGTGTGCAGTGTGTAGTGTGTAGTGTGCAGGTTTTGTTTAGTGTGTAGTGTGCAGTGTGTAGTGTGCAGGTTTTGTGTGTAGTGTGTAGTGTTTAGTGTGCAGTGTGTAGTGTGCAGTGTGTAGGTTTTGTGTGTAGTGTGCAGTGTGTAGTGTGCAGGTTTTGTGTGTAGTGTGCAGTGTGTAGTGTGCAGGTTTAGTGTGTAGTGTGCAGTGTGTAGTGTGCAGTGTGTAGTGTGCAGTGTGTAGTGTGTAGTGTGTAGTGTGCAGTGTGCAGTGTGTAGGTTTTGTGTGTAGTGTTTAGTGTGCAGTGTGTAGTGTGTAGTGTGCAGTGTGCAGTGTGTAGTGTGCAGTGTGTAGTGTGCAGGTTTTGTGTGTAGTGTGCAGTGTGTAGTGTGCAGGTTTTGTGTGTAGTGTGCAGTGTGTAGTGTGCAGTGTGTAGTGTGCAGGTTTAGTGTGTAGTGTGCAGTGTGTAGTGTGCAGTGTGTAGTGTGCAGTGTGTAGTGTGCAGGTTTTGTGTGTAGTGTGCAGTGTGTAGTGTGCAGGTTTTGTGTGTAGTGTGCAGTGTGTAGTGTGCAGGTTTTGTGTGTAGTGTGCAGTGTGTAGTGTGCAGGTTTTGTGTGTAGTGTGCAGTGTGTAGTGTGCAGGTTTTGTGTGTAGTGTGCAGTGTGTAGTGTGCAGGTTTAGTGTGTAGTGTGCAGTGTGTAGTGTGCAGTGTGTAGTGTGCAGTGTGTAGTGTGCAGTGTGTAGTGTGCAGTGTGTAGTGTGCAGGTTTTGTGTGTAGTGTGCAGTGTGTAGTGTGCAGGTTTTGTGTGTAGTGTGCAGTGTGTAGTGTGCAGGTTTAGTGTGTAGTGTGCAGTGTGTAGTGTGCAGTGTGTAGTGTGCAGTGAGAGCGAAACAGAAACACTGTGGATCAGCAGCTCGACAGGAACACACTTTATGCTTTATGGGCAGAATTTCTCTGTCAATTTATAACTCGGGTCAAATCTGATGATATTGATGAATATTTCTCTGCATTGACTGAAAGGTTCAGATTTTGAGTGTGATCATGAACAGTGGATGTGACCGGTGAACAGCGAGGTCGGCTTGCGCTCAGAACACTGAGGACGAAACCACAGCGACAGGAAGTGAGAGTTTAATTTTGCGATAGAGAAGTGTCTGCTATTTCTCAATACTGACACTTCCTCTGCATTAGACCCACGCTAGCATTAGCATCAGTAAGCAGAACAGACCACACTCTCCACTTCCTGCTAAGACTGGCTTAAAATATTAATTTCTTGAATTTAATCGATGTTTATTTTGAAGAACTGATATCTTAAACCCCAAGAATAGATCTTTACGTCTGATGAGGGAATAAAACTGAATAGCGCCTCCTATCCAGTAATCAGTTTTAACATGAAACACTTCACAATAAGGTTCATCTGTTAACATTAGTTTATGTATTAACTAACATTTATTTAACTTTTTAATTAACAATATTAACATTTGTTACAGTATGTATTAATCTTTGGTAATGTTAGTTAATAAAAATACAGCTTTCATTGTTTGTTCATGTTTTTTGCAGTGCATTAACTAATGTTTTAATAACGCATCAGTAAATATTGAAAGTAATATTAACTAAGATGAATAAATGCTAAAGAAGTGTTGTTCATTCTTAGTTCATGTTAACTAAGGTAGTAATCTAATGTTAACTAATGAACCTTATTGTAAAGTTTTACCAATATTTAATTTGCTTAAATAAATAATCATTTTGTAATTTTATGACAGCCACCATTTAAATGTTTTTATATTTTTTTTTAAACAATAAAAAATGTATTATTATAATGTTGCTACTATAAAAAGTCCCGTATGTGTAATGTAAATGCGAGTGTTCTAGATCAGCAGTGATGCTCTAACTGCAGTTCCTGTATAATGTACAGCTTGAGCTGAGAAACTGCACTGTTCCTGAAATATCAAATATATATATAAATATATAAATATGAATCGCTACAGAATCGAGTGGTGAGATCGGTGATGATCCTCCAGTGTTCACACTCCTTCATCATGAAACAACTGAACACATTTACATATGAATTATTCATTTCCACAGAACCATAAAAGGCAAATCTTTAGTTTGTTCGGTGACACTTTACAATAAAGTGCCATTAGTTAATGTTCATTATGACATAATTATAACATTAACAAACAATGAGCAATGCATTTGTTACAGTATCTATGAACCTATGTTCATATTTATTATTATAAAAATACACTTGTTCAGTGTTAGTTCATGTCAGCTCAGCTCTATTAACAGATACAACTTTTGATTTAAAAAATGTATTAGTAAATGTTGAAAAATAACATGAACTGAAATGAACAAATGCTGTAGAAATAATATTTCATTCTCAGTTCATGTTAAAATCTGTATTTAACACTGAGCAATGTATTTGTAGAAAATGTCATAATTTGTCAATGTTAGTTAAAAATGCAATTATCAATCGTTTGTTCATGTTAGTTCACAATGCATTATACAATCGAATATAACTTTTGATTTATAACATATTAGCAAATGTTGAAATTAACTTGAAATAATATTAATAAATGCTGCACAATTATTTTTCACCGCTAGTTGATGTGAACTCAAGTATTTCATAATTCTGATGATGCGTGTGCTTTACAGTAAAGCGGGATTCTGCGACGGTGTTCCTGCTCCTCGAGGTCAGCTGACCTCCACCAGACTCTCAGTGTGACTGATGAAGCAGATCCAGAAATGACAGGAGTGTGTGTGTGTCACGAGGGGACGTACCTGAAGACGTGGGGTCCTCTGAGAAATCATGCATGTCTTCGGGGGGGTCGCCGTAAAACGAGTTGAACTTGTGACTTGAGACGGCAGCGAGGACAGCACCCTGTCAATCAAACACACACACACACACACACACACAAATCTCTTTATTTCTCTCATTATGCAGATTATTTTTGATCAAATCATTTTTCTGAACCGCAGACATTTGACATTTGCCTTCCAGAGATCTCATCAAACCACTCGTTGTCACCTTTACACACACACACACACACGCACACACACACACACACACACACACACACACACCTCTCTATTCTTCTTGTCTCAAACAGTCACAGATCTGACTAAACATTTGAAGAATTAGAACATCCTGTGCTTTCATGTGGGAGTGTGAGTCTGTCAATGACAACTTTACTCACACTAACCCAAACCACCAGAAGTGTGGAAGAGTTCGATCCGTCTAACGACACTGCGATCAGTTACTGCATAACACACTGCATAACACACTGCATAACACACTGCATAACACACTGCATAACATCTACACCTCTTTTTATCTTATCATGTCAAGTCAAATATATTTATATAGCGCTTTTCACAATACAGATTGTATCAAAGCTGCTTCACAGTATCAATCAAAACAACTTAACAATGTTTGTTTATTACTGGAAAAAAGACATCCAAGTTTGGTAGAGCTGATCAATGGTATGATTGGTTAATTAATTTGAATATCCCCAACTGAGCAAGCCAAAGGCAACAGTGGCAAGGAACCGAAAAACTCCATCCAGTGACCTAATGGTGTCCTAACACCCCATCAGATGACCCAATGGAGAAAAAAAACCTTGGGAGAACCCAGGCTCAGTCGGGGGCCAGTTCTCCTCTGGCGTTTATGAACTAGAGGCCGAATTTACAGTAACTGTAAGATAAAGAATGTATATGAATGCCTGGCTAAATAGATGCGTCTTCAGTCTAGTTTTAAACTGGGAGAGCGAGTCTGAGCTACGAACAATATCAGGAAGGCTATTCCAGAGCTTCGGAGCTAAATGTGAAAATGCTCTGCCTCCTTTGGTGGATCTGGATATCCTAGGAATGACCAGAAGCCTCGAATCTAGTGATCTTAAAGAGCGCGATGGATTGTAAGGCGATAGAAGATCCGTTAAATAGACTGGAGCTAAACCATTTAGAGCTTTATAAGTCAAAAGCAATACCTTGTATTTAATACGGAACTTTATAGGTAACCAATGAAGTGATGATAAAATCGGTGTTATATGATCATATTTTCTTGATCTAGTAAGAACTCTAGCGGCTGCATTTTGGACTAACTGTAGCTTGTTTATTGAAGATGCAGGACAACCAGCTAATAAAGCATTACAGTAATCTAGTCTCGAGGTCATGAATGCATGAACTAACTTTTCTGCATCAGAGACTGATAGCATATTACGTAGCTTAGCAATGTTTCTAAGGTGGAAAAAGGCAGTTTTTGTAACATATGAAATATGCTTTTCAAAAGACAGGTTGCAGTCTAATGTAACACCCAGGTCTTTTACTGTAGCGGATAAAGTAACAGGGCATCCTACTATGTTAAAGTCGTGCTGTGAAAGGTTTTGTGGACGGTTTTTAGAACCGAGTATTTAAGTATTACCTCTGTCTTGTCTGGATTTAATAAAAGAAAATTACGCGTCATCCAATCTTTAATATCTTTAACACAATCTGTAAATTTGGATAATTTAGCGTATTCATCTGGCCGTGATGAAATATATATTTGAGTGTGATCAGCATAACAATGGAAACTAATTCCATGTTTCCTTAGAATATTACCAAGTGGCAGCATATATATTGAGAATAATAAAGGGCCTAACACAGATCCCTGCGGCACTCCATAGTTTGCCGAAGTTATAATCGATTTTTCTCCATTTAAGTAGACGAAATGGTAGCGGTCAGATAAGTATGACCTGAACCAGCTTAATGCTTGTCCTTGAACACCAGTGTAATTTTGTAGTCGATCTAAGAGTATTGTGTGATCTATAGTATCGAACGCAGCACTAAGATCGAGTAAACCTAGTACTGAGATACAGCCTTGGTCCGAAGCTAAAAGTAAATCATTTGTGATTCTAAGAAGCGCAGTTTCAGTGCTATGATGTGGCCTGAATCCAGACTGAAACTTTTCATAGATGTCGTTTTCTTGCAAGAAAGAGCCGAATTGAGAGGACACAACTTTTTCTAATATTTTTGACATAAATGGAAGATTCGAAATGGGTCTGTAATTTGCTAGGTTATTTGGTTAGGTTATTGAGAACTCTGTAAACTTAAGAGTTTACAACGGTTAGTTTTGCTAAATTATAAGAAATTAAAAGAAGTTTTGGAGATTGTGGAAATGGCACCGCCTAAGAAAACTGAGAAAATGTAAAGTGATATGGAAGAAATTCGCAAGTCACTAAGTCATATGTCTGGGGAACTTGTCAAAGTCACTGAACAGCTGACAAAGCTATCGCAAGTTGTAGAAGAGGTGAAACAACTAAAAGATATGTTAAGCGCAAAAGACAAAATAATCAATGAACTCGAGAGAAGGCTCACTAACATTGAACAACAGATGCGAATGGAGGATGTAATAATTACTGGTCTGACCATTAACCCTCTGGGGACCAGAAACGCGCCGGCGCGTTTTGCTTGTTTTTTTTCACATAGCAGAAAAATAGACTTAAAGTACTACCATCATTTCTGTTCATATAGAGTTAAGAGTTAAATGTCTACTTTTTTATGTGCCCACATACAATCGAAATAAAATATTGTGCTTTTGTAAAATAAAGAAAATAAACAGGGTGTGCGTTCTGCCTCTCAGTCACCGTGAACTTTTTTTCTGGAGCACGTCTCTAATCTTCAACAAAACTCATCAAATACTATTCACCCAGCCATAAGCAATATATCTTTTAAACCATTTGAGTTTGTACTTTTAAATGATCCGATTCAAAACTAAAATAAATATTCTCCGTTTATGTCATCTATATAAAAAGAGAGACGTGTCAGCCGGTCTAATTATCTTTCTCTCAGCTCATTATTCTGGTAATGTGACACGCCCACGGAGAGCACACGCTATTCAGACGCAAATATGTGAGGAAACACATTGAGACGCGTTAACGCCCATAAACTCTGAAAACACACTATATTTTTTAGTCAGATTAATCTACTGTCGTCTTGCGCGGCTATATGAGGAACAATCCTGGGACATTTACCTACCTCAGAACTAGTGCTGGTTTATTTTCACCACGAGGAGGAGCAACAGATTCAGCTGAGAAGTAAGTGTTTTATGCGTGTGCTTTGTTCTAATCGCGATATAGAATAACGTTAGTGTCTGTAAACGGAAAAATAGCATACTGTTTAAATGTGAATCATGTTTCTGTGTGTGTGTGTGTGTGTGTGTGTGTGTGTGTGTGTGTGTGTGTGTGTGTGTGTGTGTGTGTGTGTGAATGAATGAATAGACAGATACGCACTGTTACAGACGAAATAAAAGAAAACATTTCGTTGACTAGTCTAAAATAGACATCAAATAAGCTTTTGTTAGGAGTTTCTGCTCATATGTTAAATATATAGTATGTTTTGTCAATAAACGAATCAACTAAGATGTTATAGTGTTTGTTCCAATGCAAGTTATATCAAAATAATGAATCCTCAACTTTGAAATATGTATGATCAAACTAAGACATTTATGGAAAAAGACAATTTTCTTTTCAAGATGTTTCCAACTCTAACTTTGAACTTTGAACTGAAATAAAACCATGTCTATATGGTGAAGGGTGTGATAGAAGTGTCTAAACGTATGCACCCTGTATTTTAAGATTTTTTATTCCTCTTTTTAGTCAACTTTAGCATGAGTGTGTTCACTTATTCTAAGCAGTGTGTGTGTGTGTGTGTGTGTTGTAAATGAATCCAAACAATCTAAATGCCATTCTTTTTTAAATCTCCTCATTCTTTGTGCAAGGCTCCTCATTATGATATGGCCTGATAGCACCTAATAGGGCCATTATGGGAGGGTCTTTGTCTTTCTCAGGTGTGAAATGCCACACATATTAATGAGAGATCACGCCCCCTCGCATAAAGCTTTCTCAAACAAAACACGTCATACACATTCTAAAAGACTTTATTGACTTATCTGAATGAGTAGTCAGGATGATTCTCACATAGTTTTGAAGCAAATATTCTAGACTATGTGATACAATTTTCAAAAGTCTTGTGAAGAAATAATCAATATGTGTTTTGTGGCCTTATTTCAGAAACTTTTATTTTTTGTTTTTTCAATAACCATGCATAAATAATATTCTCTCAAAAATACAAACATGTACATACATGTTGCTCACATATTACGGTAGCCCCGTTTGTGCTATATAGAGTGAATTTACACCTTTGCCATTAACATGTTTATAAATAACTGAAAAAAGCACAAATGTCAGTGCATGTCAAAACATCCCAAGGGCCCCAAAAACCCCTTGGTCCCCAGAGGGTTAAACCTCGGTCTTATGCGAAAGCTGTTGCAAGTGGTAGCAATGTTAGCGAGGATGCGGAGAAAGCTGATCTGCAAACACTGGAAAGGCAAGTTCTTAAATTTTTGACAGAGAAGGATATACATGTGGATCTCGGAGTGTCATACTCTACCACGTAAAGACAAGACGAGGCCTGCAATTGTCTTGCGCTTCATTAATCGGAAAAACAAAACTGAAATGCTGAGCCAAGGGAAAAAGTTGAGAGGAACAGCGGTGTATCTGAATGAGCATTTAACACAGAAAATGGCAAATATTGCAAGAGAAGCTTGCTTCCTGCGGAAAATTGGTAAAATCAAGGCGACATGGACAAGAAATTGTAAGGTATTCATTCACCTTAATGGGTCAAATCTGAAACAAGCTAAAGTTGTGATGTTAAGAGATTTGATAGATCTAGAACAATTTAAATAATGGGATATATTCCTCTTTGCAATCTTGATACATCTCAAGATATGCCGATGTTGAACCCTGTGGGAATGAATATAATCTTGTTAAAATGGGAATTGTGGTCAGATCAATGGATACATTTTGTTGTTGAACTGGGCCTGTATAGGGCTGGGGCGGTATGGATTTTTTCTAACCGCGGTTGAAAAGCAAGATTTTCCCGCGGTATGGCGGTAAACCGCTTTAAATAGCCAGCCCCCCCCCGCACCCCGACAGACTTTCGCGCACGCACCAGAGGTCGTTTTTGCTAGACGGACTTTGTTAAATATTGTCACCTACATCCGAAAAAAACGAGCACAATTTGAAATGGTCGAATTTTCATCAAGCAGTAATTTGGCATGAACCAATCACTGAATAGATTTCCTTATTTAAGAATATTCTCAGATACATTTGCATTGAATTCATAATTTTCAGGAGAATACATTATGATGTTCACATTGGAAATGAAAGAACACCTATCGCAACATGTCTTAATTACAAATATTATACTCCATAATTATGTTTACATAATATAGTGTTATTTTTTATTTAATCTATGTCGATTATATGAAAAGTGAACAGCATGAGTAAGATAGGATCATAAGATGGGTCAGACACGATTTTGACCACTTTATTAAGTTTTGTTTTGTAGAAAGCCTTTCTTTAAATTAAATTTCGTTTTGTATAAATGGTATCTTAATTTTAATCACTGTTTCATTAACTAATTGCCTGGAATTAAGAATTAAGAAGCAAATAGCAGACATATAATCAGGAGGACGTGGAAGCGCGGGTGCGATCTCTTGCGCGTGAACTGGAGCTCGTCTCATAAATGAACCGAAACTCGGCGTAGGCCTAAATGTCTACTTTTAAACAAAATTCAAAACGAAATGATAACATTTTAGTGTACAGTAGCCTAGTCAGGTAAGGTCAGGTTTGCCGATGTGCAATATAGGTTATTTACTTATTCATATTTATCCCTGTGCGCCGATCGGAGACGGAGTTCACTGCTGATATTCTGGGGACACAACATAGCCAATATACTAGGGACTTTAGCCTTCAAATATCTTACATTTACATTTATTCATTTAGCAGACGCTTTTATCCAAAGCGACTTACAAATGAGAACAATAGAAGCAGTTAAAACTAACAGTAGGACAACAATACGTAAGTGCTATAACCCCTCTCAGTTTAACTTAAGTGCAGTGTTTTTTTTTTTTTTTTTTTTTTTTTTTTTTTTAAGAATAGAGGAGAAGAGAAAGTGTTAATACTACTGAATCAAGTGCTGCCAAAAAAGATACGTCTTCAGCAGTTTCTTGAAAGTGGCTAGTGACTCAGAAGCTCTGGTTGAGTTAGGCAGATCATTCCACCAACAGGGAACAGTCATGGTAAAGGTCCGAGAAAGAGATTTTGTGCCTCTTTGAGATGGTACCACAAGACGACATTCGCTAGCAGAGCGCAGGTTTCTGGATGGCACATAAGTCTGAAGTAATGAGTTTAGGTAAGAGGGAGCAGTGCCAGTGGTTGTTCTGTAGGCAAACGTCAGTGCCTTGAATTTAATGCGAGCGGCAACTGGCAACCAGTGCAATTTTGTGAGGAGAGGAGTGACGTGTGCTCTCTTTGGCTCATTAAAGACTACTCTGGCTGCAGCATTCTGGATCAATTGTAGAGGTTTGACAGAGCAAGCTGGAAGACCAGCCAGGAGAGCATTACAATAGTCCAGTCTGGATAAAACAAGTGCTTGGACAAGGAGTTGTGTAGCATGCTCTGTAAGGAAGGGCCTGATCCTCCTAATGTTGTGCAGGGCAAATCTGCAGGACCAGGCAGTTCTAGCAATGTGGTCAATCTTTGCTGCATTGGATCAGTGTTCTTTCTAGAACAGCCAAGAGCTTTCTAGCCTCGCGACAGCAGCGCCTCGCATTGCTCATAGACCTTAAAACAGTCAGCGTCGCGGATGCGGTTTCGAAAATTGATAAAAAAACGTTGGTGTGGGTGGATGGCGTACAGATGATGAGTTTTGTAATGCGGTTGCGAATTAAATAATAATAGCCCATCCGCGCATCTCTAATACGAATGGAATGTTATTATGCGTCATGGAACATTGCGCTCCTCAACTCGCGAAAGGTCGGATTTGATTCATCTTTTGATGATAAGTTTTGTTTAGAAAACCTTGAATCCATGTAAGCCACAATATCATTAGACATAATCCATGTCATTAGAATCAATGAATCCATGTCATTAGACACAACGTGCATACATGTGCAGGCCAAGTTTTTTTTTTTTTTTCGGTGATGACGGTGACGAGATCAGACCCGCGGTTGGAGTCACATGACCGCGGTATTGCGGTAATGCGGTAACCGTCCCAGCCCTAGGCCTGTATGGTTTTGTTAGAATATCCATTCGACATTCAAAGTACTCTTTTTTTCTATCATGGTCCCAAATGTTGATATAAACAGTGACAAAATATTTGATATGGAAACTGTCTTCGCACATAATATACTAGCACCTGGGGAATGTCACTACTTTACAACACAAGAGTTTAATGGGACTACACAAATGTTTTCTGATGACGCATTTTCCATCATACACTTTAATAGCCAAAGTTTGAAATGTAAATTATCAAAGATTAACAACTTTCTTAGCGAATTAAAACGGATTGAAACGAATTGCTGTAACAGAAACCTGGTTGAAGGAAATGCAAGTTGACAGTGTACAGATCGACGGTTACAACATGTTTTATGTAAACAGGATGGGGAAAGGCAGAGGAGGTGTAGCCCTCTATGTTGATGCCAAATTGAAATGTAAAGTTGTTGAGCATAAAACTATAGCTGTGACTGATATGATGGAAGCATTAACGATAGAAATTATGAATGACAAAGGAAAAAATGTGTTAATTACTTGTGTTTATAGACCACCTGGGCCTGCTACTGATTTGTTTACAGAAAAAATAATAGAATTGTTTGACGATGTAAAGAATAAATCATTAATTGTATGTGGTGATTTCAATATAGATTTGGGTAGTAACATAGCAACTAATGATTTTAAGCATTATATGGAAATTGCAGGTTTATGTACAATGATAACCAAACCAACTAAAATCACAACTCATAGTGCTACGATTATTGATTATATACAAATATCCACGGTGAAATTATAAATGGTATTTTCACAACTGATGTGAGTGATCATCTCCCTGTATTTATAATTTATGACAATTTCTGTATTAAGACCAAGCAAGATAACTCTATCGTTGTCATAAGGGACAAGTCTAGTAAAGCTATTGAGGATTTTAAAGAAGATCTTAAGAGACAAAACTGGGATCAAGTATATACGAATGACTTAAATAATGCTTATAATGCTTTCATGACTACATTAATTAATTTATATGATCAAAATTGTAAACAAATAAAAATTTGTGCTCAAAATGTGAAGAAATCATTTGATAACCCTTGGATGACAAATGGGTTGAAAAATGCTTGTAAAAAAAAATTATCTGTATAGAATGTTTCTTAAAAAAAGAACAGAAGATGCAGAGTACAGATATAAAAAATATAAAAACAAACTCGTATCAATTATAAGAAGACAAAAAAAGGATTATTATACCAATCTGATAGACAAAAGTAAAGGCAATATCAAAAATACATGGGGTGTAATAAATACAGTCATGCATAGAGGCAGGCCTAAAATTATTACTCCTGATTTTATAACCAAGAATAACTCAGATAAATATGCGACAGAAGAAATTGTAAACGAATTTAATAATTATTTTGCAAATATTGGCTCAAATTTAGTACAATACATCCCAGATGAAAATATTGATGGTAGTATTATTCCACATAGTGTAAACAGCATTTTCTTGAGAGGGTACAAGCGAGTGAAATTTTGGAAATTGTGTATGGATTAGCAAATAAAAAGTGAAATGATTATATAGATATGAATATGTCACTGATTAAGCAAATTATAGACGTTATTGTTGAGCCTTTCACTTATATTTGTAACTTGTCATTCACTACAGGGAAATTTCCAGAAAGTATGAAGATAGCTAAAGTGGTTCCACTTTTTAAAAAAGGAAATAAAAATGATGTTTCGAACTATAGACCCATATCTCTGTTACCACAGTTATCTAAAATCTTGAAAAATTATTTGTGAATAGACTAAAAAATGTTTTGGATAAAAACGAATTGTTAACAAATAGTCAATATGGATTTCGTTCAAATCATTCAATGCAACAGCAATTTTGGAACTTGTAGAAGAAATAACCAATGCTATGGATAAGAAATATGTTACTGTAAGTATTTTCGTGGACTTGCAAAAAGCGTTTGACACTTTAGACCACAAAATATTATTGATTAAATTATATAAATATTGTATAAGAGGTATAGCTCATCAGTGGGTCAAAAGTTATTTAAAAGACAGAGAGCAGTTTGTTGAAATCAATAGCATAAAATCAAGAAATTGTCCAATAAATTGTCGTGTACCCCAGGGATCGGTACTAGGTCCAGTACTGTTTCTTCTTTATGTGAATGATATAGTAAATGTTTCTAAGCTACTAAAATGTATTTTGTATGCAGATGATACTACTTTTTTTTATGCTGGTAAAAATATAAATGAGGTATTACAAGTTGTAGAGTACGAATTTGGGAAAATTGTAAGATGGTTTAACGCCAATAGACTGTCTTTAAATATCAGTTCGGACAAAATTTATGATTTTTGGTTGTACAAATGTGGATTTAAATGCAGCATTGACAGTACAAGGAGTACAGATTGCAAGGACTCATGAATTTAAGTTTTTAGGTGTTGTTATCGATGAACAGTTGACATGGAAATTCCATATTGACTATGTTAAATCTAGGGTATCCCAAATTATAGCTGTGTTACATTAAGTAAAATAATCTGTTAATAAATGTGCCTTAATTTTGTTATATAATTCATTGATTGTTCCACATCTGACCTATTGCATTGAGGCATGGGGAAGTGCAAACAAGACTTATATAGAACCTGTCTTTAAATTACAAAAACGTGTCATTCGCGTTGTAAATGGAAGCGAATATAGGGCCCACACAAATTCAATATTTATAAAGTTAAAAACTTTCAAATTTAACGATTTATTAGAATATAGTCTTCTAAAAAATAATGTATACAGGGTTCCTACAGGTTTCTTCAAGTTAAATTCAAGTCTTTTTAAGACCTTTTTAAGACCATTTATATAAAAAATTAATACCTATTTCACGTCCCTACCAGCAAAGAAAAACAAAATCCTTCAACTTGTGTTGATTTATTTTTCAAATGTGGAATGGGTAAAAGATGATAAGCCAAGCAGGTGTGAAAAATAAAAACATTTCAGTAGGCCACAAGAAAGTTTGCCGAACAATGTTAAGTTGTGTTTTAACATTAGCTAGCCACTTATTCTATGCAGGGAATATGGGGAACTGAGAGACCCCTGAACAATAAACATCGAAAATAATAATAATAATCATGGTTGACAAATGAAACTTTTGAGGAAAAATACAATACGGAGAAGTTACATACAGCAGTGTTAATTTTGACAGCAAATTTTGATTTAGTTTTAGTCTCAGTCTTTTGACTAAAAATATGACAAACTAATTTTAGTCATATTTTAGTCATCTGAATTGTTTTAGTTTTAGTCTAGTTTTAGTTGACAAAATACAATAAGATTTTAGTGATTTTAGATTTTAGTTTTTTTAGATTTTTGAAATCTACTGTAAACTAAATCTACAGTAGATTTAGTCGACTAAAATATTAGGTAAATTGTAATGTGTTCATTTAGAATTTCTCAAAAATTTCCAAACCCATATACTCCCGGAGAAAACATATATTAACCTATTAATATGAATGATTTTTAAGTTTCAACAAGCAATACAGATACAGATTTAACTACTGTGACTTAAAAAAATATCTTAAAATTAAATAAAACCACTTTTCCTAAAGTAAAACACAGTCTTCTTTTCAATGAATGATATATGCATTCTTTATAACAACTTACAAATAATTGTCTGCTTGAAACAATAAAGAATTATGTATGTATGAATTAAATTATTAATAATTAATCCTTATTAAAGCTATCAACAAACAGTAAATGCTTTTCTCTTTTTCTTTCGTTGCTTGATGAAAATTAATGACACAGACCACATTATGTTTATTGCCACTGTCACTTTAAGACATCGGATCATGTCCAATGACATGCGGATCCGATTGCACTGATGCACACCCGATACAACTGTTTAAGACATAACCGACATAGTTTACATGAATACTCTCCAAACCGGACATTTAGACATAATGTTGTGTGTATTTGTTCATTCAGACACGAAAGAGAGCTCAGTGCAGGTCCCGCGCGCTGTATAGGTGAATATGTGCATGGCTCCACGCTTCGGGTTGGTGCGTGGTTGGTTTACATTTTTAACATTTTATGAGACCGCAGGGTAGATCAGCACGTTACTGTACAAATGTGTGCATCTACCACACACGCAGTGACGCAGGACATCAGTTCTGACTGGATCGCTTCCCAGATCGACACTATCTAACATTTTCATCTAGTTTTTTTTTTCGTCATAGTTTTTGTCATTCAAAACTAGGTTTTATTTAGGTAGCGTCTCATTTTCGTCAGTGAAAAATGTTGTTGAAGAAAAGTTATTATTTTAGTCAATGAAATGAACACTGACATACAACACAATTTTTAAGACCCAGACATCAAAATTCAAGACTTTTTAAAGACTTTTTAAGGTATTATTTCCAAATTCATAAATTCAATGCTTTTAAGGCTTTTTAAGACCCCGCGGGAACCCTGTGTATAAAGCTAATTTGAAAACATTACCTGAAAAATTGCTAAATAGATTCATCAAGAGAGTTAGTAAATTTAATTTAAGAGGAACTGAAGTCTTTCAGAAACCTGAGTTTAGAACAAAATTAAAGGAAAGATGTGTCTCAATACAGGGTGTCAGTCTGTGGAACAATCGTGAAAATAAAACTTCAATATCATTTTTTGTTTTTAAGAAGAGTGTAAAAGCATTACTAATAGAAAATATAATGCATCTATTTAGTAGGGAAAAAATTGATTTATGACTTTGAATAGGTGCTGCAAAGCAGATGTGTGTTGTAAGTGTACCTTCTTGGAATTGTAATTTGATTTGTGTTGATAAGGGGCAGATATTATAAGTTTATCTTCTTTTTGCTCCTTTTCATTTCTTTTCAAAAGAATGAAATAAAAAATATGAATGAATGAATGAACACACTTCATAACACACTTCATAACACACTGCATAACACACTTCATAACACACTTCATAACACACTTCATAACACACTGCATAACACACACTTCATAACACACTTCATAACACACAATTCTGTCAGTATTTACTCTCCCTCATGTTGTTCAACCCCGTAAGACCTTCGTTCATCTTCGGAACACAAATTAAGATATTTGTGATTAAATCTGAGAGCTGGATCACTCCTCCATAGGCTTCTAAGGGATTGACACTTGCCAGCCCCGTTATTAAAGACATCGTTAAAATAGTCCAAGTGACTACAGTGGCGCAATCTTAAGTTTATCAAGCGACGAGAATACTTTTTGTGTGCAAAAAAAAGTAACAGTCAGTTCGAGTGAGTTCACTAGCGTAACAGCGCAGCGCTCCTGTGTTGTACGTCACACGCAGGCTCACTATTGGCCGACGCTGGTCATGTGTGTGATGTGTGTGACGTTACACTAGTGAACTGACTTTCAGATTTAATCAAAAATATCTTAATTCGTGTCCCGAAGATGAACGAAGGTCTTACGGGGTTGAACAACATGAGGGAGAGTAAATACTGACAGAATTATCATTTTTGGGTGAACTATCCGTTTAATAACACACTTCATCAAACACTTCATAACACATTCACTCAGTCATCTGGGCTTTAATAATGTTCTCAAAACATTAGCACAAAGAAATTATTTATGCATCGTTCATGGAATTATTTACATGAAACGTTTAGTTTTAGAGCATTCAGAGAGAGTTTTAGAGCACTTTAAAAAGTAACGTTCCCATGACAGGGTTTCTGCAGGTTTCAGTAAGTCAAATTTAGGACCTTTTTAAGACATTTTAAGACCATTAAGATTGAAATTTAAGACCTACACGACGCATTATCCAAGTTAGATAGATAGTTACCTCGGGATCATTAGAGTATCTATCTATCTATCTATCTATCTATCTATCTATGTGTGTGTGTGAGAGAAGGAGAGGTAGATATTTTTTT
Organism: Gila orcuttii; assembly: GCA_026230005.1. Lineage (NCBI taxonomy): Eukaryota > Metazoa > Chordata > Actinopteri > Cypriniformes > Leuciscidae > Gila > Gila orcuttii. Next base: position 49,946,255 of record JAPDVR010000011.1, on the reverse strand, counting down.
AATATAAAATTGTACTTTTGCATATTATACTGTAAAAACACAATTATTGTTGATTTTAGTTGATCATAACTAGAGAGGAAATGATGAGATGATTAAAGTGACCAAAATTATCAAGGTTATCACAGAATCCTGTTCAAAAAGTACTAATACTACAGAATGAAGTCAATTCAACTAGTTTTATGTCGAAAAACAGCAAATAAATTGATTAGCATCAATATGCACTTTTTGTTTACATAAACATTAAAATACCATTAAAAATGATGGCTAGATTTTAAAAGAGTGTCTTGCAACATGTCATCTACTAACATGTTCAAGTTCAAATAAAGTTTTGACAAAAAAGGTTTTATACAAAGATAAACCTCATATTTCAGCCTTTAAATATTTTTTTATAAAAAGAATGATTCAAAAAGATAAATTACTGACATTTACACATTAGCTTATATTTATTAGTAGTGTTTGGGTGAACCCCCCATCCTTCATGTTGACGGAGCTTTCAATGTTGTTATGGAAAGGGGTGATTGGTTGGTTCCTGTCACATGACCTGCGGTGCGTGCATTTGCGGCATTCTGAAAAGTTTAGATTTTTTCCATCTCGTTGCGCCTGGTAAAAAAATTAACGCGTCGCTTCAATTATGAGCGTGCTTGCCGCGCGCCTACACTTGAACAAACTTGAGCGCGGAAAAGACGCGATATGTGAACGGCCTCTGGCGAGCTAGCTCATATCAAGCCACGAGCTACTGGAGCACGCGAGCGACGTGTTGGAGAACCCTGCTCTAGAGCTCCGCTTTGTAGGCTACAACTCGATACTTTTTTGCTACTTTGTAATAACTTCCTGCGGCCAGCGTTTCTGGAAATGAACGAGGGTAAACACTTTTTTAGACCTGACAAAATGAAATTTAAGACCTAGGATGAAAATCTGGCCGTTTTTAAGACTTTTTAAGGCCTTAAATTTAAAGTCCAGAATTTTAGACTTCTGGAGACCCCTCTTAAGACCCCGCGGAAACCCTGATGACAGAAGATATGAACATTTGCATGAACAAGAAAAACATAATTAAAACTGGACGTTTTGGACATTAAGATAACACATAAAAAATATTGTTTTCATAAGCTGGGTTTAGTTGAAATGAATCTGGGGTTTAAAAGACACTAAATATTCAGTAATATGACTGATGTGACTCAGTACAGCAGAAGTCCTCATGAAGATGAAGAGCGCATCATTGCTTCACTCATTTTCCTGTCTATTGCTGTGAAGCTTTGAAACTACATGTACATGTTTAAGTAGATCCATAACTTTCTAAAATACCATCAGCTCTGGGAAGCATATTATATAGACAGACCGGTAGTCATGTGACTTGTGCATGGGTGTGGATGTGTGATATTTATATTTGCTTGTTACTTCCTGCGTTTTTACATTTGTAGATGGTGTTTGGATGAACACCGAAACAACTTATGTCATCCAGTTATCTTTAATTAGTCAGTTTGAACATGTATTGTATAAAATAGAATTAAAGATGAGTTGACTGAGACACGGCTCAATTTCAGGATTATTAGTCCTGTGTGTGAGAGTGTGTGTGTGTGCGTGTGTGTGTGTAGGCTGGGCACGTGTTGAGGAACGTCTGCTTGATGACAGTAAATACCTTGAGTTTCCTCCGAGCGTTGAACTTCCTCAGCTGCTCCACCGTCTCGGGAAGGTGGATCTTGTACGAGTAGCGATCTCTCTCCTGCACAACACACACACACACACACACACATAGCATGAGGCGAACTGAACCCAATACACCGATCCAATGTCAGAAACAGGAACTAATGTGCACTCATACAGGAGAAGAAATGATAACTTAATTTTCAGGACAATAGCAGAGGGAAGTGTGTGTGTGTGTGTGTGTGTGTGTGTGTGTGTGTGTGAGAGAGAGAGAGAGAGAGAGAGAGAGTGTGTTTGTGTGTGTGTGTGTGTGTGTGTGTGTGCGTGTGTGTGTGTGTGTGTGTGACCTTGAGCCAGGGGTGGTTGAGCGCTTCATAGACGGTGATTCTCTCGGCTGGGTCCAGCATTAGCATACGCCGCACCAGGTCTTTAGCGCTCTCAGAGATCTGACTCCACTGCCGAGGGTTCATCTGACAAACACACACACACACACACACACACTGTACTGCACAACTGAACCCAACTGCATCCAGAGGCCGTTACAACTTGAAAACGTTTGTTTGCATCAATATGATATGGAGTCGTTCTGAAGACGTTCTTCCTCAGTGTTTCTGTCTCGTTTTCCAGCACAAACATCCAAACACTCTTAAATCAAGATACATTTACTGGAGGAGCAGAATGACTGAAGATATTAAGTCTTGATTACTGAAAAATGCATCAAAGGTTTGTGCTTAAAACAAGATCAAATATCTGCCAATGGAGTCAGAAAAATAACTTTTTTAAGCGTCCAGCCATAGACACAATACAGCGCGCGAGTACTGCACTGAGCTCTCTTTCGTGTCTGAATGGACAAAAAACACACAACATTATGTCTAAATGTCCGTTTTGGAGAGTATTAACTTAAACTATGTCGGTTATGTCTTAAACAGTTGTGAGTGTATCGGATGTGCATCAGTGGATTTGGATCCGCATGTCATTGGACATGTTCCGATGTCTTAAAGTGACAGTGGGCAATAAACCTAATGCGGTCTGTGTCCTAAATATCGATCAAGCAACAAAAGAAAAAGAGAAAAGCATTCACTGCTCGTTAATAGCTTTAATAAGGATTCATTATATTTAATTCATACAAATAAATATGTCTGCTGCTTGAAAGAATAAAGAATGATGTATGCAAGTTAAAAAAGAATGCATATATCATTCATTCATATTAACAGGTTAATGTTTTCTCCGGCACAAAGACCTCAGTCAGTACAAAGACTGAGACGGAGACACAGATTTTCCTCCAAATTCTGTGTTCTAGAGAAGTCATATTACACTTTTTAAAGCCC
>JAPDVR010000011.1:49933286-49938286 GCA_026230005.1 Gila orcuttii | reverse complement strand
TGCAATAAGCACACATGGTCCTGATGATCAATTTCCTCATAAAATTTAACCTTTAATTTAATATTGAACAATATTATTGATCTCCTGCACTGACACCATTATACAAGAACTGGACGATGACATCACAGTTTACTCCAGAGCGGCTATATATATATATATATATAAATTAATAACTTCTTCTTTTTTTTTTTTTTTAAATGAACCATCACTGAACTTTAGCTGGACTGTGACGCTATTTTCTTCTAGAAACAAACTTTATTGCATTATTTTCCTGTTATCTCTGTAAAGCTGCTGTGAAACTCTGTGTTATAATAAGCGCTGTATAATAAAGCTGACTGGACTAGTGTGAAGAAGCGTCATGAAATCATTTCTGAAATGTCAGTAGCCTTCTGTTAATTGAATCATGATTAATCCAACTTTGTTAAATAAACATTTTGATTTGACTATTTATAGCTCAGATATCAAAAAAAAAAAATTAAATAAAAAAAATTATGTAAAATGAGAAAAAATTATTCCTTTTTACACGTGTTGATTTAGCAGACGCTTTATTCAGAGCAAATTACAATAACACAAGCAGAAGAGATTTGAGGAAAAAAATGGTTTCATAAATACCAGAATTAATACTGATAGAGTGGAAGTGCACAGAAATAGAAAAAGCAAGTGTGAATTTACTTTCATTTTGCTGAGTACAAATATATATCAGTTCCTTCAGGATGTCACGGGACTTTGTCAGATTTTTGCAGAATAAAATACTGATTTTGCGGTGGCTTTTCTCAAAATTTTCAGCAATATTTGCAATAATAACACTTTTAAAACTTTTCTGTCCTTGAAGAACCACTGGGCTCTGTAATTTCTAAGAGCACTGATAATAACTTAAAATTTGAATTTCAACATTTTATTTCAAATGTAACACCAAATAAAACAAAAACAACAAAAAAATCAAAATGTTATACTTCAGTGTTTCCCACAGGATTTTGTGAAACTATGGAAGCCTGGTTGCTGGTCATTTTTTGGGGCACTGCTCGCCCTATACATTTCTTTTTATATTTTAAAGATATCAATAAATTTTTTATATGTGTCAAATATGACACAACAGGCTTTTGAGGAATGCTTATTTCTTCATCTCTCAGTCATCGTTGCAGGCCTATAGCACTGCACTGTGTTTAACCCCCCACAATACAAATTATAGAGCTTTCATCATATAAATAAGCATTTAAATATATCTTACTAAGACATATTACTGAGAGATATAGAGTGACAAATTATATTTATATATAAGTAGTAAGTATGTAAGTACGTACGTAAGTAAATGTAAGTAGTCTGCTATAAAAATCTCATTGATTTACATTTTTGGCCATAAAAATAATAAAATAAAATCGCAAAATCCTGGAGGGACTGATATATATATATACACGTCCATTTTATGTATATATATGTATGTATGTATGTATGTGTATATGTATATGTATATATATATCATTATTGTTCTATACAAATGTGCAAGATTGAGTTAGAGAAAGAAGAGACCAGCTCAGTGCAGCTGCAGAACGAGCCATAAACCTCCAATAGACCCAAAACACACAGTCATAAAAGATGCAAGAAGTGCTAATCCTTCAGTTTTCCTACGGTCTCCCGTTCAACACACACACATCCAGAAAAGAGCTGCCAAGCAATTCCAACTTTCTTTAAATTAAAACATTCAACAGAGCTAAAATGATGAGAAAAAAGGGAATGGAAAATTGAGAGAGAGACGAGGCGTTTCATCCATCAGTCAGAGTGTGTTTCTGGGACGTTTGCCTGGCCATAATTTACACTCGTTCGGATGAGCCAGAGCTTTCTCACTTTCATTTTCATTGGGTCGAGACAGAATTTTCCCCTGTTGTTCCCCAGTACAGTAATTTAAAACATGTCTTTCTCTCCCCAGAGCTGAAGATTCGAGTGGAAAGACTTCAGTGAACTTCAGCCTAAAAACAAAAACATCCCGTCGAACACGATGAGCACCACCGCCTGGCCGCCGAACCGCTTCACCGATCACAACGCCACCTCGCTAACACACAACCGCTCGTGTGCGCTGGACGAGGAGAGCTTACGGCTCCCGCTAGCGGTGCTATACTCGCTCATCTTTCTCTTCGGCCTGGTGGGAAACCTGCTAGCTTTGTGGGTCTTCCTCTTTCTGCACTCGGGCAGGAACTCTGTGCGCGTCTTCCTCATCAACGTAGCCCTAGCGGATCTGGTGCTAGTAGCGTGTCTTCCCTTCCGCGTGCTGTATCACTCCCAGGGGAACGTGTGGTCGCTGGGCCCGCGCATGTGCAAGGCGGTGGGAAACCTGTTCTACATGAACATGTACGTTAGCATCACCCTGCTGGGTCTCATTAGCCTGGACCGCTACCTGAAGATCATCGGCGTGAGAGGCTCTCAGAGGGGCTGCGGGCCGCGCTGGCTACGAGGGAGCCGCTGGAGTCATGTGACCTGTGTTCTGCTGTGGACCTGCTCTTTAGTGATGGTTATTCCCATGATCGCACTGGCCGAGGGCAACGAGGAGCCTGGGAAGTGTTTCCAGTACAAGCAAAGGAAACATGCGCGTGGAAAAGCCTACTTTAACCTGTTCTTAGTGGGCGTGTTCTGGCTAGTGTTCGTGGTTCTGCTAGTGTCGTACGCACGGATCGCACGCCGACTGCTACAAGCGTCGCGCGACAAACCAGACCTGCCGAACGCCTCCCGCTACGCCCGAACCGCTAAGAAGTCATTCGTGGTTCCGCTACTCTTCACCGTGTGCTTCGTGCCGTATCACGCCTTCAGAGGCGTCTACGTATCGTCTCAGCTTAGCGATGCTAGCTGTGAAAAGCAGAGGCTAATGGATCGAACCAACGAGGTCATGCTTCTGTTCTCCGCGCTCAACAGCTGCCTGGACCCCGTCATGTACTTCATGCTCTCGGGTTCGGTGCGCAAAGCCACCCTACAGGCGTTAGCGCAGCTAATCCGCGTGCAACACGAACCCGCTACCACTAACAGCTCCACCACCGAGGTCAGGAGGACGTCTGTAGCTTCAGCCCACGGGAGGCTGGGACTGATCACGACGCTCCGCTCCAAACCTGCGCTCATCACTGACGCCGACGCAGATCAGTGTTCGCAATCAAACTGATCAGCAGCATCTCAGTGATGACGAGTCTCTGCAAGACGTCAATTTCGTAATTTTTTCTTTGACACATCACTGTGAATATGTAAACCTCTACTTCTTCAGTGGCATTTAATAAAAAATCCTCTTCGGATGATACCTGAGTCCTGAGCTCATCTACCAGCTCCCCTTGATCTCCACAGGACACGTTAGGACAAATCGTTGAGATCTTGAGATCTCAGTGATGACGAAGCTGTGAACGCTGCACAGGAAATACTCATGGGAAACAATGATTAGCTTGAAATGTTTGCATGGGAAAGTTCACTTGTATGAGCATGTGTGGGATATACGGCGGGATACACAACTCACTAAACATCTGGTGTTAGTGTTCAGACATGGACAACAAATCAGACACAACTGTAGACAGTCAGTGTTGTCAAAACCTCAAACGTCATATTTCAAGCAACAGCAGCTGCGGTGATGCAGAAACAGCATGACTTACACATAAAGAGTGAGTGACGCCTCCTACTGGAGGAACTGAGTTACTGCACTGAAATAGAGCCGTGCAGAAGGAACTGTTGAACTCGGATGAGTCTGTGAACTGATAAAGTCAAGTCTCCTTCATTTATACAGCGCTTTTAACATTATATTGTTTCAAAGCAGTTTTACAGTGGTAATAGGAAATGAAAGTGAGAGATTGTTTTGGCTCTACAGTAGGAGTGGCAATCTCTAGGAACCTCACAATCCAGACGGCTGCACTGTGATGCTAAAATGATTATTGATGCAACTTTTTTGTGTGTGTGACTGCTTGGTACTTTTAAAGCGAAGTATTTATAATGACCCATAAAGAATTTACTTCCAATATATTATTAATAAAACAAATGGAAACAAATGGGATTTGGAAAGTCAACTGTAGTTTACATTTGCCAGCATATGTCCCAACATTGCAAAGAACCATAAGGAAAAGAGACGTGTGCCTGTACTAGCAGCAAACTGTAGTCAATGAACACAAACTTCAGCATATTCTGAATCTCTAACATAAAATAATAGACTCTATCCAACATCCTCCTGTTATGTGCAATGAGCAATATAATCCTTCAGACAAAAAAAAAACATTTTGCTTTAGCAAAATCACAAACAGCTTTCATTCAAAAAAATATTATGTAGCAGCAGCTCTCATACAAAAATAATGCTTGTGGACTTGCGCATATTCTTAATAATTAGTAACATAGAAAGCTGCTCTTATACACAACTAAATAATAAAGAGTTATGACTTGAACTTTTTGCTGTATACCACAATCAACAACAGCTTATACAAAAAGAGTAATTGCAGAGAGCACAGTCAAAATGTAACTTTTGTGTGACTGTTATTTTACTGACACACACTGCCTGTGGAGGCAGAACAGTAAACCCGCGTATAACGTACGGTAACAGATCTGTGTACAGCATATTGATGTGAAAACTTTTGTTCTCATACAAAAATACAAAATAGTCCACAATGAAATTATGCCAATTATCCATACGTTAGCTTTTAACGAAGAGAGTGCTTTAACGAAGAGGTTTTGCGCTCAGCCATCATGCGCCTCAGTTATGCACACACACTGGCAGCGCTGCACGTCCGCGCTTCAGAGTTACGCCTTTTGCGTTCCGTCAATATTACGCAAGAAAAAAAAAACATTTAGAAAATCGATTTTGGACATTGAATCGATTCAGAATCGTCCGCATCGCGATGCATCTAAGAATCGATTTTTCCCCCGACCCCTACTTTACAGCAGATCTAGAATAAAGTTATTGTCCAGATAAAGTTGGTTTTGATTGAGTCACTTCCATTGTAAAGATCATTAGTTATTAACTTAGCGGCCGCTAACACACACCGTTCTAACAG
>JAPDVR010000011.1:49908286-49928286 GCA_026230005.1 Gila orcuttii | reverse complement strand
GGACCAGTCAGCGGTCCCCATGAGGAAAACAGCGTATAAATCACACTAAGTAATGTTTTTTGAAAATGTAAAAATGCAGAAAGTTGTGTGTGATGAGTAGGTTTAGGGATAGGGGCAGTGTAAGGGGACAGAATATACAGTTTGTACAGTATAAAAACCATTACGCCTATGGAGAGTCCCCACAAAGATGTGTGCGCCTGTTTGTGTATGTGTGTGTGTGTGTGTGTGTGTCACGTGTGTTTGAGTTTGTGTAGAAGAGCGAACTGAGACAGACTTCAGATTCGCACAGCAGTCTGTAACATTCACACACACACACACACACACAGCTTGATAAGTGTGCAGCTCTGCGGATGATTTATTCATCCAAAATCTGCCAACTTCTGAGACATTCTGTTATACTGTAAATTCCATTTTTATGACTGGATTGCGTCCGCGTTTCCACATCCCGGAAATCATAGAGCCTTGATATATATATCTCACACACACACACACACACTCACACACACAGGGTTATTCTGGGCAAACCACAACCACAGTCTGCAAATTAAATAACAGAGACACACGCCTATCTCACACACACACTCACTTTCCCACACACACACACACACAAACACACACACACACTCTCACTCACACACAAACACACTTTCACACACACACACACAAACACACTCTCACTCACTCACACACACACACACACACACACAAACACACTCTCACTCACTCACTCACACAGGGGATAGGGATAGATGGATAGATGGATGGATGGAGGGATGGAGGGAGGGATGGATGGAGGGATGGAGGGAGGCATGGAGGGATGGATGGAGGGAGGGAGGGATGGAGGGATGGATGGATGGAGGGAGGGATAGAGGGATGGAGGGATGGATGGAGGGAGGGATAGAGGGATGGAGGGATAGATGGATGGAGGGAGGGATGGATGATAGATGGTTGGAGGGAGGGAGGGATAGATGGACGGATGAGGGAGGGATGGATGATAGATGGATGGAGGGAGGGATGGATGATAGATGGTTGGAGGGAGGGAGGGATAGATGGATGGATGAGGGAGGGATGGAGGGAGGGATGGATGATAGATGGATCGAGGGATAGATGATGGAGGGAGGGATGGATGATAGATGGATGGAGGGAGGGATGGATGGATGGATGGAGGGAGGGATAGAGGGATGGAGGGATGGATGGAGGGAGGGAGGGATAGAGGGATGGAGGGATGGATGGATGATAGATGGATCAAGGGATAGATGGATGGAGGGAGGGATGGATGATAGATGGTTGGAGGGAGGGAGGGATAGATGGACGGATGAGGGAGGGATGGATGATAGATGGATGGAGGGAGGGATGGATGATAGATGGTTGGAGGGAGGGAGGGATAGATGGATGGATGAGGGAGGGATGGAGGGAGGGATGGATGGATGGATGGATGGATGGATGGAGGGAGGGAGGGAGGGATAGAGGGATGGAGGGATGGATGGAGGGATGGAGGGATGGATGGATGATAGATGGATCAAGGGATAGATGGATGGAGGGAGGGATGGATGATAGATGGTTGGAGGGAGGGAGGGATAGATGGACGGATGAGGGAGGGATGGATGATAGATGGATGGAGGGAGGGATGGATGATAGATGGTTGGAGGGAGGGAGGGATAGATGGATGGATGAGGGAGGGATGGAGGGAGGGATGGATGGAGGGAGGGATGGATGATAGATGGATCGAGGGATAGATGATGGAGGGAGGGATGGATGATAGATGGATGGAGGGAGGGAGGGATAGATGGATGGATGAGGGAGGGATGGAGGGAGGGATGGGTGATAGATGGATGGAGGGATAGATGGATGGAGGGATAGATGGATGGATGAGGGAGGGATGGATGGAGGGAGGGATGGATGATAGATGGATCGAGGGATAGATGATGGAGGGAGGGATGGATGATAGATGGATGGAGGGAGGGATAGATGGATGGATGAGGGAGGGATGGAGGGAGGGATGGATGATAGATGGATGGAGGGATAGATGGATGGAGGGATAGATGGATGGATGAGGGAGGGATGGATGGAGGGATAGATGGAGGGAGGGATGGATGATCGATGGATCGAGGGATAGATGGATGGAGGGATAGATGGATGGATGAGGGAGGGATGGAGGGATGGAGGGAGGGATGGAGGGAGGGATAGAGGAAGGGATGGAGGAAACACACACTCCTGCAGGAAACACACACATCGAGCACCTGCTGAATCTCTTTATAGACGTCAGTGGAAACACTTACAGCGATGCTTCAGATTAACACAACAACATCTTCACAGGAGAGAGTGTGTGTGTCTGACCTCAAAACATCAGAACAGAGACGCTCAAACACACCTGTGTGTGAGGAAACACTCCATCAGCAGATTCCAAGTGAAACCAGGCGTCCCAGAATCCCTGAGCTGAGGAGCGAGACCGGTGCAATAGTAAATCCATCACATATGAGCACAAACTGAGGGATTTCAGGGACCAAATAAAACACAAGTTAAGGAGTGAGGTTAAGAAGTGTCACATGACTCAGTCTGGGTCTCAGGCCCGGCCCACACTAATACACTTTCTTTTGAAAACGCATCTTTTTCTCTCCGTTTTGGCCTTCCGTCACACTGAGACGGCGTTTTATTAATGAAAACACTCCAAAGTGGATACATTGGTTAACGCTGTTTTCGTGTTGTAGTGTGGACGGTCAAAACAGTAAGTTTAGTCATGTGACGCATATTGTACTAATAGATATAGCTGTTTATACCGTTATTGTGCCCGTTATGTGCCAGTTCACTCACACCGTTGCTAAAATATGTTATTCTTCATATCACAGTCCGGCACAGACGACAGAACTCGCGCACGTCTGCTGTCCTGCGGGAAAACATTAGCGTCGCGTTTTAGACCAAACATATAATGGTGAGTGAGAGCGACGGGACGCATCGGTGAATGCGGAGATATTCTGTTAAATAAAATTATCCTGTAAGAAGAATTGCGGGATAACTTTATTATTTATTTTTCCGTCTGCATGATCTCAGCGAGCTTCTGAGGGTTTACGCTTGCACTGTAAAGAGACTTCAGCGCTTTCAGGCGTTTTCCAAAAGTTTGTCATCCACACTGAATGACGGGAAACGCCTGAAAACGCTCGTGTGGATGGAGAGTCGGATGAACACGCGACCCACCGCGCGCAGAACCAGGACAACAAGCAGACAGACGGAATTACAGCAGCTGCAATTACAGCTGGAGTCGGAGAGGGAATGATTCTAGGAATAACATGGAAAACTTCCCAGCGGATGAAACTCCAGGCCAATGCTGGATTGCTGGTTTCAACTTACAGTGGTTTATTTATGGACAACACAGTTCAGATCTGAAGTCACATGACCCACTGACCACTGAGCCATTACATCACAATCCACAGATTCCAGACAATAATCATCTCACACACACATTACAAGAGAAACAAAATAATCCAATCCAGTCAATCCAAACCTGCATGCTGTTGTTTCTGTCACTCTCACATGTAAATCATCCAACATGGTAAAACCAGTACAGCAGAATCTTGCCCCTTTTCAACATGGTCCGTTATAACATCATAACGAGCCGCTCAATCTGACACGATGAAATATGGATGACCCAAAGCTAAGGTTTTTTTTTTTTTTAGGTGTAGTATCAGCTTTCACATGTTGAATCATTAATAAGAGGCCTCAGCGATTACTGTGAGGAGCCAATCACACGCGATCCTGTGAGGAGCCAATCACACGTGAGCCTGTGAGGAGCCAATCACACGCGATTACTGTGAGGAGCCAATCACACGCGATTACTGTGAGGAGCCAATCACACGCGATTACTGTGAGGAGCCAATCACACGTGAGCCTGTGAGGAGCCAATCACACGCGATTACTGTGAGGAGCCAATCACACGCGATTACTGTGAGGAGCCAATCACACGCGATTACTGTGAGGAGCCAATCACACGCGATTACTGTGAGGAGCCAATCACACGCGAGCCTGTGAGGAGCCAATCACACGTGAGCCTGTGAGGAGCCAATCACACGCGATTACTGTGAGGAGCCAATCACACGCGATTACTGTGAGGAGCCAATCACACGCGATTACTGTGAGGAGCCAATCACACGCGAGCCTGTGAGGAGCCAATCACACGTGAGCCTGTGAGGAGCCAATCACACGCGATTACTGTGAGGAGCCAATCACACGCGATTACTGTGAGGAGCCAATCACACGTGAGCCTGTGAGGAGCCAATCACACGTGATTACTGTGAGGAGCCAATCACACGCGATTACTGTGAGGAGCCAATCACACGCGATTACTGTGAGGAGCCAATCACACGCGATTACTGTGAGGAGCCAATAACACGCGATTACTGTGAGGAGCCAATCACACGCGATTACTGTGAGGAGCCAATCACACGCGATTACTGTGAGGAGCCAATCACACGCGATTACTGTGAGGAGCCAATCACACGCGAGCCTGTGAGGAGCCAATCACACGTGAGCCTGTGAGGAGCCAATCACACGCGATTACTGTGAGGAGCCAATCACACGCGATTACTGTGAGGAGCCAATCACACGCGAGCCTGTGAGGAGCCAATCACACGTGAGCCTGTGAGGAGCCAATCACACGCGATTACTGTGAGGAGCCAATCACACGCGATTACTGTGAGGAGCCAATCACACGCGATTACTGTGAGGAGCCAATCACACGCGAGCCTGTGAGGAGCCAATCACACGTGAGCCTGTGAGGAGCCAATCACACGCGATTACTGTGAGGAGCCAATCACACGCGATTACTGTGAGGAGCCAATCACATGTGAGCCTGTGAGGAGCCAATCACACGTGATTACTGTGAGGAGCCAATCACACGCGATTACTGTGAGGAGCCAATCACACGCGATTACTGTGAGGAGCCAATCACACGCGATTACTGTGAGGAGCCAATCACACGCGATTACTGTGAGGAGCCAATAACACGCGATTACTGTGAGGAGCCAATCACACGCGATTACTGTGAGGAGCCAATCACACGCGATTACTGTGAGGAGCCAATCACACGCGATTACTGTGAGGAGCCAATCACACGCGAGCCTGTGAGGAGCCAATCACACGTGAGCCTGTGAGGAGCCAATCACACGCGATTACTGTGAGGAGCCAATCACACGCGATTACTGTGAGGAGCCAATCACACGTGAGCCTGTGAGGAGCCAATCACACGTGATTACTGTGAGGAGCCAATCACACGCGATTACTGTGAGGAGCCAATCACACGCGATTACTGTGAGGAGCCAATCACACGCGATTACTGTGAGGAGCCAATCACACGCGATTACTGTGAGGAGCCAATCACACGCGATTACTGTGAGGAGCCAATAACACGCGAGCCTGGGCCAACTATGAAACAGTTATTGAACTGAACTGAATCAACACTGAACTGAATTCATCTGAATAATGACACTATTGTCTTTTTTAGGGATGGGTATTGATATAAATTTCACAATTCGATTCTATATAGATTCACAAGCTTGCGAATGCGACTCAATTCTGCTTCAAATAGATTGGATTTGATTATTTTGGATATATATCAGGTACAGTATAAGGGGCTCCGATTGATCGGGCGTCGATCGTTATCGGCCGATTAGGGCTGGGGCGGTATGGATTTTTTGTAACCGCGGTTGAAAAGCAAGATATTCCCGCGGTATCGTTTTATACCGCTTTAAATACAAAGAAAAAAAATACGCTTTAAATCCCCCCCCCCCCCCCCCCCCCGACACACTTTCGCGCACACAAGTCCTTTTTGCTAGAGAGACTTTGTTAAATATTGTCACCTACATCAGAAAATAAACCAGCACAATTTGAAATGGTCGAATTTTCATCAAGCAGTAATTTGGCATGAACCAATCACTGAATAGATTTCCTTATTTAAGAATATTCTCAGATACATTCGCATTGAATTAATCATTTTCATGATAATACATTATGATGTTCTGAAATTACTAAAATTATATTCCATATTTATGTTTACATAATATAATGTTATTTTTCATTTAATCTATGTCGATTATATGAAAAGTGAACAGCATGAGTAAGATAGGATCATAAGATGGGTCAGACATGATTTTGACCACTTTATTAAGTTTTGTTTTGTAGAAAGACTTTCTTTAAATTAAATTTCGTTTTGTATAAATGGTATCTTAATTTTAATCACTGTTTCATTAACTAATTGCCAGGAATTAACAAATAAGAAGCAAATATAGCAGACTGGAGCTCGTCTCATAAATGAACTTGCCTCACAGACATGAAAATAAATAGAAAGCTTAATGTCTACTTTTAAACAAAATTCAAAACGAAATGATAACATTTTAGGCTACAGTAGCCTAGTCAGGTAAGGTCAGGTTTGCCAATGTGCGTTATAGGCTATTAATTTATTTATTTTTTATCCCTGTGCGCCGATCGGAGTCGGCGAGAGTTCACTGCTGATATTCTGGGGATACAACATAGCCAATAGGCTATACTAGGGACTTTAGCCTTTAAATATCTTTGCTGCATTGGATCAGTCTGCTTTCTAGAACAGCCAAGAGCTTTCTAGCCTCGCGGCAGCAGCGCCTTGCATCGCTCGTAGACCGGATGCGGTTTCGAAAATTGATCAAAAAATGTTGGTGCGGAGTCAGACAGAGGATGAGTTTTTTGATGCGGTTGCGGATGAAATAATAATAGCCCATCCGCGCATTTCTAATACAAATGGAATGTTATTGTGTCATGGAACATTGCGCTCCTCAACTCGCGAAAGATCAGATTTGCTCCATCTTTTGATAAGTTTTGTTTAGAAAACCTTAAATCCATGCAAGACACAATGTCATTAGAATCAATGAATCCATGTCATTAGACACAACGTGCACATGTGCAGACCAATGTGTTTTTTTTTGTGTGTTTTTGCGGTGATGACGGTGTCACGTGACCGCGGTATTGCGGTAATGCGGTAACCGTCCCAGCCCTACGGCCGATAATGCTTTATAAAGTTTGTTCTATATAAATAATGGTAACAGCTTTATATAACGTGTTCAGGTTCATATCATATCATATATCTGTGTTCATGTTCATATCATATCTGTGTTCATTTCTGTGTTCAGATAACAATCGACCCTATAATCAGACACACACCACTGAGCAGAAACATGTTTCTATGATCTGATGATGAGTGTGTGTGTAATCACTTACTGTAACGTTCAGAGGTCATGAAAACAGACTCTGTTCTGCGTCTTCTTATAATCAGATGAACACACACGAGACGCTGGGATGCAAATCTCATGAACTAATATCACTTGGCAAAGGACAGATTTACTATATTAATAAACATACATTCTTAAAAATAAAGGTTTCAAAAGGGTAGAAGAACCATTTTGCTTCCCTAAATAACCTTTCCGTGATCAGTTCTTAAAAGAACCATTTTAATAATTCCACTAATATTATTTCTAATAATATTTCCACTAAGGAAGCTTTTTTTGCATTGGAGAGATTCACTGGATGTTAAAGGTTCTTCATGGAACCATCAATACAAATAAAGATCCTTTATTTGTAAGACTTACTATTTATTGAATATCAATAAATCTATTTATCAATTGAATATTGCTGCTGTTCTATAAAAGCAATAATCCACTTGAGTTCCAGTGAGCTGAACACAGTTCAGGTCCTCGACTTCACCTTTACTGTGGTAAAAACACTGTAACCCAACAGAGATTGCCCTGCACCAATCAGGCTTCAGGAAACCTCCAGGAGTCCATCACTTCCTGTCAAGAGAGCTCATTGATCACATAATCAGCTCTACGAGCAGCAGACACATCGATTCAGGCCTAAACAACCATCAAGTCTGTTCAGTCCTGCACTGCATCATGGGACGAACACTGACGCCGGGTTCAGGCCTGCACTGCATCATGGGACGAACACTGACGCCGGGTTTAGTCCTGCACTGCATCATGGGACGAACGGTGACGCCGGGTTCAGTCCTGCACTGCATCATGGGACGAACACTGACGCCGGGTTCAGGCCTGCACTGCATCATGGGACGAACACTGACGCCGGGTTTAGTCCTGCACTGCATCATGGGACGAACGGTGACGCCGGGTTCAGTCCTGCACTGCATCATGGGACGAACACTGACGTCGGGTTCAGTCCTGCACTGCATCATGGGATGAACACTGAAGCCAGGTTCAGTCCTGCACTGCATCATGGGACGAACACTGACGCCAGGTTTAGTCCTGCACTGCATCATGGGACGAACACTGACGCCGGGTTTAGTCCTGCACTGCATCATGGGACGAACGGTGACGCCGGGTTCAGTCCTGCACTGCATCATGGGACGAACACTGACGCCAGGTTCAGTCCTGCACTGCATCATGGGACGAACACTGACGCCAGGTTTAGTCCTGCACTGCATCATGGGACGAACACTGACGCCGGGTTTAGTCCTGCACTGCATCATGGGACGAACACTGACGCCAGGTTCAGTCCTGCACTGCATCATGGGACGAACACTGACGCCAGGTTTAGTCCTGCACTGCATCATGGGACGAACACTGACGCCGGGTTCAGTCCTGCACTGCATCATGGGACGAACACTGACGCCAGGTTCAGTCCTGCACTGCATCATGGGACGAACACTGACGCCAGGTTTAGTCCTGCACTGCATCATGGGACGAACACTGACGCCAGGTTTAGTCCTGCACTGCATCATGGGACGAACACTGACGCCAGGTTTAGTCCTGCACTGCATCATGGGACGAACGGTGACGCCGGGTTCAGTCCTGCACTGCATCATGGGACGAACACTGACGTCGGGTTCAGTCCTGCACTGCATCATGGGATGAACACTGACGTCAGGTTCAGTCCTGCACTGCATCATGGGACGAACACTGACGCCAGGTTTAGTCCTGCACTGCATCATGGGACGAACACTGACGTCGGGTTCAGTCCTGCACTGCATCATGGGACGAACACTGACGTCGGGTTCAGTCCTGCACTGCATCATGGGACGAACACTGACGCCAGGTTTAGTCCTGCACTGCATCATGGGACGAACACTGACGCCAGGTTTAGTCCTGCACTGCATCATGGGACGAACACTGACGTCGGGTTCAGTCCTGCACTGCATCATGGGATGAACACTGAAGCCAGGTTCAGTCCTGCACTGCATCATGGGACGAACACTGACGCCGGGTTTAGTCCTGCACTGCATCATGGGACGAACGGTGACGCCGGGTTTAGTCCTGCACTGCATCATGGGACGAACACTGACGCCAGGTTCAGTCCTGCACTGCATCATGGGACGAACACTGACGCCGGGTTTAGTCCTGCACTGCATCATGGGACGAACTCTGACGTAGGGTTTAGTCCTGCACTGCATCATGGGACGAACTCTGACGCAGGGTTTAGTCCTGCACTGCATCATGGGACGAACACTGACGCCGGGTTCAGTCCTGCACTGCATCATGGGATGAACACTGACGCCGGGTTCAGTCCTGCACTGCATCATGGGACGAACGCTGATGCAGGGTTTAGTCCTGCACTGCATCATGGGATGAACACTGACGCCGGGTTCAGATTTGCGCAAAACTTTTGCGATATTTTCAAAATGTCGATTAAAAACTATTAACCGTTTTTATAAACCAATGTTATAATGCAACTAAAACTTTTTTTTTCCTCTCATTCCAAAAATAATGGCGACGGATATTGGTAGGTTTATGTACATCTCAGTTACCGCACTAGACATTATTATTAATGGAAGGAGCCGTGTGTGTGTGTGTGTCTCTGTGTGTGTGTGTGTGTGTGTGTGTCTCTGTGTGTGTGTGTGTGTGTGTGTGTGTGTGTGTGTGTGTGTGTGTGTGTCTCTGTGTTATCCAGCATGGATGGCAAGGAAAGCCTCTTACACTGTATGAGGAGTTTCTCACTCAGATCTGCTTCAAGCTCTTCATAAATTGGCATTTCTTTGTTGTTTAAAATCCTGTATTCCCGTGATATTTTTGTCTTTTATGAGTTTAAAGGGGTGGTATAATGCCCCTTTTCACAAGATGTAAAATAACTCTCTGTTGTCCCCAGAGTGTGTGTGTGAAGTTTTAGCTCAATATACCACACAGATCATTTTTTTTACAGCATGTTAAAATTGTAAGTAAAAACGTGTCGTTTAGTGTGTGTCCCTTTAAATGCAAATGAGCTGCTACTCCTGGCACAGAGGGCGGAGCTTTCAAGAGCTCGAGTGTGTGTGTGTGTGTGTGTGTGTGTGTGTGTGCAGCTCCGATTACCTCACGCAGACACACTAAAATGTCAGAAAATATTCAGACAGAGATGGAGAGACTCAAGAAGAAGTGAACGTGTAGAAGCAACAGGACGTCTCTGAATGGTTAGTTGATGAATTATGCAGCTGATGTGGAGTTAACTATCTTCATTTAGCATATTCTGTCATGATAATCTATAAATCGCTGGTTTGGGAACTGAAGATGCCTACAGATGACATGTGAAAAGCTGGATGTGAAAGCTTGAGCTCAGACTCAAATGTGCTCGACTACAACAACTCTTCCTCTTCTCAACATGCACTGTGTTCCTGGGGGCGGGGCTTATGTAAATTTTAGGGTTTGTGATGTCACTAACCCGTGAAGAAGCTCATTGTAGTTCCTACCAGCTGTTTATTGTAGTCCTTAAAAACGATTTCTTTAAAAGCAAATATCTCCCTTTGCTTTGAACTGAGCGCTGTAACTTTGTAGATGTTGTTTATGATCATACAGCAACATTACACACTAACTACAGTTAGAAAAGTGAAATCATAATCAACCACCGCTTTAATAAAGAACTCCGTCTCGTCTTCAGTCCAAACACACACACACCACGTCACCTTTAGAGAATGATCGACTGTCATCTACGTCAGGTGACTGTAAATGCGAAGAAACTGTTTCCATTGCGATAAATCCCTTTTTCGAATTGCCTGGAAAACCTCCTCTTGCTAGCGTTAAAACCTTTTTTATAAAGGAGATTTAGCTAAATTGACGTGTTTCCATTGGGCGTATTTAGGACAATGTTCTCTCACACACACTCTCAGCGTTCCTGATCTCTCACACACACTCTCAGCGTTCCTGATCTCTCACACACACTCTCAGTGTTCCTGATCTCTCACACACACTCTCAGTGTTCCTGATCTCTCACACACACTCTCAGTGTTCCTGATCTCTCACACACACTCTCAGTGTTCCTGATCTCTCACACACACTCTCAGCGTTCCTGATCTCTTACACACACACTCAGCGTTCCTGATCTCTCACACACACACTCAGCGTTCCTGATCTCTTACACACACTCTCAGTGTTCCTGATCTCTTACACACACTCTCAGTGTTCCTGATCTCTCACACACACACTCAGTGTTCCTGATCTCTCACACACACTCTCAGTGTTCCTGATCTCTCACACACACTCTCAGTGTTCCTGATCTCTTACACACACTCTCTGTGTTCCTGATCTCTCACACACACTCTGTGTTCCTGATCTCTCACACACACTCTCAGTGTTCCTGATCTCTCACACACACTCTCAGTGTTCCTGATCTCTCACACACACTCTCAGTGTTCCTGATCTCTCACACACACTCTCAGCGTTCCTGATCTCTCACACACACTCTCAGCATTCCTGATCTCTCACACACACTCTCAGCGTTCCTGATCTCTCACACACACTCTCAGCGTTCCTGATCTCTCACACACACTCTCAGCGTTCCTGATCTCTCACACACACTCTCAGTGTTCCTGATCTCTCACACACACTCTCAGTGTTCCTGATCTCTCACACACACTCTCAGCGTTCCTGATCTCTCACACACACTCTCAGCATTCCTGATCTCTCACACACACTCTCAGCGTTCCTGATCTCTCACACACACTCTCAGCGTTCCTGATCTCTCACACACACTCTCAGTGTTCCTGATCTCTCACACACACTCTCAGTGTTCCTGATCTCTCACACACACTCTCAGTGTTCCTGATCTCTCACACACACTCTCAGTGTTCCTGATCTCTCACACACACTCTCAGCGTTCCTGATCTCTTACACACACACTCAGCGTTCCTGATCTCTCACACACACACTCAGCGTTCCTGATCTCTTACACACACTCTCAGTGTTCCTGATCTCTTACACACACTCTCAGTGTTCCTGATCTCTCACACACACACTCAGTGTTCCTGATCTCTCACACACACTCTCAGTGTTCCTGATCTCTTACACACACTCTCTGTGTTCCTGATCTCTCACACACACTCTGTGTTCCTGATCTCTCACACACACTCTCAGTGTTCCTGATCTCTCACACACACTCTCAGTGTTCCTGATCTCTCACACACACTCTCAGTGTTCCTGATCTCTCACACACACTCTCAGCGTTCCTGATCTCTCACACACACTCTCAGCATTCCTGATCTCTCACACACACTCTCAGCGTTCCTGATCTCTCACACACACTCTCAGCGTTCCTGATCTCTCACACACACTCTCAGCGTTCCTGATCTCTCACACACACTCTCAGTGTTCCTGATCTCTCACACACACTCTCAGTGTTCCTGATCTCTCACAAACACTCTCAGTGTTCCTGATCTCTTACACACACTCTGTGTTCCTGATCTCTCACACACACACTCAGTGTTCCTGATCTCTTACACACACTCTCAGTGTTCCTGATCTCTCACACACACTCTCAGTGTTCCTGATCTCTTACACACACTCAGTGTTCCTGATCTCTCACACACACTCTGTGTTCCTGATCTCTCACACACACTCTGTGTTCCTGATCTCTCACACACACTCTGTGTTCCTGATCTCTCACACACACTCTGTGTTCCTGATCTCTCACACACACTCTGTGTTCCTGATCTCTCACACACACTCTGTGTTCCTGATCTCTCACACACACTCTGTGTTCCTGATCTCTCACACACACTCTCAGTGTTCCTGATCTCTCACACACACACACACTCTCAGTGTTCCTGATCTCTCACACACACTCTCAGTGTTCCTGATCTCTTACACACACTCTGTGTTCCTGATCTCTCACACACACTCTGTGTTCCTGATCTCTCACACACACTCTGTGTTCCTGATCTCTCACACACACTCTCAGTGTTCCTGATCTCTCACACACACACACTCTCAGCGTTCCTGATCTCTCACACACACTCTCAGCGTTCCTGATCTCTCACACACACTCTCAGTGTTCCTGATCTCTCACACACTCTCAGCGTTCCTGATCTCTCACACACACTCTCAGTGTTCCTGATCTCTCACACACACTCTCAGTGTTCCTGATCTCTCACACACACACACTCTCAGCGTTCCTGATCTCTCACACACACTCTCAGCGTTCCTGATCTCTCACACACACTCTCAGTGTTCCTGATCTCTCACACACTCTCAGCGTTCCTGATCTCTCACACACACTCTCAGTGTTCCTGATCTCTCACACACACTCTCAGTGTTCCTGATCTCTCACACACACACACTCTCAGCGTTCCTGATCTCTCACACACTCTCAGCGTTCCTGATCTCTCACACACACTCTCAGTGTTCCTGATCTCTCACACACTCTCAGCGTTCCTGATCTCTCACACACACTCTCAGTGTTCCTGATCTCTCACACACACTCTCAGTGTTCCTGATCTCTCACACACACTCTCAGTGTTCCTGATCTCTCACACACACTCTCAGTGTTCCTGATCTCTCACACACACACACTCTCAGCGTTCCTGATCTCTCACACACACTCTCAGCGTTCCTGATCTCTCACACACACTCTCAGCGTTCCTGATCTCTCACACACACACACACTCTCAGCGTTCCTGATCTCTCACACACACACACACTCTCAGCGTTCCTGATCTCTCACACACACTCTCAGTGTTCCTGATCTCTCACACACACACACTCTCAGTGTTCCTGATCTCTCACACACACACACTCTCAGTGTTCCTGATCTCTCACACACACACACTCTCAGTGTTCCTGATCTCTCACACACACTCTCAGTGTTCCTGATCTCTTACACACACTCTGTGTTCCTGATCTCTCACACACACTCTGTGTTCCTGATCTCTCACACACACTCTGTGTTCCTGATCTCTCACACACACTCTCAGTGTTCCTGATCTCTCACACACACACACTCTCAGCGTTCCTGATCTCTCACACACACTCTCTGCGTTCCTGATCTCTCACACACACTCTCAGTGTTCCTGATCTCTCACACACACACACTCTCAGCGTTCCTGATCTCTCACACACACTCTCAGTGTTCCTGATCTCTCACACACACACACTCTCAGTGTTCCTGATCTCTTACACACACTCTGTGTTCCTGATCTCTCACACACACTCTGTGTTCCTGATCTCTCACACACACTCTGTGTTCCTGATCTCTCACACACACTCTCAGTGTTCCTGATCTCTCACACACACACACTCTCAGCGTTCCTGATCTCTCACACACACTCTCAGCGTTCCTGATCTCTCACACACACTCTCAGTGTTCCTGATCTCTCACACACACTCTCAGTGTTCCTGATCTCTCACACACACTCTCAGTGTTCCTGATCTCTCACACACACTCTCAGTGTTCCTGATCTCTCACACACACACACTCTCAGCGTTCCTGATCTCTCACACACACTCTCAGCGTTCCTGATCTCTCACACACACTCTCAGCGTTCCTGATCTCTCACACACACACACACTCTCAGCGTTCCTGATCTCTCACACACACACACACTCTCAGCGTTCCTGATCTCTCACACACACACACACACTCTCAGCGTTCCTGATCTCTCACACACACTCTCAGCGTTCCTGATCTCACACACACACACACTCTCAGTGTTCCTGATCTCTCACACACACACACTCTCAGCGTTCCTGATCTCTCACACACACACACTCAGCGTTCCTGATCTCTCACACACACACACTCTCAGCGTTCCTGATCTCTCACACACACTCTCAGCGTTCCTGATCTCACACACACACACACTCTCAGTGTTCCTGATCTCTCACACACACACACTCTCAGCGTTCCTGATCTCTCACACACACACACACTCAGCGTTCCTGATCTCTCACACACACACTCTCAGTGTTCCTGATCTCTTACACACACTCTCAGTGTTCCTGATCTCTTACACACACTCTCAGTGTTCCTGATCTCTTACACACACTCTCAGTGTTCCTGATCTCTTACACACACTCTCAGTGTTCCTGATCTCTTACACACACTCTCAGTGTTCCTGATCTCTTACACACACTCTCAGTGTTCCTGATCTCTTACACACACTCTCAGTGTTCCTGATCTCTTACACACACTCTCAGTGTTCCTGATCTCTTACACACACTCTCAGTGTTCCTGATCTCTCACACACACTCAGTGTTCCTGATCTCTCACACACACTCTCAGTGTTCCTGATCTCTTACACACACTCTCAGTGTTCCTGATCTCTTACACACACTCTCAGTGTTCCTGATCTCTTACACACACTCTCAGTGTTCCTGATCTCTCACACACACTCAGTGTTCCTGATCTCTTACACACACTCTCAGTGTTCCTGATCTCTTACACACACTCTCAGTGTTCCTGATCTCTTACACACACTCTCAGTGTTCCTGATCTCTCACACACACTCAGTGTTCCTGATCTCTCACACACACTCTCAGTGTTCCTGATCTCTTACACACACTCTCAGTGTTCCTGATCTCTCACACACACTCAGTGTTCCTGATCTCTCACACACACACTCAGCGTTCCTGATCTCTTACACACACTCTCAGTGTTCCTGATCTCTCACACACACTCAGCGTTCCTGATCTCTTACACACACTCTCAGTGTTCCTGATCTCTTACACACACTCTCAGTGTTCCTGATCTCTTACACACACTCTCAGTGTTCCTGATCTCTCACACACACTCAGTGTTCCTGATCTCTCACACACACACTCAGCGTTCCTGATCTCTTACACACACTCTCAGTGTTCCTGATCTCTCACACACACTCAGCGTTCCTGATCTCTCACACACACTCTCAGTGTTCCTGATCTCTCACACACACTCAGTGTTCCTGATCTCTTACACACACTCTCAGTGTTCCTGATCTCTTACACACACTCTCAGTGTTCCTGATCTCTTACACACACTCTCAGTGTTCCTGATCTCTCACACACACTCAGTGTTCCTGATCTCTCACACACACACTCAGCGTTCCTGATCTCTTACACACACTCTCAGTGTTCCTGATCTCTCACACACACTCAGCGTTCCTGATCTCTTACACACACTCTCAGTGTTCCTGATCTCTCACACACACTCTCAGTGTTCCTGATCTCTCACACACACTCAGCGTTCCTGATCTCTCACACACACTCAGCGTTCCTGATCTCTTACACACACTCAGCGTTCCTGATCTCTCACACACACACTCAGCGTTCCTGATCTCTCACACACAAACACACTCAGCGTTCCTGATCTCTCACACACACACTCAGCGTTCCTGATCTCTTACACACACTCTCAGCGTTCCTGATCTCTCACACACACACTCAGCGTTCCTGATCTCTCACACACACTCTCAGTGTTCCTGATCTCTCACACACACTCTCAGTGTTCCTGATCTCTCACACACACACTCAGCGTTCCTGATCTCTCACACACACACTCAGCGTTCCTGATCTCTTACACACACTCAGCGTTCCTGATCTCTCACACACACTCTCAGCGTTCCTAATCTCTCACACACAAACACACTCAGCGTTCCTGATCTCTCACACACACACTCAGCGTTCCTGATCTCTCACACACACTCAGCGTTCCTGATCTCTTACACACACACTCAGCGTTCCTGATCTCTCACACACACACTCAGTGTTCCTGATCTCTTAAACACACTCTCAGTGTTCCTGATCTCTTACACACACTCTCAGTGTTCCTGATCTCTCACACACACACTCAGCGTTCCTGATCTCTTACACACACTCTCAGTGTTCCTGATCTCTCACACACACTCAGCGTTCCTGATCTCTCACACACACTCAGCGTTCCTGATCTCTCACACACACACTCAGCGTTCCTGATCTCTTACACACACTCTCAGTGTTCCTAATCTCTCACACACAAACACACTCAGCGTTCCTGATCTCTCTCACACACACTCAGCGTTCCTGATCTCTCACACACACTCTCAGCGTTCCTAATCTCTCACACACAAACACACTCAGCGTTCCTGATCTCTCACACACACACTCAGCGTTCCTGATCTCTCACACACACACTCAGCGTTCCTGATCTCTTACACACACACTCAGCGTTCCTGATCTCTCACACACACACTCAGCGTTCCTGATCTCTCACACACACACTCAGCGTTCCTGATCTCTCACACACACACTCAGCGTTCCTGATCTCTTACACACACTCAGCGTTCCTGATCTCTCACACACACACTCAGCGTTCCTGATCTCTCACACACACACTCAGCGTTCCTGATCTCTCACACACACACTCAGCGTTCCTGATCTCTTACACACACTCAGCGTTCCTGATCTCTCACACACACTCTCAGCGTTCCTAATCTCTCACACACAAACACACTCAGCGTTCCTGATCTCTCACACACACACTCAGCGTTCCTGATCTCTCACACACACACTCAGCGTTCCTGATCTCTTACACACACACTCAGCGTTCCTGATCTCTCACACACACACTCAGCGTTCCTGATCTCTCACACACACACTCAGCGTTCCTGATCTCTCACACACACACTCAGCGTTCCTGATCTCTCACACACACTCAGCGTTCCTGATCTCTCACACACACACTCAGCGTTCCTGATCTCTTACACACACACAGCGTTCCTGATCTCTCACACACACACTCAGCGTTCCTGATCTCTTACACACACTCTCAGTGTTCCTGATCTCTCACACACACTCAGCGTTCCTGATCTCTTACACACACTCTCAGTGTTCCTGATCTCTCACACACACTCAGTGTTCCTGATCTCTTACACACACTCTCAGTGTTCCTGATCTCTCACACACACACTCAGCGTTCCTGATCTCTCACACACACTCTCAGTGTTCCTGATCTCTCACACACACTCAGCGTTCCTGATCTCTCACACACACTCAGCGTTCCTGATCTCTCACACACACACTCAGCGTTCCTGATCTCTTACACACACTCTCAGTGTTCCTGATCTCTCACACACACTCTCAGCGTTCCTAATCTCTCACACACAAACACACTCAGCGTTCCTGATCTCTCACACACACACTCAGCGTTCCTGATCTCTCACACACACACTCAGCGTTCCTGATCTCTTACACACACACTCAGCGTTCCTGATCTCTCACACACACACTCAGCGTTCCTGATCTCTCACACACACACTCAGCGTTCCTGATCTCTCACACACACACTCAGCGTTCCTGATCTCTTACACACACTCAGCGTTCCTGATCTCTCACACACACACTCAGCGTTCCTGATCTCTTACACACACTCAGCGTTCCTGATCTCTTACACACACTCTCAGTGTTCCTGATCTCCCACACACACTCAGCGTTCCTGATCTCTTACACACACTCTCAGTGTTCCTGATCTCTCACACACACTCAGTGTTCCTGATCTCTCACACACACTCAGCGTTCCTGATCTCTTACACACACTCTCAGCGTTCCTGATCTCACACACACACTCAGCGTTCCTGATCTCTCACACACACACTCAGCGTTCCTGATCTCTCACACACACTCTAAGTGTTCCTGATCTCTCACACACA
The DNA here is from genome assembly GCA_026230005.1 of Gila orcuttii. Lineage (NCBI taxonomy): Eukaryota > Metazoa > Chordata > Actinopteri > Cypriniformes > Leuciscidae > Gila > Gila orcuttii. The sequence continues at coordinate 49,909,415 of JAPDVR010000011.1, read as the reverse complement.
CACTCAGCGTTCCTGATCTCTCACACACACTCTCAGTGTTCCTGATCTCTCACACACACTCTAAGTGTTCCTGATCTCTCACACACACACTCAGCGTTCCTGATCTCTTACACACACACTCAGCGTTCCTGATCTCTCACACACACTCTAAGTGTTCCTGATCTCTCACACACACACTCAGCGTTCCTGATCTCTTACACACACTCTCAGTGTTCCTGATCTCTCACACACACACTCAGCGTTCCTGATCTCTCACACACACTCTAAGTGTTCCTGATCTCTCACACACACACTCAGCGTTCCTGATCTCTCACACACACTCAGCGTTCCTGATCTCTTACACACACTCAGCGTTCCTGATCTCTTACACACACTCTCAGTGTTCCTGATCTCTTACACACACTCTCAGCGTTCCTGATCTCTCACACACACTCTCAGTGTTCCTGATCTCTCACACACACACTCAGCGTTCCTGATCTCTCACACACACTCCGCGTTCCTGATCTCTTACACACACTCTCAGCGTTCCTGATCTCTCACACACACACTCAGCGTTCCTGATCTCTTACACACACTCTCAGTGTTCCTGATCTCTCACACACACTCTCAGTGTTCCTGATCTCTCACACACACTCTCAGCGTTCCTGATCTCTCACACACACACTCAGCGTTCCTGATCTCTTACACACACTCTCAGTGTTCCTGATCTCTTACACACACTCTCAGCGTTCCTGATCTCTCACACACACACTCAGCGTTCCTGATCTCTTACACACACTCTCAGTGTTCCTGATCTCTCACACACACACTCAGCGTTCCTGATCTCTTACACACACTCTCAGCGTTCCTGATCTCTCACACACACACTCAGCGTTCCTGATCTCTTACACACACTCTCAGTGTTCCTGATCTCTCACACACACACTCAGCGTTCCTGATCTCTCACACACACTCTCAGCGTTCCTGATCTCTCACACACACACTCAGCGTTCCTGATCTCTTACACACACTCTCAGCGTTCCTGATCTCTCACACACACTCTCAGTGTTCCTGATCTCTCACACACACTCTCAGTGTTCCTGATCTCTTACACACTCTCAGTGTTCCTGATCTCTTACACACTCTCAGT
>JAPDVR010000011.1:49890786-49903286 GCA_026230005.1 Gila orcuttii | reverse complement strand
CTGAGTTTCCTAATCTGACCATGGAAAAGCCGTTCTCTGGTCAATCGGCCAATGGCGGATCCGCGACGCTCCGCGTGCTGGTTGACCATCCGATGACGTCAGAGCTTCTGCGATTTTCCTGAGGATCCGTGCATTTTCTTACGGAATAAATACTGCAGAATAATATCTCTGGGAATAAATAGTAGGGGTCGCAGGCTGAACATTATTTTGTTTGTGATCCTGATATTTATCAAAGATGACGTCACTGACTGAGCCACATGATCATATCAAGCACAGAAATATTCTAGATAGCTCATAAAAATACAGATGTAATATAAACTGATACGGTTTGCACATTCGAGCAGCTAATATATGATCGAAAATAAAAACACTTTCGAGGGAGTGCTTGCTTTTGCACTGATGTCTTTTAGTGCTCATAATACTCTTCAACTGTACATATTCATATTAATAATCTTTCTTGCACATGACTCTCATAACACCTTATGGAATACTATTTCTGCCACATAAGAAAATAATCCTGCTTTTGTAAATCGTAATTATGACAAAAAGTCAAGATTGTGACATAAAAGCTGAACATTGAACATCGATCATTCTGACTGTCTCATAATTTCGATTTTTTTTTTTTTCATTTTTTAATGTCATAATAGCATGACATAATTTCGACTTTATCTCATTATTTTGACTTTTTATGACAATTATTACATAATAGTCAAAATTATGACTTAATTCTGTCATAATTTTGACCTTTTAATCTCTTTATTATGACTTAGTATGTAATAATTTCAACTTTTATGTCATTAGTTTAACTTTTTATGTAAATTATTATATAAATCAAAATTACAACTTAATTTACCTTTTAATATCTTAATTATGACATACAGTATGTAATAATTTGGACATTTCATGTCATAATCAAAATGTTCCCTATATTTTGTCTTGTGTGTCAGTAATGAGTTTCATACATCAATGGCTGAATTTTAAATCCCTCGTGAAATCAAAACTTTTGCTCTTCATCCTCTGAGTTCTGAGCTTCAGACTCATGACATCACACACACACAGACTCATGACATCACACACACACAGACTCATGACATCACACACACACAGACTCATGACATCACACACACACAGACCTATGACATCACACACACCTGACATCACAGACTCATGACATCACACACACAGACAGACTCATGACATCACACACACACAGACCCATGACATCACACACATATGACATCACAGACTCATGACATCACACACACACAGACTCATGACATCACACACACAGACACATGACATCACACACACACACAGACTCATGACATCACACACACACAGACCCATGACATCACACACACATGACATCACAGACTCATGACATCACACACACACACACACACAGACTCATGACATCACACACACAGACCCATGACATCACACACACACACATGACATCACAGACTCATGACATCACACATACACTTACTCATGACATCACACACACAGACACATGACATCAGACACATGACATCACACACACAGACTCATGACATCACACACACAGACACATGACATCACACAAACACACACAGACTCATGACATCACACACACACAGACCCATGACATCACACACACCTGACATCACAGACTCATGACATCACACACACACAGACCCATGACATCACACACATATGACATCACAGACTCATGACATCACACACACACAGACTCATGACATCACACACACAGACACATGACATCACACACACACACAGACTTGTGACATCACACACACACAGACCCATGACATCACACACACATGACATCACAGACTCATGACATCACACACACACACAGACTCATGACATCACACACACATGACATCACAGACTCATGACATCACACACACACACACAGACCCATGACATCACACACACATGACATCACAGACTCATGACATCACACACACACTTACTCATGACATCACACACACAGACACATGACATCAGACACATGACATCACACACACAGACTCATGACATCACACACACAGACATATGACATCACACACACACAGACTCATGACATCGCACACACAGACACATGACATCACACACACACACAGACTCATGACATCACACACACAGACCCATGACATCACACACACACAGACCCATGACATCACAGACACATGACATCACACACACAGACTCATGACATCACACACACACAGACCCATGACATCACAGACACATGACATCACAGACACATGACATCACACACACACACACAGACTCATGACATCACACACAGACTCATGACATCACACACACAGACACATGACATCACACACACAGACACATGACATCACACACACACACACTTACTCATGACATCAAACACACACAGACTCATGACATCACACACACACAGACCCATGACATCACACACACACACAGACCCATGACATCTCACACACACACACACACACACACACACACGACATCACACACACAGAGACCCATGACATCACACACACACATGACATCACACACACGCACACATGTGTAAGGAACTTAGCTATATGAAATATTAATAATCAATAATAACTTGTTATGATTAATTATGAATATTTGGGTCAGTTAATTGGATGAACTTGACATGGCTAAATTAATATTACAATCAATTAATCAGTTCGTCCAACAAACTCTTTTGATTATTAGTTTATCCTAAGAAAAGGGTATCTTCCCTGGCCACAGAAGAATAATTATTTCTTAGCATGTACAGCGTTTTGAGCATGTAGCAAGATCAAATACCGTAAAGGGACTTCGTATTGCAAGCAAATCAGAACCAAATACATAAAGTGCATAAGTTTTATTAACTAAATCATAAACATAAATAAACTAAACACACATATATACAGAAATACAGAAATAGGTTAGTGATAGGATGAAATTGGAAACCGGAAAAAGGGACTATGAGAAGAACCATCAGAATTTCATTTTCACATTTCATTGAATTGAATACTTGCATTTGTAGTGGGAACAATTCTTGAAGTTGCTGAAAATTGAAGTCGTTGATGGTTCCGGCAATGTCAAGTGGAAGTTGGTTGAGAGTTCTCTTTCTCCAGGAACACATGGCTGGTTTGGTCAGGGCCTGGGACCCTGTTGAGGCCACGCCGAGCACCCAGGAGAAGTGAGGAAGTCGGAAGAATGGGTGATTGGAGTCGTTGTTGGTTGGAGTCTTTGTTCCAAAACTCCTGAGATTGTCCTTGGTTCTTTGTGAGAGAGTCTTCTCTCTCCTGCCTGAGCCCATATCTGGTTGGATCGAGGCCTGCTGGGCCCTGGGGCCCCCGTGGAGGGGGTTCCCCAGTATCACCAGAACAGTGTTGCGACTGGATGAAAGAACTAAGAGAGAGAGGTCACATGTGGACTGTCTCTAATAAAGACTGGAAAAGATCCTCCCCTAAGGGTTGAACTCGACCAATAAGAAAGGTGACATGTCTGAGAGGGAAAGTGGCTCTTAGTTGATTAACGAGTCTTTGTCCCAAGCATGGTTATACCTTCATTAATGCTCAGATAGCTATAACACATCCACACTGTATTCTAGAAGAAGGTGATGTACATTAAAGTGTGAGTCATTAAATGAGGATTAATTAGGTAGGAGGCATGATACAGGTGAGGTTACATTGATTGTTAGTTGGTTGTATACCAGGGTACATACCATAATATATACATAATAGTACATGAGACAGTAAACCATTTACACTGTTTCTTTCACAATTTTATGCATGTTCATTTATAGATCAGTTAGTCTATGATTAATGCAGCAAAGTCTGTTTTAAAGAGGGTTTCTGTCTTCCATTGTCTCTCTCTCTTGTGCATGTGGCCACATTCCTCGGAGGTCGTAAAATCTCCTTTTCAGCCCTGTAACATGACACTGTTTCTGCCCTTGTGTTCGTTCATTTGGGCTGTTAGTTTTGGTGTTTCATAAACCTTTGTATATAATGAATAATTAGTGTGTCTGATTGGTCCATACCCTACACATGACATCACACACGACTTCACAGACCTAATCAGTGCTGGGGAAGGTTACTTTTAAAGTAATGCGCTACAGTGTTGCTCCCTAAAAAAGTAACGTTTTTTTTTACAAAGTAACTTTGTTTTTTAATAACACAAAAACAAGAGTTGTATTTTTGGCAAATGTTGGCAGCAGAAGTGAGATGAGCCTCAGGCTGAAGGAGACGCAGATTCACTCCTGGTGGTTTAACCAAAGTCAGTTTTGACGACAGTCAATCTAATGATATCTAAACATAGGAGTCAACAAAAACTACATTAAAAGTCATAAACATAAAAACATGATAAATGTACAATGACAAGTGTAATGTTCAGTGATAATAATAAAGTGTTTCACAGCGTTCATCAGTGCTCGCAACACTAGAGTCAGGGTTCGATTCGCACTGAATGAACCGATAAAAACCCTGAATGCAGTGTGTTAAATCAATGATCTCTCTCACTGAAATCACCAGAGAGATAGAGATGATCCATGTACGTGAATTATAAAGGTTATAATGCTAAAGAAAGCTATCTGAATATGAGCTGTAAATCCACATCTGTGATCAGTCATTATATCTGAGTTTGAAGAAGTCCTTCTTGAACGCAAACTACTGTGAAATAATGTGGCTGATCTCCAGCTTAACTGCGACAGTCAAGCGCTGAATGACATAACATTTATTTTTTCACTATTTCAGAATTTGATTCGTCTTTCATGTTTACGTGGCTAATTAATTAGAAGAAAGTGAATGCACTTATACAGTCAGGAAACTGTTTACATGTGTATGTGGAGCAGGACCTGTTGTGTATTTCCTGTCTGACGAACGTACAGCTGCTGTCATGTGACGCCCTGCAGAGCCGGTGGGCGGAGCTTGATGTCCAGTTCCAACCTCGAAATGGGTGGGGCTTGACAGACCAACCACACCCATAACCATACATAACTCCACCCATTCAGTCCAGAGAGGCGGAGCTGGACATCATTGGCTATGCATTGAATGAACCAATCACAGCCGATTACTGAATGAGCTATTATTGAACTCTTTAGATTTTTTTGAAAACTGAAAATGCCATTATTTTATTTCAAAAGACTTTTTCAGACTTTCATCTAAACAATCACAATAAAATCAGTTTAATTTTAATAGAATTGCTTTTATAGAATTAACGATTTAAAAAACAGTTCAGTATGTCTAACCTGTAATGTGAAACGTCACCAATAACACAAACTGAAGCGCTTCTTACATTCACAAATTTATTCAAAAACAACAACAAAAACATTTACACCACATTGGTTTGTCTCTTTTATAGATAAACTTCTATACATTTATATTCATAAAAACGATAAAGCAATTAAAACCCACAAGCTTATATCACTATTCATTTAATGCAAAAAAAATATTATAATAATAATCGTCATTATCATCAGGAGAAATATTGACAACTGATAATCTCATATGTACATTTCTAAATATATATTTCTATATAAAGTGCAGAAGGAAATGATCTGAATCTGAGTGTCTCTGTAAAGTATTGCTTGAGAACTAATGAAGCGTTTCCATCATCATCAGATACGAGCGACGTGATCACATGACTCAAAGCAGAGCCAATCACGTCTTTCTCTGCAGTCGTCAGATCAGAAAGAACTCGTACTAATCCTCCAATCACACACTCCCGCTGATTTCCTCCAGCGACTGCGATAAAAACTACAAAACACAAGAGCTTACGACATCATCATCATCATCATCGCTTTAACATCAGGAAATGTCAGCTGGACTGATCCAGCCTTGGTGAAACGAGCACTAGATTCAGATTAACGGTTCGCAGTGTTTTCTGATGTCCAATCAGAGAGAAGAAGCCAAACACATGATCAGAACCGGCGAGCTGAAGCTTCATCAGGTGACGGTGCTTGAAGATCCGGATCGCTTTTCCCCCCTTCATCCTCCACAAGCTGACGACGGACACTTACACACAAACATGTTCAGTGAGTTCAAGATCTCAGTTCCAAAGCGAGAGCATCTGCAGTCTGAGAGGGGCATCATGGGTAAAGCCGGATGCACACTGTGTCCTTTACACTTGTTGCTTGTCAGACTGAACGAACATGATCCTCGAGTAAGCCACGTCTCACTGTAAGATCTCAGTTGTCATTACTGTCAGACTGTACGACAGAGTTTGACATCATCAGTGAGGCGCTCGTGTGTGAGCTGCGTTACGCGGGATTGAAACGGGAGCTACTGAGAAATCGCTAACGTTCATTTCAGTCACGGCTGGTCTGGAAAAACGAAGATAAAGTGACAGAGTCGTAGGAGAATCACTGCAGGACTGAGTCAAATCTTCTGACACTCATATGTGATCGCAGTGCTCATGACAAACTAACGATCCCAGACTTCAGATTCAGGATCAGAGGAATCTTTTAGGATTTGCAAAATGTGTCTCAGACGGCCAAGAGGCTGTGATTATTTAATGTGCAGCTTGTCAGTGAAGCACGGCTGATCGGGAGTAAATGCTCCATCTAAACACCAGTCACACACACACACACACACACATCCCTCACACATCACTTCAGGAAATCTTCATGGCTGTATCTGAATAAACAGAAGATTGAAACGCTTTGATTGATTAATAAACACAGACTGGGTTATTCTGTGTCAGAAGCGCATCATCTCACAGGAGGAGGAGCTCAGCTGTCCTGATGAAGTGAGTCTGGAGGAAAAGCCTGTTATTAAATGTCATCTTGTGTTGGACAAGTGTGAAGGGGTGGATTGGAATTCACGGCTTCTTCAATTTATATGTGATTAAAAATCAAGGATAAGCATTTCAGAAATCATTTCTACATTCAATGAGTGATTCAAATATACTTAATCATGTTTGCTGTGTTTCAGCTTTCAGGGACATTCTGATGTGACCTCACGTGTTGATATATCTGTTAGCTGACGAGTTAGGGTTCCAGGGGTCCGACTATACGTGACCTCACCTGAGTGACAGAACTGTCCCTCTTCATGTGTATTTCTCAGAAACTAAAGTGAATAGTGTCTGTCCTTCTTCCCGAGGAGCGAGTGATTTATCAGTGTGTTTTGGTAGTTTTGGTAGCTCTCTTCAACCTTGGAGAAACTGAGATTCCCTAGTGCTTTTGTGTGTGTGTGTGTGTGTTCTGTGCAGGTCATGTAGGAGCTATGGGACTCTTCCACGACCTCTGAGGTCACGCAGATCTAAATCTAGGAATCGTGCGCCAACTATCTTGACTAATGGCGACACACTCTCCTATCTATACATGTGTACATTTGCTTAGACTATATGTGTTCTTAGCCAATCAGAGACTGCAACCTGAAGCAAGGACGTATCTTAGACCTGAGTGAAGAGTATAACTGCACACACACACACTCCTGAAGCTGAACTTCTGCAAACTATCTTCAGTAAATCTTTTCTTTATTTATTATAATTCTGACTCCGGGTCTTCTTTCAAACATCTGGTCCTTGGGTCCTAAACCGTTACCCGCTAACAAGAGGATCACAAATGCGTCTCATGTCTGGAAAGATGTTTGACACGTGTTGCTTTTTCAAATGCACTCAAACTCAGTGCTTTCAGAGTGAGCCGCGTTTACTGAGCCGATCATCACTGACGAGCTGCGCATAACTAATCACTGACGAGCTGCGCATAACTAATCACTGACGAGCGGCGCATAACTAATCACTGACGAGCTGCGCATAACTAATCACTGACGAGCTGCGCATAACTAATCACTGACGAGCTGCGCATAACTAATCACTGACGAGCGGCGCATAACTAATCACTGACGAGCGGCGCATAACTAATCACTGACGAGCTGCGCATAACTAATCACTGACGAGCTGCGCATAACTAATCACTGACGAACTGCGCATAACTAATCACTGACGAGCTGCGCATAACTAATCACTGACGAGCTGCGCATAACTAATCACTGACGAGCGGCGCATAACTAATGACGAGCTGCGCATAACTAATCATCACTGACGAGCTGCGCATAACTAATGACGAGCTGCGCATAACTAATCATCACTGACGAGCTGCGCATAACTAATCACTGACGAGCGGCGCATAACTAATCACTGACGAGCTGCGCATAACTAATCACTGACGAACTGCGCATAACTAATCACTGACGAGCTGCGCATAACTAATCACTGACGAGCTGCGCATAACTAATCACTGACGAGCTGCGCATAACTAATCACTGACGAGCTGCGCATAACTAATCACTGACGAACTGCGCATAACTAATCACTGACGAGCTGCGCATAACTAATCACTGACGAGCTGCGCATAACTAATCACTGACGAACTGCGCATAACTAATCACTGACGAACTGCGCATAACTAATCACTGACGAGCTGCGCATAACTAATCACTGACGAGCTGCGCATAACTAATGACGAGCTGCGCATAACTAATCACTGACGAGCTGCGCATAACTAATCACTGACGAGCTGCGCATAACTAATCACGAGCTGCGCATAACTAATCACTGACGAGCTGCGCATAACTAATCACTGACGAGCTGCGCATAACTAATGACGAGCTGCGCATAACTAATCATCACTGACGAGCTGCGCATAACTAATCATCACTGACGAGCTGCGCATAACTAATCATCACTGACGAGCTGCGCATAACTAATGACGAGCTGCGCATAACTAATCATCACTGACGAGCTGCGCATAACTAATCATCACTGACGAGCTGCGCATAACTAATCATCACTGACGAGCTGCGCATAACTAATGACGAGCTGCGCATAACTAATCACTGACGAGCTGCGCATTACTAATGACGAGCTGCGCATAACTAATCATCACTGACGAGCTGCGCATAACAAATAATCACAGCCTTTGCCATTTCATAATCGCGATAAGCCAAATCGGTTGAAGTGCGATTCCATGGGAACCGTGCAGGGCTAGTGTGCAGGGCTAGTGTGCAGGGATAGTGTGCAGGGATAGTGTGCAGGGCTAGTGTGCAGGGCTAATGTGCAGGGCTAATGTGCAGGGCTAATGTGCAGGGCTAGTGTGCAGGGATAGTGTGCAGGGATAGTGTGCAGGGATAGTGTGCAGGGATAGTGTGCAGGGATAGTGTGCAGGGCTAATGTGCAGGGCTAATGTGCAGGGCTAGTGTGCAGGGCTAATGTGCAGGGCTAATGTGCAGGGCTAATGTGCAGGGCTAATGTGCAGGGCTAGTGTGCAGGGATAGTGTGCAGGGATAGTGTGCAGGGATAGTGTGCAGGGATAGTGTGCAGGGATAGTGTGCAGGGATAGTGTGCACCCGGCTGAAGTGTGTCTCCGGCTACCAGGTGGGCATCATGTCGGGGAACCAGACGCGCCCCAGGTGTTTGGACACTTCCCAGTGGATGTCGTCCAGCCCGTACTGGTTGTCGGGCATCAGAACCTCCTCCATGATGGAGAGCTGCGAGAGCCGCTTGCCACACATCTTCACGAACTCCACGAATGCGCTGCAGGAAACCTCACACTCGCCCAGGCCGATGGCCGACAGGTGTTTGCAGCGCTCGGCGATGCGGATCAGCTCCTCGTCTAGCGGGCGCAGGCCGTTAGCGCACACCACCAGCTCCACTAGCCGTGGGCACGTTAGCCCCACGCGGCCCAGAACATCCTTACTGACCGAGCGCCCGAAGTAAAGGTGCGTCACGGGCACCTCGTCGCGGAAGAACGGCCCGAACTCGTTCTCGTACAGGAAGTAGTACATGACGAGGTTGAACTGCGGCGAGTGGCGCACCATGGCGTCCCAGCTGCTCTTCTTGATGGAGTGGAAGGTCTGGCCCGGGGTCTCGCTCACCACGTCGATGCGCAGGTGCTCCAGGTGAACGTGACGCTCCGACGACAGCGCCAGCAGGAGCTCGTCGCTCAACAGGTGGTAGTTTAGCGCTAGCTCGCGCAGACCGTGACACTGATCCGCCACACACAGGATTCCTGCAGAGAAAACACTCCGTTAGCTCAAGTTTTAAGGAGCACCTGTGATGCTGTTTCTCATCTTCATCTGTCTTTAGTGTGTAAAGTTGCTGTTTAATAGGGTTGGGAATCGGATACTTGTTATAAAATTTATTTCAATTCCTGTTATCAATTCCTTTGAGAATGTGATTTAAAACCATTGAAGCGAGAAACTCTGTTTCTGTGTTCATGTGTATCAGTATATTGGATCCGTGCATAGATATATACACTAGATGTGGCCTTGGCTACGGCAGTTCATTGGAACGAATGCGTCAATAGAGCCGCCATCATGGAACAGGGGAGCCCCTCCTCTTTAATGCATCAGCGTCAATGTAGGAAAAGCTCTAACGGAAATAAAATCACCATAAATCGTCATGAATGCGATTTTTCCAACAGTCAGACATGCATTTATCATTGAGTCCAGAGAAATTGTACATTTTTTTTTAAAAATTTCACATTCTTGTGAAATGTAATCCCTTGCTGTCGGTTTTTAGATTTCGTTTGTGTGAACATGCATACGCAACACAAAAGTCCGACATCATCCATGAATTCACGTTACCTAGATACTTCCTATGACAAGAGCCCTGTTCCAAGATGGCGGCGGTTCTGACGCATGCTTAGAACCCCAAGGCGACTTCTAGTGTATATATCTATGGGATCCGTGCAGCTCTTAAAGTGACAGCAGCCTAATATTCCTGCCATCTCTATAATAACACTAATCAAACAACAGAAGAAAAATTCACTCGTTCTTGACTGAATAACTTTTGTAACTATACTTGTAATGTAGATTTTATTAATAAAGTGCAGTGTTATTTTTCTGTACCCGAAAATCTTAAAACACTGTTTATAGAAATCGTATATTTCTTCAGTTGTATCTATTTGATGCGATTGTTAATTTTGTCTTTGTTCTGTATTTAATTACTGAGTGTTTAATAATGCTTGAAACGTACATTAGTTCGGCTAGTTGTTTTTCTATGGTGTTTTTGAACCACAGGCAAACGTTCCTTGTGTAAGAGTTCTTTAGCCTGATTTGTGTTCATGATATTCAGCTATAATTAAATGTTTTGCAAAATGAATAAATGTGAATGATATCTAAGGTTGTTTTTTTTAGTTATTGGAATTGAAATTAGGAATTGATAAGAATCGGAATCGTTCAAATTGAACCGTTACCCAACCCTACTGAAGGTGTGGTGTGTGTGAGGGTGTGTGTGGGTGTGTGTGTGTGAAGGTGTGTGTGTGAGGGTGTGTGTGAGTGGTGTGTGTGGGTGTGGTGTGGGTGGGTGTGTGTGTGTGTGTGTGGGTGTGGTGTGTGTGTGTGAGGGTGTGGTGTGTGAGGGTGTGTGTGGGTGGGTGTGTGTGTGTGGTGTGGGTGGGTGTGTGTGTGAGGGTGTGTGTGTGGGTGTGTGTGTGTGTGAGGGGGTGTGTGTGTGAGGGTGTGTGTGGGTGTGGTGTGGGTGTGTGGTTGTGGTGTGTGAGGGTGTGTGTGTGAAGGTGTGTGTGTGGTGTGTGAGGGTGTGTGGGTGTGTTGTGTGTGTGAGGGTGTGTGGGTGTGTTGTGTGTGAGGGGGTGTGTGTGAGGGTGTGTGGTTGTGGTGTGTGAGGGTGTGTGTGTGAAGGTGTGTGTGTGTGGTGTGTGAGGGTGTGTGGGTGTGTTGTGTGTGTGAGGGGGTGTGTGTGTGTGAGGGTGTGTGTGTGTGGGTGTGGTGTGTGTGTGTGAGGGTATGGTGTGCGAGGGTGTGTGTGGGTGTGTGTGTGTGTGTGGTGTGGGTGTGTGTGTGTGTGAGGGTGTGTGTGGGTGTGGTGTGGGTGTGTGGTTGTGGTGTGTGAGGGTGTGTGGGTGTGTTGAGGGTGTGTGTGTGGTGTGTGAGGGTGTGTGGGTGTGTTGTGTGTGTGAGGGTGTGTGGGTGTGTTGTGTGTGAGGGGGTGTGTGTGAGGGTGTGTGGTTGTGGTGTGTGAGGGTGTGTGTGTGAAGGTGTGTGTGTGTGGTGTGTGAGGGTGTGTGGGTGTGTTGTGTGTGTGAGGGGGTGTGTGTGTGTGAGGGTGTGTGTGTGTGGGTGTGGTGTGTGTGTGTGAGGGTATGGTGTGCGAGGGTGTGTGTGGGTGTGTGTGTGTGTGGTGTGGGTGTGTGTGTGTGTGAGGGTGTGTGTGGGTGTGGTGTGGGTGTGTGGTTGTGGTGTGTGAGGGTGTGTGGGTGTGTTGAGGGTGTGTGGGTGTGTTGTGTGTGTGAGGGTGTGTGGGTGTGTTGTGTGTGAGGGTGTGTGTGTGTGAGGGTGTGTGTGGGTGTGTTGTGTGTGAGGGGGTGTGTGTGTGAGGGTGTGTGGGTGTGTTGTGTGTGAGGGGGTGTGTGTGTGAGGGTGTGTGTGGGTGTGTTGTGTGTGTGGGTGTGTTGTGTGTGAGGGGGTGTGTGTATGAGGGTGTGTGGGTGTGTTGTGTGTGAGGGGGTGTGTGTGTGAGGGTGTGTGAGGGTGTGTGTG
>JAPDVR010000011.1:49855786-49885786 GCA_026230005.1 Gila orcuttii | reverse complement strand
AAATATTATTCCTGTCTATATAAATCTGAAGTAAACCTATGAGAATCTATCAATATTTCTCCAAATCTTCACATTTTTTAGCTAAAAGCCCTGAGGGATTTTGTCAAGCGCTGTTATGACGACCTCACAGGAGTTTTTTTCTGAATGAGAGCGGCTGACGCTCAGAATTCATATTAAAGGTATCGACTCATTTTTTGATTACATAAATCATATATTGTCCTGACACAATATAAGTGTCACTATAAGTTTCTCAGAATACAATAGTGGTCAAATACTGAAACTTGAGTCTTATATATTTTTAATGATGTATAGTTTGTCAAGGTAATAACTTTAAATCTGATAGTAACTTTGAACTATTTAAACAAAAAAACGCTTCAGTGCGCTCTGGCAACGGTTAACAGGTTAAATGGTCTCTCAGTGTAGTTCTGTAGGCTACACAATCATGGGGAAGACTGCTGACATGACAGCTGTCCAAAAGACGACCATTGACATCTTGCACAAGGAGGGCAAGACTTTAAGGTCATTGCTGAAGAGGCTGGCTGTTCACAGAGCTCTGTGTCCAAGCACATTAATAGAGAGGCAAAGGGAAGGAAAATATGTGGTAGAAAAAAGTGTACAAGCAATGGGGATAACCGCACCCTGGAGAGGATTGTGAAACAAAACCCATTCAAAAATGTGGGGGAGATTCACACAGAGTGGACTGCAGCTGGAGTCAGTGCTTCAAGAACCACCACTCACAGACATATGCAAGACATGGGTTTCAGCTAGGGGTGCAATGACATTTTCGGCCGAAAATGACATTATCGGTTTCGGGCCGAAATAAAAAAAAACAGCCGAAAACGTAAACCGAAAATGAATGTCACCCGCCCCTCCCATCCGTGCGCAAGCGCTTAGGTTTCACTCACGGTCAAGCTGTTATCACGCGTCTGCCTATCAAAGATATAGATATATATACATATTGATAGCGGCTCGCTGATATGCCCGCAAATTAGTTCAAATCTCCCGGAAGAGCGAGAGCGAGCGAGCGAGCGAGCAAGAGCTCGTGCTCCAAACCGTGTAGCGCGCGCACGCCAGACAGGGAGAGAGCGAGAGACCTTGTAGCGCGCGTGCAGATTCAGGATCGTCCACGTCCGCATCGCGATGCATCTAAGAATCGTTTTTTTCCCCCACCCCTAATAGGCTTAGACCTACATGTTGTTTACAGTTTGAGTTTGGATTAAGTTCTAGTGCTGTTTTTGCACTGTTGTTTTGCAATGTTTTGCACAGCAATTTAAAATGTAAGTAAAAAATTGTTTACATGCAGCAGCAGAATAGAGGCCCACTGCCATTCTGTGATTTTGTGTGCAGTTATTCAGATAATTGTGGATCTTTTTGCACAACTGTTAAAAAACAATTTTATTTGATGGGACATAAAACTTGAAGAATAATATTATTTGGTGTTATTATTTATAGGCCTATTTATTGTTAAAAATATTTTAGGTTTTGTACTAATAAATATATATATATTAGTATACGTTTTTAAAAGCAGCCATTTTCGGCTTCAGTTTGAGTTTTCGGCCAAGTGCATCCTAAATTTTCGGTTTTGGCCCAGAATTTTCATTTCGGTGCATCACTAGTTTCAGCGGTCGCATTCCTTGTGTCAAGCCACTCTTGAACAAGACACAGCGTCAGAAGCGTCTCGCCTGGGCTAAAGACAAAAAGGGCTGGACTGATGCTGAGTGGTCCAAAGTTATGTTCTCTGATGAAAGTAAATTTTGCATTTCCTTTGGAAATCAAGGTCCCAGAGTCTGGAGGAAGAGAGGAGAGGCACAGAATCCACTTGCTTGAAGTCCAGTGTAAAGTTTCCACAGTCAGTGATGGTTTGGGGTGCCATGTCATCTGCTGGTGTTGGTCCACTGTGTTTTCTGAGGTCCAAGGTCAACGCAGCCGTCTATCAGGAAGTTTTAGAGCACTACATGCTTCCTGCTGCTGACCAACTTTATGGAGATGCAGATTTCATTTTCCAACAGGATTTGGCACCTGCACACAGTGCCAAAGCTACCAGTACCTGGTTTAAGGACCATGGTATCACTGTTCTTAATTGGCCAGCAAACTCGCCTGACCTTAACCCTATAGAAAATCTATGGGGTATTGTGAAGAGGAAGATGCGATACGCCAGACCCAACAATGCAGAAGAGCTGAAGGCCACGACTCCATGCCACGCCGCATTGCTGCAGTAATTCAGGCAAAAGGAGCCCCAACTAAGTATTGAGTGCTGTACATGCTCATACTTTTCAGTTGGCCAACATTTCTAAAAATCCTTTCTTTGTATTGGTCTTAAGTAATATTCTAATTTTCGGAGATACTGAATTTGGGATTTTCATTAGTTGTCAGTTTTAATCATCACAATTAAATGAAATAAACATTTGAAATATATCAGTCTGTGTGTAATAAATAAATATAATATCTAAGTTTCACTTTTTGAATGGGAATTACTGAAATAAATCAACTTTTTGATTTTATTCTAATTATATGACCAGCACCTGTATGAGTATATATCAGGGTTTCCGTTGTCCGGTAATTACAGGACATTGGCCGGGAAAAAAAAGAAATGTCCGACAAAATCAAATCTCTCCGGTCAAATTGTCCGATTAAAATTGCCTAATAATCCCGCCCCCCTAACACAATCTGAATTTGAGAATTAGCCTAAAATGTATAAAGCAAAAATACACTGACCTCTTGCTATGTTATAAAGGAACAGGCTCTACCGTTTGAAAGTTACTAAACAACATCACATGCTGCATTTCAAATAAAGCGCACACCTAAAACGGCTGTAATACGCTTATTTCACGCAGCCATTATTTTGAAATCGAAAGCGAGGCTACGGTGGGAAGAAAACCCACCACCACCGGATGTTCATGTTTTTTTCCGTCTATTTGAAAGTGAGGCTAGTGGCGGCTCGTCAATAGAGTGCCGAAGTTATGACGTCACTTTGTAGGCCAAAACGCAGAAGTGAGTTAGCATTTTAGCACTTCTGGTTCCCTCGACCTAAAGTCTATGGGTTTTTTTAATGCGTTTTTGCTAAATCGCCTGAAATAAGGTCTGTGGTTAACAAAGCCTCTAAATATTTTCACGTTTTGATCCATGACATAAAACACACCAGTTATAACCTGCTTGTGTTTTTTTTAAACTTTATTGTGTCTGCTTGTGGTTTTTAAAACTTTATATAGGCTTCAAAATGTATAAATTTTGGATTAACTTGTAAAGATTATCTTGATAGACAGAACGTGTAAGGGTCACAACACTTTGTTGAACACAGATCTTATTTTTTGCGATTTTCCAAAAGTCTATGGGGAAAATGCATAGCTTTTCGATCGAGGGAACCCATGCGCCGCTAACTTCCGAGTTGTCCGACAAAGTGACGTCATAACTTCGGCACTCTATAGAGGGTCGCTGCTGGCGAATCAGAATTTGATACATGTTATTTTATCCAATCTGATTGGTTCTCATCACCTGTCATTCAACTTTACGCTCCTGGGCCACTACAGCGAGTGCGCAGGCGACTTCGACAAAACCTTGCTAGGCTGATCCCTTTCGTAGAGATAATGGCAGCAGTTAAACCACATTTAACCCGTCATTGATTTACAAAAAAAACCCTTTCACAAGGCGTTCGCTGGAAGAAAAAAAAAAAAAGGATATAGAATCTCGGACCGGACCAACCCGATTTACAAATCCGGCAGCAGCCAGTGCCAGCGGACGAGCTTCACCCGGAGCTTGTCATGAGAAACGTGTTGGCACTGAAGTTTTGTGGACAATAACGGGGGTAAGAGACCTCAAACAGCTATCTGAAATTTATTTTCGCCCCGTCCCACAAAAAATAATTATCACCAGCCGCCACTGCCATTCTATACGGCCTGATTATGTCATTTTTTAAGTTACATAGCCTACCTCCAGTTTTCCTCAACTTGACTAATTAAGAGGCGATATTTGACCGGCATATCATCAAAATGTCCGGTAAACGAAACCTCTGCCGGTCACTTTGACCGGCACCCTTTTTTTCTAGCGAAAACTCTGGTATATATATCAGAGTTTCCGCTAGAAAAAAAAAGTTGCCGGTCAAAATGACCGGCAGAGGTTTCGTTTAACGGACATTTTGATGATATGCCGGTCAAATATCGCCTCTTAATTAGTCAAGTTGAGGAAAACTGGAGGCAGGCTATGTAACTTAAAAAATGACATAATCAGGCCGTATAGAATGCAACATGTTTATTAGCATAACTTTCAAATACGGAAACCATAAAAACATGAACGTCCGATTGGCGTCAATCAACGCCAATTGTTTTTACTATGGTTTCACATTAGTTTAACAAACCAATCCCCCTTCCCCACATACAATATCTGAATAGTACCCTATTGTTTTTACTCAAGCGAACTTAATTATATACACTCTCAGTAGCGTCTCATTTAGCTGGTAACATTTAAATTGGCCACCGTGAAATGACTCCATGTTAAATTAATTGGAACAAACAAATGACCTGGCCTATATAACACTGTCTCGCGTCATTTTAGGCTACCTTTTACGCTGTTTTGCATTGCTGAAATGTGCAGCTGCCGACTTAAAATCAAAACTTCGCAGTGTCTCTCCACAACTTGCAATGCGCATAAGCCGCGTAACCTTGTTCTCCGCAAGGCGACTTCGCTGCTTCGTCTTGATCCGATTCTGCAGCGAGAACCCCCTCTCTGCAGGAACACTTGAGACAGGGATTACACAGGCTATCTTGGCGAGTTTGGTCCAATCTGGATAGATTTCGTTGAAATCGCATATGAGGACTTCGCAGGCTGTGGAGAAATGCAATCCTCCATAGCCACGGAGCGCTGTCATGACAGCGAGGGCATCACGTCGCAGGCTTACGGCATCAATAAGAGGAGCGATGTCCGCAGACTCAATGCTTGTAAAGTGGGAAATAACCCTTCTGATCGCTGGTTCTGCATATTCTTGAAGAGCTATAAGATAATATAATCGGTGAGAACGATATTAGAATTATAGGCCTACAAAAGAATGCTGCGCTTATTATAGCCTAAATAGGCCTGTATGGGTCTTTCTATCGAAATGTCCATTTTTCTGTCCCTAGCCTTTACACAAATATTACACTTAAACACTTTAGGGTTACAATTTCTTTACATTTTAAAATAAAACAATGTTATTTGAAAAATTAGACCTTCTTGAGCCATCAATGTGGCAATATTTAATTTTTATTAATTCTATAGAATTCCACCACAGACGTGCTCGTCCCCACAGTCATGTACCAAGGGAAAGTGCTTTATTTTGAGGCCAATAACAAGTTTTTACACCGTTTAAAATACAATAATGTATGTTGTATACATAACTATCAAATATATTTGATATTATATTTATACTATAAAATATAAAAACAATTATGTCACATTAAATACAATGTCACATGTGACAATAATAATTTTACATCCATTTAATTTTGAACTAGCAAACGAACTAACCCCATTCAAGCACTTTTAACAAACCTGATTAAAATAAATAAAACATAATCTCCTTATTTGTTGTATTATTATTATTAACTGACTACATTGTGCTGATAAAAAATTAGAAATAATATTTCATAAAACCTTTGAAATTGCCAAAGTAAGGTAACACCGCAGTCACAAAAAGGTACATGCCGTCTTTAAATAAATGCACAAAAAATATATACATTTTTATTTAGATTTTAAATTTTTAGTAATCTAATAATGTCGTGTAAGTTTAAATGTTAGAAGAATAAATAAATAAAGAAAGAAATCTTGCCATACCAAAAGGGGACGTTTCTGTAGAATGACCCGTATAATAAATCAACAGATCCTACTCACCACTATGTGTCTGCGGATATCTAGAGGGATTCAGAAGGGCATCGAGGCAGTGAAGTAGATCCATGCAATCCTCGGGGAACCGATCTTGCAAGGCATCTATCAGATGTTGAACATAGCGTTCCCTGGCTTTTTTGAAAGCTTGAATGGAGCGGTCGCTTGAATTGGTCACTTTGACATCCTTGTATGTGCCGTCTTTAAAGCCCGCCTGGAATGTCTCCTCTTCTGGACCTGGGACATCTCGTAACTGTGTAAATGCCGCGACAGATGCGTGCACTATTGGTGGGATGCTGGAAAGATTGACGTTGTCTTTCTGAAAAACTAAATTCAGTTTTGTCATCACTGGTAGTAGATCGGCCAGTGCGTGAGTCAGGGCTATGAAGCTGTAGGTCTGGATTTGACCAAACAGCCCTTGTGCTTGGGCATTTCCTCCCACGGCCTCTTCATGAAGTTCCATGGCCACAGCTGCCCAGTTGTGCTTCATGGCCTCCACAGCCCTGTGTAGGGATAGCCAGCGGACTG
Organism: Gila orcuttii; assembly: GCA_026230005.1. Lineage (NCBI taxonomy): Eukaryota > Metazoa > Chordata > Actinopteri > Cypriniformes > Leuciscidae > Gila > Gila orcuttii. The sequence goes on along the minus strand of JAPDVR010000011.1, from coordinate 49,879,408 downwards.
CGCACGGCTGCTTGAGGCTGACCATGTCCTCATCACTGAGTGCAGCTGTTAATTGACGGAGCCGGGATGTTCTGGTGGCAGAGTGTCTGTAGAAGGAGTACACTGAGGAGATCGTGTTTTTGTAAGCTCTGATGTTTTCCACAGCTTTCGCTGCGTCCAGCGCAGCAAGTGCAGCCCTGTGGGCAACGCAGTGCACCTGGATAGAAAAGGGATTCGCTTGCTTAAACAAAGCACCCACCCCACCATGCCTTCCCATTATTACACTTGCACCATCTGAACCCAGGCCAATGACACGGGACAGTGCTATATCCATTTCGCGAAGCACCGCAACAACGCGATCATAAATGCATCTTGCGGTCCCGGAGTCCACATCATAATTTCCAAGAAAGCATGTCTCCACCTTTCCTTTTATTTCCAGCTTTAGATATATTATTAACTTTTTGTTCACAGTGATATTTACAGTTTCGTCAATTATTATTCCAATAAAATCACTGTTTTTCACGAATCTGTTCCACCACAACGTGTTCTAATGCCCTCTCCATATCATCCACTGAGTCGCTGTGGCAATAAATGCCATCGGTGGTGACGAAATCTGGAGCCTCGAGAGTTTGCAGTAGCTCAGTCTGTGCTACAAAATGGTTAGATGGGAGATCATGTTTTGCCATGTGGAATACAATTTTGAGCTGAGAGCATAGTTTTTTCTTAGACGTTTCCGTGGCCTTGTCACAGTGGCCTTTCATCGCAACCTGCTGTGGCGTTAAATTGAGCGCCGCAACATGGTCATTGCTCCGACTATGTTCAATGAGAGCAGACACTCTCAAATTATTCGACCCTCTTGTGAATCCGTTGCGTCGTCCTGCCTTTTCGCAGTGCGAACAGAACATTTTTTCGTTACCATCAACTACCCCACATCTTAGCCATGGGAACTTGTCACTCCATTCCAACCGATACGCCCTACACTTCGGCTTTTTCTCGGGCGGTGGTGGAGCTCTGGCTCTGGCTCTGGACATCTGAGGCTTCAGGCGTTCCTGATTCACCATCGTCTGTCGCGTCTGGCCTCTGAAAAAAACTTTTAAGGCTAGTCTGCCTGGGCCTGGCCATATTTGAAACGTCTGACTCAATCGTTCGTTGTTTATGTCTATATTACAGCCGTTCGCTTTATTTGAAATGCAGCATGCGATGTTGTTTAATAACATTCAAACGGTAGAGCCTGTTCCTTTATAACATAGCCAAAGGTCGGTGTATTTTTGCTTTATACATTTTAGACTTATTCTTTAATTCAGATTGTGTTAGGGGGCGGGATTGTTAGGCAATTTTAATCGGACAATTTGACCGGAGAGATTTAATTTTGTCGGACATTTAATTTTTTTCCCGGCCAATGTCCGGTAATTACCGGACAACGGAAACCCTGATATATATATATATAAAATCTGTGACGCAGTTAATCTGGTTCATTTATTTTTTCGGCTAGCAGAAGTTCTGAATGTCCGGTAAGTTAAAAATTTAGTAGCCGTGTGTAAAAAAGTTAATTTCAATCCCTGATTACAATATAAAGATGACAAACAACATTAATGTTTACATGTGCGCAGCTGAGCTGTTACTCAGTTTTTCCATTTTCATCATCTATTTAATTCAATTCTTTACTCTTTAATTACCTGTGATTAACCAGATCCACTGTGATCTTCTGAGTTCATCTAACCACACATGGATTAACAAGCATTTGCATAACACATTCATGCATGAATTAACTAAACAGAAATTAAATGTGTGTGTGAACACACCTAACCTGATCATCATCAGTGAATCAAGCTCCAGATATGCGTAAGAAAAACACTGTACAGAAATCAATATTAATCAAGATTAAATCTGCATCTGCCGCTGAACTAGGGGTGGGAGATATTGACAAAAATGAATATCTCGATATTGATATTCAGACGATATTTTTGCAATCCTTCAAAGAAATGTGTGTTAACTGGCAAAGAAGGTCCAGTTGGTCTTTTGACTTGCTGCATTTGACCTATTATTGTATAGAATTACTAGTACATAAAGATATGAGACATTATTGATTTAAAGACTCCTAAACTTTTTATAATAATAATATATTATTCAAAGTCTTTATTGTTCTTTTATATTTTTAATAGGGATGTAACGGTTCACAAAATTCACGGTTCGGTTCAATACGATACAGTTGTGTCACGTTCGGTACGTTTTCGATACAGCAAAAATTAAAGAAATACCATAGAAATTTCCTATTTATTAAAAGAAAAATTATTTTTAAATAAGTGTGAGTTTTCCTACATCTTGAAACTTTTAGTTTTATAAATGGGGGTAATCTTTGAAGGATGAACAAATAATGTTTTGGTCATCACATTAAAAATAACATTTAAATAACATTTGAGTTTTGAAGTGCTGGAAAAGATGTGTGACGTACTTGAAAGCATTTTAATATTTCTGCCAAACTTCCATGGTTACAAGTTAGTGTTACTACCATAGACTGTAAAAATATATTAAATCCATGGTGAATGATCTGTGGACTTAAAACCTATAACTAGTTCATTCATGGAACGATGTTTATCCTGGTTTTCACGTCAGCGCTGTTTGATCAGTTAATAACGGAGTAATTGTAACGCTTCTCACTAGATCTCGCAGCGATGTTATTAGCCTACTTCAGTGGCGAATTCAAATGCTTAGTTTACTGGATTTCTTATGTAGTAACGGTGTCGCTTAATCAAGATCGGATCGCGCTGCACTGACATTCGTCCGAACTGATAAACGGTCCGTGAAGCACAAAACAATGAGTTTCGTTCCGCTTTCATTACATTTGCCATTTGATGTTGCGCAACGTTGTGGTGTTCGCTCCAGACATAGACTGGCCCCAGCGCGGATTTTGGTCGGCAGGAAAAATGGTCCGGAACCGGAATGGTTCGGTTTATAATGCGTACCGGACCGATCTCTTGGGAAAATGTATTCCATCTTTGGGACTCATTATACAACACAATTTTCTAATGATGCAATCACGAAGCTCGCCACTTGAGGACGCCACAGACATTTAAGAAAAATGTTTTAACTTAAGATTTTATTTTTCCGCAAACAACGCATATTTTGCCTTTTCTAGCAGCTATTTTATTAATCGTACATCGGCTTTACTCTTTTGGATTGTTGCTTCAACCTAAGAAACGTCATAACACACAGGTGAGGTAAGAACTTCGTTGTTGTATATTGCAAATTAGTAGCAGCTTTACTCTCGTGCAATTGAGGAACGATCGTGATTTTGTACAAAAAATAAAATACAGTCAAACAAAACCCTACAGTATTAAAATCGCTACATATAATTGTTTAGAAGGTTATAGTGTGCGTTATTTGTTTTCTCTTTAACTTCCTTCAGCTCTTTTCATGTTTGGGGGGTCGGATTGTACAAATTAAGAAATATTCGATATCCCAATTTTGCATATCGTCCAGACAACAATTTGGATATTATCGTCTAAACGATATATCGCCCACCTCTACGCTGAACAAACACCAACATAAAGATTCTGTCATTATTCGATCAGCTTCAGTCTGTCTGACATCAATATATCACAATCACTCAATAAAACTTCATTAAACATTATCTGTAGCTCCTGCCATCTAATAATCAGAGAACAATAACCTCACATTCACCTCAGAAAACACATTCAATCGACATAAACTCAACAGAGAAATAACTCTAGAGAGGTTTTGATACATATAAACACTAAAATACATATTCATTATTTTAACATAACCTATTCTTCAATATTTCATGTGTGATTGAGAAAATCCGTCATGAAAAGAGTTATTATAGCCATATTCCTGTCTAGTTTACAGCTTTAGTTCAGTTTTTTTTTTCTTCAGAAAAACTGACATGTAACTTTAAAGTTAAGTTACTGTAACGTTACCTGATATATACCCAAATGAATCAATATCGAATCGAAATCGGAACTGAATCAAATCAAATAGAAGCGAATGGTGAAATGTGAGTCAAAGTCAAACCCTACAGACAGACAGACAGATGTGATATTAAGTTTGTTGATGTTGATGTACCTGTGTGTCGTAGTGCTGCTAGTCTCGGTGATCGGTGATCGGTTCTCCTCAGCCCGGGCCCGAGCTCCAGTACTTCCCCCGGGCGGCCCGACCGAACACCAGCATTGGCTCCCGCTCGACGCGATGAAGGCGGAAAGATCGACGCGCGGTAATCGGTGACTTAGGTGAAGATGCTTCGAGTGTTTTTCTCTGTATCTTGTGACCTAGTTTCTCCAGAGAAGCGCCTTTTCTTTTACTGTCTATGGGAAAATGGCGAAGAGTTGTGTTTGGTTTAGACCCGAGCGGTGCATTCTGGGTAGAGTTGATTGAGTGTAGTTCCACACGCAGCCGGCAGAGGGCGGCGCTCTCAAACTCACACACTCTCGCACACACACACGCCAGCGGCCGTCCGTCACACACACACAGGTCAGTCAAACTTACACTGCATTAAAGGTACAATATGTAGGATTTTTGCAGTAAAATATCCCAAAACCACTAGGCCAATGTTATATGTTTTGTTTAGTTGATTACTTACAATATCCCAAATGTTTCAAACAATTTGTAAATCGTGAGAAAATTGCGATTTTAACCAAGGAAACGGGGCGTGTGAGCAGGGGTGAGGAGTCGAGAGTCAATGACGTCATATCCGCGTTACCCTCGGTTTCCGCCAGGTTTGACCTCGCACTGCCACAGTAACCATGGCGAAAGACAACTGGGGGTTTGAGGTCCGATGGCCAAGATGGCGGGTTGACTAGACGCACATGTTCTAGCGCTTACAACAATATAGGGTATATCTTACAAAAGTTGATGTGAGAAACAAGTCACACTTTTTTTGAGTGTTATTGAGATTCTTATAAATAATTACAGTTAATTAATACTAGTTACAAGGTTTCTTATTCGATTAGAGAGAATAGATGTTATCATAGACTTGTCAGCTCCTGAGGTGATGGATGTTGAACTTCAAAGAACGACGGAAAAAAGACTTATTAGCGAAACGCACTCCTACACTTGTCAACAGAAAAAGGGAGGTGAATGTGATTCGTCTCCAAATACGCCATCCAAAGCACCTCCGTCGAAAAAGCAAGCAAAAGGTGATGCAACGGATGAACTAACGTTAAGTCAAGTACAGCAAAGCATCATTCAAATAATTAGACAGTCATCCGAGGAAATAAAAGACATGGTAAAAGAAAATTCTAACAGCATCAATCTGTTGAAAGAAGCGCTAGAAGTGGTGCACTCTGAAATTTTCGACATTCGGAAGGAGAATGAAGATTTGAAAAACAAAAACGAGGCGAACCTGAAGCGCATCTCTGAAATGGAGGACAGAATAAATGATCAGGATCGGCACTGTCGGAGAGGGGATCTTCGATTGGAGGGGCTGACCGAACGTGCAGAGGATAAAGTCAAGACTCGGGTAATGGAAATCTGCAAAGGGGTGGTTGTCGAAGAAGATCGTAATTTCGTTGCAAACAATGTGGACATTGCTCACCGAGTTGGAAGACCCATCTCAGATGGCGGCAAGGATAAGAAACCAAGGCCGGTGATTATAAGATTCACTTCCAGAACAGCGAGGGACCTCACATGGAAAGGAGCAAAGGGAAATGACTTTCTTAAGAAGAACAAGATGTACTTCAAAGAGGACCTCACGATCAAAGACAGGGCTACGCGGAATCTCCTTTGGCCTTCGATCGACAAAGCACGGAAAGAGGGCAAAAGGGCCTTTGTGGGAATCAAGGCAATTGTTGATGGTAAAGAAATTAAAAAGTAGGTTACATCACTGCTCTTTTATTATGGGTTCTGATTCTTAAACTACTGTGAAACGGAAAGTAGCTGTTTGTTTTAGGTTAAAAATTTGAACGAATTATTTAAGATTTTTATTTTTTATTAATACTTATATTCATTCGTATTGCGAATTAACAACAACAGGAGGTTGTTATTATGTTACTCATATTGAAGCAAAAAGGATCTCTGGTTACTGAGAGATGGTGACTGGTTACTGAAATGTGACTGTTTAGTGAAGTGATGGAGTAAGTTTACCCTTTATACACTCTCAACACGCTCAACTTTAATTTGCTCATTGTTCACCTAATTGTTCTATTAGGGTTTTTTTCCGGTCTTGTTCAAGTTTATGTCAATAACGATATTTTCTGTTAATGCTAGGGGATTACGTGACATGCTGAAAAGAAAAGCTCTATTTTTGTTTTGTAAAGGTAAAGAAGCAGATTTTTGTTTTATTCAAGAAACGCATGCCTGCCAAGATGATGCACTTTTTGAAATTTTTTTCAAAATGCAATTCGTACGCTTTATAATGGTTCGAATAGTTCAGTCCAGTTATCTTACGGTACATGTCAGAGATTTGATATGGGCCGTGGGATAAGACAAGGATGTCCTATATCACCGTTTCTCTTCACATTGGTTACTCAGGTCATGGCTGCTCATATCAAAAAAGCAAGTTTTCAAGGAATTTCAGTGTTTGGAAAAGAGATTAAACTTAGCCAATTGGCAGATGATACCACAATTTTTCTCAAAAACAGTGACGAATTAGATGAAGTTATTAAATGTATAGGAACATTTTCTGGAATTTCTGGATTAAGGATGAATAAGAATAAATCTACTTTATTCTCTCTTAAAGAGTGTGTGCTGAAAGAAATTTGTGGGATACCAATCAAAGATAATACCACATACCTTGGGATAATGGTATGTAAAGATTTGAATCAAAGAAGCCGGCTGAATTTTGAACCTATTATTGAGAAAATTAAAAACAGATTCAATATGTGGCTTATGAGAGATCTTTCCCTAAATGGTCGTATTCTACTTTCAAAAGCAGAAGGGATCTCAAGGTCTGTTTATATATCTATGTCAGAAGATGTTCCAAATAATGTTCTCAAGGAATTAGATAAGAATCTTTATGATTTTATTTGGAGGAAGAAAATACACTATTTACGGAAAGATATTCTAAATAATAATAATAGAGACTTTGGTGGCCTTGAGGTTTTAAATTTTACAGATCTAAATAATGTGTTTAAAATGAAATGTCCTTATTCCTTTATATCCGCGGGACTCGCGTTGCGTGTGGCGCTGGTATACGTCTAGCAATCGCGCCCTGTTTCACACCACAGTCATGTTAAAAACATGAATGTATTCACTCATCCATAAAAGATCCATCAGCTTGACGACAAGATCCATAATTCAGCTTAATGTGGAATATACGTCATCAATATACGCTTTTGTTATTGTAAGAGGTTAGCGACCCCTGGTGGCGAAAAATCCTTGCATATTGTACCTTTAATGACTTTAAACTTCTGAAAACATTTGTATGTGAAAGTATTAAATGACGGCAGATGATGCTTGATGTCCATATTTCATATCTATCATATCTCTTTATTGAAGCTCATTTCTGCCACATAAGAAACAAAATCATGCTTTCGTAAATCATAATTATGACTTGATTGGGATTTTATGACATAATTATAACTTAGTGTGTCATAATTTTGATTTTTATGTCATCATCAACTTTTTAAGTCATAATTTCGACTTATTATCTCATAATTAAGACTTAGTTCATCATAATTAAAGTTTTGGTTATAATTTCAACTTTTTATGACATAATTTTGACTATGTAAATCAGAATTACAGCTGTTTATGTCAATTACGATGTTTTAATGTTATAATTCTGCCTTTATTTAACTAATAATTTCGACTTTTTATTTAATAGCCTAATTATGACTTATTAAGTCCGCATTTCAACTTTTATGTAATAATTCATAATTAATTTATAATTATAATTTATGTCAATTTCAATGTTTTAATGTCATAATTATGAATTTTAAGTCAGATTTATGACTTCGTACAGTAGCCTATGTCTTAATTATGTACAAAAGCATGATATTTTTTCTTATATGGCAGAAATGAACTTCCATACTTTTGCCTCGTGATAAATCATAAAACCTCTCACAGTCATATTCAAGATCACTGAGATGTGTGTGTGTGTGTGTGTTTGTTTTTGTGATTTGTGAGGACACAAATGTGTATGATGACATGGGTATTACACTGGTATTATAACTTGAACGTGATTTATGCTATAAGGGGAGGCTGCAGACCTGGAGCCGGCAGATATACGCCCCTGACAGTTTTACGCCCCTGTTGTTCCTGATGCGTCCAGTAGAGGGATATACTGCGAAATAACATCATTAAATCGACTCTAACAGATTAATAACCCGTCCATAGATACTTTTTTTTTTTTCATTTAAATATAAACGTTGGAGTAGATCTGCACGGATTAAAATGTCTGTAGCTATTCAGTTGGGCTTCACTCACTTCACTCAGCCTACAGAATGTGTTTTTGTGAATTGAAAAATTAAAAATACACAGTTGGATCAACTATGTTATGACAAGTATATGACCTACTGCAGTTATAGGCCTTTCCACCATAAATATGTTGTTGTGAATTTATAGTTACATTTAGATATTAACCAAATTTAACCCATTACAGTATACCGTGTAATCATATGGATCCTTGATTATCTGTAGTACTATTTTCTATTGGTCGTCATACAGCTACAAAACAGTGTCCTACACAGCATTTTATGAAGACAAACACAATTTATCCCTTTTCTAAAACTCCAGGGGCCATTTAAAAGAAAGACACAATATTGTTGTTCACAATTTTTTTTTATTAACACCTTTATGAATTATGATGACTCCCCTATGGTTTGCCCCTCTTCTTTAACTATTTTTTAAAAGGACATCCATGGTGATTTTATTGTGTGTGTGTGTGTGTGTGTGTGTGTGTGTGTGTGTGTGTGTGTGTCTGTGTGTGTGTGTGTGGATTGCATATTGCGTCAATTTGCTCCTGATCTTCAAAGTACAACGGCACAAGCACTTGTTGGTGGAGCAATAGTGAAAAAAAGTGTCAAGCCACTTTGATTTCTTTTGGCCACCAATGATGGATTGTGCAGAGAAAATTGAAAATGACATTAAAACCATGTCCATGTATGTCTCTGTAAGTTGTTTATTTTGTAAGTCGTAAAAAAAAAAGATGGGTGTTTTATAAGTTTAGAGAGAGATTTTCATCTCAGCTAAAGCAAACACACACCTTTATGCGATGCAAGTTAAAAAGAATTTGGTAAAGACAGAGTATGATAAAACCCACATTAAGTGCACATACCCTACATTTTAGTCCAGACCAGTAAGCTATTTTAAGAAATGATGTTGGAAATAATCAAAATATTTGAGTGAGTGTGCAGTTCAACTGTTTACTTAGAGATTTACATACATGTATACATATATGCCTATTATAAATGCATCTTTTGTGTGTTCACACCATAGGCTATAAAAAAACAAGTTCATATTCCATTATCTACTGTAATGTTGCCCCAGAAACCATGTGGAGTATGTTTTAATGTAAGGAGTAAACAGGGTCTTACCAGAAGAGGCCATCTCACGCAAGCTAAAGACAGGCAACAAAAGAAAATTCATTTTAAAGTGAGTAGAGAAGACTAGGGCAGCTAAACCTACACGTGGTATAGCTAGTTTAAGCCAGATAGAACAGAAACCTGACCGTCAAGAACTTTTTGTCTCTCGAAATAAATTATAGACCCATCCATTGATATAGAAATGAATTGATATCTAGGCTACCAAGCTAATCGTTTATAAATAATAAATGTTGCATCATTGCTAAACAACAATAACTTTAGCAGATTATTTAACATACAAATGACAGAATCTATAATTTTTTGTCAGATTTTCATTCTAACGATAAAAATCTTGATTAAACGGTATTATTACTTTGTCTTCTGGGCAAGATTCATCTTCATAAAGACAGAAACATTCAATGATCCTGATTTAAGAATATTCTCCTCTGATATAAAGTCCCTTTTTTCTTCTTTTAAGAAAATGACAAAACCTTTAAACTCAAAGGTTTCTAAAATAAATAATATCATTGAATCTGTTGTAAAGAACCTTTAATTTTTTATGTTGACAAAATGTAAAATTGTATTGATTTGTGTAGCCTAATTCAATCTCTTTTGATGTCCCCCTTGTTGTTGTTTTTTTTTTCTCTTTCTCACTGTTAATGTCTTGTATCCTTTCATTTGCAATACAAAATAAATACATTTATTAATAAAAAATAAAAAAAAAAAAGATTATTTACTAACATAACTCAATTCGTGTCGCTGTACAGCCTCTCCCTACTGGACGCATCAGGAACAACAGGGGCGTAAAACTGCCAGGGGCGTAAAACTGCCAGGGGCGTAAAACTGCCAGGGGCGTAAAACTGCCAGGGGCGTAAAACTGCCAGGGGCGTAAAACTGCCAGGGGCGTATATCTGCCAGGGGCGTAAAACTGCCAGGGGTGTAAAACTGCCAGGGGCGTAAAACTGCCAGGGGTGTAAAACTGCCAGGGGCGTAAAACTGCCAGGGGTGTAAAACTGCCAGGGGCGTAAAACTGCCGGTGTTGTGCCGAATTTCGACTCCCTGCCAAATTATTACCCCCCTGTTTGAAATCAGGGGGGTAATCCTAACCCCACCCCTAATCCTAACCCCTCCCCCACATCTAATCCTAAACCTACCATACTAGGGGGGTAATAATTTGGCGGGGGTCAGAATTCGGCACCACACCGGCTCCAGGTCTGCAGCCTCCCCTTACTCGATTTATGAGGACATTTCATGAGCCCTCATAAATCACAAAAACAAAAGCTGTGTGTGTGTGTGTGTGTGTGTGTGTGTGTATCGTGCATTAGACGCGTTCGCTGGTTATCAGGAGGGTGTGTGTGTATCGTGCATTAGACGCGTGGCAGGAACACACCAAGCCGACGCCGACGAACTAGCGCTGATGAAAGCCGACTGTGTTGTCGCCTCGCGTCGGGGTAAAAAGCTGTAGCTGCTACTTGAACACACCGAAGCTGTGTCCGAAACCGCTCACTCGTCCACTCATTCACTAATCCCTATATAGTGTATGCATTTGAGTGCACTATATCTGAAAGGAGTGAACGAAATGAAGTGAGTGAATTCGGACACTGACGTTTACACTGTGCGTCGGAGAGGAGCTGTCGCAGAAAAGGCTTCGTCACACGTACTGATAAAACTCCTTTTATCTTATGTTACTTACTTTATAAAATAATATTAACAACAATCACAATCATAATGACTTTATTTTGTAATTGTATATACCTCCGTGCCAGCTTTGTAGTTTCATCGACTGAAATTGTAACTCTCAATCACGCTCACAGATGACGTGGTGGTCGAGAGTCCTCATTGCCAACTATTTTCAAAGAAAAGTAGCTAACACCTTCCCTAAAAGTCGCTAAATAACGTCACACGTCAATTAGCATATTCATGACGTCATCGCGTCGTACTTGCGTTCTGCCTGCCTAATGTGTTTTCTCGCTAAATTCATGCTCACATATTGTTTATTAATAATAATATAATATAGCCGAATGTCCAATGAAGCTGTTCTCATTTCCTATATTATTTTTTGTCAGACAATAGAACAGGTATCTATGATATAGTGAATGACAAAACAATTGTATATGTGTAGGGAGACGCAGTTAGAGAGAGAGACGGCCGGGAGAAAGCAAGAGCTCGCGCTCGCAGGACAGGACTGGCAACATCTGGAGGTTACTGAGGTTTGTCTAAAAAGTCGCTAGATTTGTCGCTAGTCGCTTTTTTGAAAAAATGTCGCTAAAGGGGTCTGAAAAGTCGCTAAGTTGGCAACAATACTCAGGCGACCGTTATTATATTCGAATGAATACGCTTCCTACAGATGATAAACGGATATTTTTCAAATCATCCACCAAATAATCATCTCTCCCTTTACAGTTTAACGAGTTAACAACAATGCCATAAATTATCAAAACACATTAGTAAAACACATTAAATTGTGTTAATGCCTAAATAATATATTTTAATTAAAAAAACTATATAAATATAATTTAATTTGACAATTCATCTATATAATATTGTCTCAATGTTTTAATATGTTCTATTGAAGTAATGATTAATAGAAAAATAAAACTAGCATGAAATAAATGTTAAAGCAGGAATAAGAAAGCTGTAATGTAATCTCTGGTTTAAACTTGCTCTCTCCGCATTGGATTGTGGGAAATAGTGCTTCAGCAAGTGTACATCGAATGCAGTAACGTGCGGTGAAATCTTGTCATGGGTAGGCTGCAAGAGCAGCAGGGTGCGCAGCAATAACCGGAAACGGAACAGAACCTACAGAAATGTATTGCAGATGTATTGCAATCATTAAATGTTCAGTAATTTAGTGTACAACATAATTTGAGAAATTAGTTTAATTCGAAGGGGAATCAGAAGACTCGTCCTGAGACGCTGGGGATGGAGGAGGGTGAAGGCTAAAATTTAATAATTTAATATTGTTTTTAGTATTATTATTACTTTATATTAATATTCATAATCAGTAGTATAATGTAGCTTTTTTATACTTTTCATATTCATAATCATTGGTAATCACTGTATTTTATGAATCATACTGTTCACATACTGTTCTGAATAGATATGTGGGGGAGAGAGACTTTGGGTGACTGATAGGGGTGACAACTTCTGGAAAGGAAAATAAGGTATAATCGTGGTTCTTTATAGGAAAATAGGGGACACTCAAAATATTTGCAGTCTACTGTACCACACAGTGCATGTCATTTCAGCATCTGCAGTTGAACAAAAGATGTATAAGAGGTTCTCAGACAAACACATTTGGGTCATTTCGTGTCAAAATCAACCAAATTTCAGGAACTTTCCTGGCTCAAATTTTTGGTTTTGTTAAAAAAAAAAATCTGAAGAAAGACAAACATAAATGAAGAAGAATCATATCTGTAACTCTTGTGCATGCAATATGTAATGGGTGATTGGATATGAACTTGTGTCAAAAGTTGTTTATATGCAGCTGGGTATCATATATACAACACAGAGGAGCCTTTAAAGATGAAGAGTCTAAATTATTATATCAGAGTGTATACATAGGCGGGCCTGTATCTTATGTAGATTATGAAGGGCAATACTAAATGAAAAAGTAGGGAAATAATATCAATTGAATTATCTGTGACCTGGATGATAAACTACAACCACAAAGTCAATAAATTATAAATGCTAAATGTTAATAATTTAAATTAATAATCCTAAAATTTTACTTTAGCTTTGCTCAATGCTTTTCTTAGTTAATAACAGCATTCTCTCTTTTCCCACAGCATTTGTCTACGGTGACCACCGCGAAATACACTTACAGGGTAATAAGCTGTGGCCTTTAGTTCAAACGTCTTCTAAAGTGATTTTGTCTGATTTGTAACCAGGCACTAAAGCGATTATCCATAAAACATGCTTTGAACCAATCGGATTGCTTGGGTCCTAAGCTGGGACTCAACACTTCACCACACCGGCAGAGGATGAGACTCAGTCTCAGTGGATTTATGAGAGACCAACACATAATGAATAACATTAGATTAGTTTTAGACTAATAAAAGCATGGAATTCCTGTTACTCCAAAAGAGTTTGCAATTGTGGCTGATGCAGTGCCACAAGGAGTTCTCATGCTTTTTAAAGGATTTTCTTTTTCATCTCTTTGTCGCTCAATGGATCTGTGTAAGACATTTGTAGGTAAACAATGCCTTTCTTCATCTAAATCAAAAAACAATAAGAAAATTCGAGTCTTGTTACAGGAAGGGTCTGTTTCTACGCCATATGTAATTTCTTACTGGAATGGTTTTGTAAGTGACATTCCCTGAAAAAAAGTTTGGACATTACCTCACAAATACCTGATAACTAACAAAATGAGAGAAATTACCTTTAAGTTAATTCATAGGTTTTATCCAGATAAGTGTTCTCTCAAAAGACTTAAGAATAGCAGAGACGGACAAAATTATTTCTGACGATATGTGGGAGGGAGTGTGGACTGGGGCACATCGGGTTACAAGTTCAAACCCGTGGTGGGAATATAAATGGAAAGTTATTAGTAGATATTTCAGGACCCCGGATGTTGTTGCTAAGATAGATCCCAAAATTCCAGGTTTGTGCTGGAGAAACTGTGGGCCAGCAGTGCCTAATCATACACATATTTTTTGGTCATGCCCTATATTACAAAACTACTGGGATGAGGTGTACAAGGCTATTAACCAGATTTTTCAGGAGGCCATTCCGAAGGATGCAACAGTTGCATTACTTGGTATTATGCCAGCTAGTGTCCAAGGACGTGCTAAATCATATCTCTTAAATGTTCTGTTCACAGCAGCCTTTAAAAAAGCACCACAATTAAGTGGATGCAAGTAGAGCCTCCCTGTTACAACGTCTGGGTTCAAAAAGTACGGGAACTGTATCAAATGGAAAAGATAACATACTCATTACGACTTCAGAAATCTGTTTTTAGTCTACGATGGAGTCCAGCAGAAGTCTTATTCATGTAAAGGGCCAACAAGTTAGGGTTCTGGTTTATGGGTCCCTACTCTACCACCAAAAGTGAATTTTGTTTTTTTTGTTTTTGTGTGTGTATGGTGATGCTGAAACCACATGGAAATGCAAAATGTAATATTGAAATATATTATTTTTTCTTTTCAAGATTGTACACTAGTAACATATTTGATAATTATTGCTGATGCATGTAACTGCACTGCCAAGAATTAATAAAAATGTAAGTTCAAAAAACTTAGAATGATATTAATACCCTGTGTTCATTCTGTTTAGAGAAACCTGAAACTACTTTACATTTATTTTGGAACTGCTCTCTCACAGTGACATTTGTGATTTATCAAATGTTATGTGAATCCTAACTTTGAATTTACATATAGAAATGTAATTTTTGGTTTTCATGAATGTTAAAAGAAAAGTGATATTTATTTTATAAACCTTATTTTTCTGTTAGCTAAATTTCACATTCACAAATATAAATTTTCTAAATGCAATCCTCTTTTTTTAAGATTTAAATTTGAAATGAAAATGTATTTTGAATCTATTGAGTTCTCTAAAAACTTAAAAGCTATAAGAACAGTGGCTGCGTTTAAGGATTTGGCACTTAATCTGGATTTAAAGACTGAAGGAACTTAATCTAGACTGAAGGACTCTGGAGTATTGTTGTATTATGTTATGACGATGGCAATTGTTGTTAATGTTTTTGTGTTTTTTGTTGTTGTTGTTGTTTTCTTCTACAAGCATTTAATAAAAAATAAAAATAATAATAATAAAAAAAATATATATATATATAAACCCACACCGGCAGAGGGCGACGTTCTCACACGTCTATGCTCTCTCTCTCTCTCACACACACACACACACACACACACACGCTCACATGCTACGTCTTAAAGGGGACCTATTATGCCCCTTTTCACAAGATGTAAAATAAGTCTCTGAAGGGCCCAGAGTGTGTATGTATGTATGTGAAGTTTTAGCTCAAAATACCCAACAGATCATTTTTTACAGCATGTTTAAATTGTCACTTTTTGAGGCTCAGAAAAACGCACCGTTTTAGTGTGTATCCCTTTAAATGCAAATGAGCAGCTGCTGCCGGCCCAGAGGGCGGGGCCTCACGAGCTCGCGCTCAGTCAGGACAATCTCATCTCACGGAATGATAATATCAGAACAAACCAGTGTTGCCAGATGTACGATAATTATCGTATTTGTACGATATTTTTGACCTCTGTACGATGTACGATCAATAATGAAAAAAATCCCATAATGTACGATAATTTCAGAGTTTTCAGTCGTTCGTCCAAACACACATCCTACCGCTTCTCTCTCTGACCCAGAATCATTTTGCAGGCTCGCCTGCCTGCACGCAAGCACGTATACACACACACACACACACACACAGGCACCACACGGCGTCGTCCGGCCCGCACGTCAACACTACAACCCCCCCCCCCCGAGTCAACAAAACCAAACAATCCACCCTACATGTGGGGATAAATAGCTGTATTCTGCATGGTTACGTCGTGTACGATCATTTTCTTCCAAATACGATAATTTTAAACTACTGGTACGATAATTGGACATTTCCAATCTGGCAACACTGGAACAAACCACTGATCTATATAATGACTGGATAGCTCATGACGTTCTAAACTGCCATCAGGCAGTGAAGCCACCGGAAGTGTTCGAGCGGCCATCTTACGATTCCCTACCAGCAGAGGCTCCAACGCCCGTTATACAGAGATTGGTAGGCCCGACGGCACTTTAAAGATAAACCAACCGCTGAGCAGCATACAAGTGTAAAACGACGTTCACAAAAGGACGTAGAAAAACTGCCACAGGTTGTAATTCAAGCCCTATAAGTAGTTATTTATATGCAAAATTGTCGCTATTCCCGTGTTGTTTTCTCCGAGGCAAGAGTAACGGTAATGCTGCTGCTTCTTTAACAAGCAACGATAAAACAGTCAACAGTAAGTCAGCCTATAAGAAACATCAGAGCAGGAATAATCACAATTAAGTGTCCAATAGCGACACCATTTAACAGCTTCAAAAGGGCTTTGTGCAGAGTCCGTTTACCGTTACATTAACCCATACAATTTGTATTATGGATTTCCTGAACATATGCTTGCTAAGCAAACACTTTATATGAACAAACTACTAATCTATAAAACACAATCGGTCTTCCGACCTCGTTGAAGGCGGTGAGAGTGCGCGCGCGCGCGCGGCCGGGGCTCTCTTTCTCTGCTGGTTCTTATGCGCCCTGTCCACTGATCTAAATAATTCCAGTGTTTCCCCTACCATTGTTTTGGGGGGGGCGGCCCGCCCCCGCAAAACGACCCCCCGCCCCCCCTAAAATACTGACGAAATACAGTCATAAAAAAGGAATTTAGTGTAAAACGCGGAATTTCACGGAATTTGTAAATTTGAGGAAAAAATAGAAAGCAGTTCAGTACACTTGAAATCAAATCGCGATGTAGACTAGTGTGTGTGAATATTAAAACACAAAGACTATTTAAATACGAATCCTGCATGTTCTGTGTGAATGAATGGTGCCCCGACGCGCAGTTTAATTTACCACACACACACTGAAGCACGTGTGACGCTTGCGCTGTTATTTGGCCTATATGAAGACACAAATGCATGAACTTCCTCTCCAGGCTCTAGATCCACTCTGAAAGTCACTTCGTGATCATTTCACCGCTTCATTTGAGAAAAACTATCATCATGACAAACACACAGAACCTCAAAAGGTCTTCACGGCAACCCGTCAAAATAAAAGTTCGGTTTAACTTGACAGAAATATATTACTGTTGTACATTAGAATTTAGATATATCCCAATGTAATAATACACTAACACTAATCCAAATAAATTATCATCAAAACTGAAATTAAGGAATAATCCATGTTTTAATTTGAACAGTTAGGCTAAAGCTCATTGTGCAGCCAGTTATTTGACAAAAAGTTTATTTAATTTCATATGATTAAAATTGATGATAAATGCTAAAATTTGTGTTTTATGTCTTCATTTTATTACCAGAAAAAACACAACACAGAATTAGTGTGAATTTTTTTTCCATATATATATATTAAAAAAAAATGTTGTATAAGTTTAATGATTCATAGTACATGATTTCAATTAATAATAAAAAACAAATACACCACGTATCCGTAACACGCCCGCTCCGCAACACTAGCAGTCCCCCCCCCCCCCCCCCCCCCCCCCGAAAAAAAATCCTAGGGGAAACACTGAATTCGTTGTTAAGACGACTTTGTTCCCTCGTTTTAATAAATCGTGGACACGTTGAACTAATTCCCTCCCTCATTTTGATTTAACGAATTACAACGTGGCCACAATATAGTAAAACGAGGGAACAAATTAGTATAACGTGCTGAGGTATTATTAATTTGTGGCCACTAAACAAAATTCACCTGAATATTCACCAATTCACAAAAATATAGGTCTTTAGCATTCACTATATAATTAATATTATCAAACTGTTTTTCTTACCTGTGATCATAGCTCTTCAGTGACGGCCGACTAGTGTTCTCATACAGCTTTTTATTACTTTTGCAAAGAAATTGCCGTTTTTTAATAAGCTGGAATATTTTTCGACTTTAAACAAATACCCATTTAAATGCTTAGGATGTTTGCGTTGTGAGAATGTACATGGATACTTTAGATTTAAAAACTGTGTCTCGTTAGGCAATGTTTTTTCAGTCAAATCATAAAATTTCCTATTGATTCAATAGAACGCGTGAGCTCACTAGGGAATACCAATATGGCGGCGCGGTGGCTTCACTGTTTATGACGTCATGAGCTATCCAGTCATTCTATATAGATCAGTGGAACAAACTCTCAGTAGCCGTGTTCATTCCCGGAGTCGGACAATAATGCCCACAGAGCCAGATAATATATGCTGTATGGAGACTGAACAGGTATAGTCTAGTTTAATTACGGTTATAACTTGTTTTTCCATCTTTCTTTTATCCAGTATTAGTACAAGCCTGTTGTTGCGGACCGCCTCCGAATGTTGTAAAAATATACTGATGAGTTCAATGAAGTTTATTGTACATCACACAAAAGATGAAGTGTCAATTTCACTCTAGAAAATCACTGTAAGAGCTGAATAAACACTGTATAAGAACACTCTCTCCCTTTCATTATCATCAACATACATAGCGAAGTAAAAAAAACACTCGTTACAACTAACAGTAAACAAATATATACACACCTTTTCAGGGGGTGCTTAATAAACTGGTAAACTGTATATCCGTAAAATAACTCTTATGAACTTAATAAAGTGCGCGCTCTCACATTCATTACTGCCATGATCAGTAACGTTATGCCTATCGCTCCAGTAAATAGAGCTATGAGGATTAATACATCCAGCTACACAACACCGACAACGCTTGGGAGACATTCTCGTCAGTGCAGCAATGGCGGATGTGTACAACTCTCAACTCGCTGTGAACTCGATCAGGGCGGGTTTATGTTAGAACGGCAGTGTCTGTCAACACTCGTGGGCGGGGCCTGTGGCTGTCAACACTCATGGGCGGAGCCTGTGGCTGTCAACACTCGTGGGCGGAGCCTGTGGCTTTAGTGATGTCACAAAAGCCACGTTCTGAAAACAGCTCGTTGGGAGACACTGCTTATGATTTATGGGGATTTTAAAAAAAGGAGTGGGTGGATTTTTATCACTGCTGGGTGGTTGTGTACACACACTGCCATCACACATTTATGTCCAAACACCATGCAAAAGTGAATTTTGCATAATAGGCCCCCTTTAATTCGCCTACTTATAGCCTACTACGCCCTAAAAGTATGTACTCCTATTGTGAAGAAAAAGTGCATACTTTTGAGTGTGTAGCAGAAACAAGCTTTGGGACATACTATCACATCATACAATTGCGTCTTTAACGGTTGCTCGCTGTCACATCCTGACCTATTTTTTTACAGTCTATGACCCTGACACAGTAAACTGACCTGTCAATCATCTTGTCAAAAATAAAATCCTCCACATTTAATTTCCTACTGTATCGGAGAGAAATGCAGAATCCCATTGATCTGCAGTCGCGTGTATTTCATGTGGAGACTCTTTGTTAATACATAAAGATGCATTTAAAGTTAATAGCCAAACGGATCTTTATAAAAGTCCACATTATTACAGATGAAATATAACACAGATAACATTAAATAAATATTTTATTATCAGTTTAAACTTTCATTAGTCGCTCAACCTTTAATCTAAACCTCTCACCGTCTGTCGCACATCCGCCATGCTTTGTAGTTTTTTAACTCTTTTTACTCGTGTTTGTAGTTCCTCATCAAGCGCAGTGGGTTGTTTCACACTTCGAAAATCCACCGGGAATAGTAGATCATCCGGGACTTCTGGCATACTCTTTTCAACATACTTATTCTAATCTCACACACTGTTTAGGATGGATAGTGTGAACATTGAGACGCAGTGACACACTCACACACTGAGTATCGAGTACATACTAAGACTAAACCTAACCCTAACCTTAACCCTAACTTTTACTGTCTGTGGCAGGAAGAGTATGCGATTCACAGAAAACATGTTTAGATGTTTAAATGTTTAGATGTTTAAAGCATAAATCAATCTTGTTTTAAAGGCACACTATGCAAGAATTTTACCTTAATATAACAGCTTCAAAGTCATTTCGGTGGTAAACAAACTCATATTCGGGCGAATCATCCTGGTAGTAAAGCTTGGGGGGGATGCCCCTGGAAAAACCAGCAATGCAAGTTTGAGAGGAGCACCCCCGACAAATCTCGCGAGAATCAAGAAATGCTTTACGGCAACGACGTCACACACATCAACAACAACATGAAGCACGAAGACACTTGCGCGCATTTCAGACGTGATACTCGAGTCGAAGATGGAAAAAGTAAAGAAAACGCGGTCGGAAGAGACTAGGAAAAGGAAAAGAGAATCTGACCGCGTGAGGAACCGGACAAGAGTTCCACTCGGTCGGGTATTTTAGTAGTTGGCGCGAGCTAAAAAGCAGCACTGGATGCAACAGCATATTTAGACAGTGCAAGTATTCCACAGCGACTCTAGGGGTCGCTGTTTGACAAAAACGGAATTCCTGCATAGTGTGCCTTTAAAGCAGTGTTTCTCAACCTCTCCTGCAGGGACCCCCTGACAGGACATGCTTTTGTTTTAACCCTGAAATGGCACACCTGATTCAATTAGTTAGCTGCAGATTAAGCCTTTAATTAAATGAATCAGGTGTGCCATTTCAGGGTTAAAACAAAAACATGTCCTGTGAGGGGGTCCCTGCAGGAGAGGTTGAGAAACACTGCTTTAAAGGATCGGTTATAATAGGTAAACGTTTTAAATGCCTTTTTTTCTCATGCTGAGAGAGTTGGAATCAGGTAAAAAACGGGTGAAACGGGTAATTGCATTTAAAAAAAAAAAAGAAGATATATTATAAATATTTTAAATAACACAAAACAACTAAATGGTGGTAGGTAATACATCTGATTTTATATACTGCTTTAGTAAAAAAAAAAAAAAAATAAATAAATAAATAAATCAGGGCTCTGGGTCATGTGACAAGTGACAGGCTAACGTAAGTCCGGCGATTCTCAGCTATCATTTAATAGCGTTGTAGCCTAGTTATCTGGTCGGACTCGTTACACCAAAATATGAACATAAGGAGATTTTTAAAACGTCGAGCTCCAAATGACACAAATAGTCAGTCGTCGGGATCTAAGGATACAACACAAACAACAGTAACATTATAATAGTATACAATATATAATAGTAACAGTAATATTTTTCAAAAGTGGAGAGTATTGTGTGACTGTTCATTTTTCTCGTCTCTCAAAATGTTTTAAATGTTTCATGAAGTAGCCTACAACAAAATGCGAAATATAACTTGTTTTTTAATCCCTCTCATTGCCACAGTGTGTTTTGAAAAAAGGAAAGAAAAACTTTAAAAATCTTTTCGTTTTGGTTGAAGATAATATTTTAACGGTGCAAAAGTAGTCCACAATTTCATTGATTCTAATGGCGCTTTTCCATTACCAGTACCAGCTCGACTCGGCTCGCTTTTCGTTCCGTTTTCCATTTTAGAAAGTATCGCCACAAATAGTACCCGGTCGTCATAGCGACGCCTTTCGTTCCTCGTTGCCCCATCAAGCTCTCGCTGGATCCTCTCTTCGGCAACCAAACAAAGGAATGTCTGCACCTCCTCGTTTGACCACGGCGTATTCTTCCGAGTTGCCATAATAATAGTAGTAAGTTTAGTAACTATCTCTGGCTAAACTATTTAAAAATGGCGGGGTTTTTCTGGATACTCCATCTGGCGCGTGCAATGATGACGCAGTGAATAGTGACGATTCTCTCTGACCAATCAGCAGTCGGCATTGTTTTCACGTCACATTTTAGTATCGCCTTAGCTCGCCTCAGCTCGCTTAGAACCTCGCCGGAGGTGGTACGAAAAAAAGTACCCGAAAGCAGGTACAGGTACAACTTTTACACAGTGGAAAACCAAACAAAGGCGAGTCGAGTCGAGCCGAGCCGAGCCGAGCTGATACTGTGTAGTGGAAAAGCGCCATAATTGTGTCCGAACCAGTGCTTGAAGTGGGGAAAAAAAGGTGCCGGTACTCTCTTGAATTGGCCAATCATGACATTTGAGATTTCTACTATGAAAAACAAAACTTGGAGATATTGCTGGTACAACAACAGTTTATTGTTATTTATTAACAACATAAATGTATTTAAACAAGGCGTGTGTGTGTGTGTGAAAACGGAACTCCTCCAAGTGTGCAAGTCCAAAAATACATTTATGGTGAGATTACTAGCCTACATTTTATTTAATTAAATGCATTTATGGTAAGATTATTATATTTTCATGTCAATCTGTGTTCATTTTGAACACTAACCATGCGCTGTATCTTTAATTCAGCGCGTGCAGCGCAGCAGAAATAGACTCTGTGTGGAAACGATCTCTGCACTGCTGTACACACACACACACACACACACACACACACCGCTCCGGGAGCGCATCCGCGTGCAGTGTGAACGCTCTAACCTGTTAACACGGGTGCGGAAAAAATACGCACCACATACGCACTGCAAATGGAGTATATGTGAAACGGGCTTAACTGACGCTTTTTCTGTCAGTGGTAGAGTACATGCGAGAAGTAGCGGTACACAAGAAAAAGTGCTGGTACGCTTAAGAGTAAAATGTAGAAGTGTATCCCCACCCCCCCATAGAAAACATGCCGTATGTACCCTGAGTGTAAACCTTAGCCGCATTCATCGTGAAGCGATTTGCAAAGATTAATATAAAGGTTAATAAAATTTTACACTTACTTTTTCTGGAGGTTCAGCAGGGAGACATGAATAGTTGGTAACGATTCTCTTTTCAGGAGCAGCTTCTTATCAAAATCAGCTTTATAAGTTACTTCCTTCGTTAATAAAGCAGTCTGGTGAGAAAAGATTTGCGAATCGTGCAAACATGAAAGCAGTGACGTTGCTCGTGGGGAATATTCCTTTCGAAAACAAAACTCAGCCACTGTGTCTTCAGCGGTTCGGATTTAGGAACATCAAAATTACTGCTGTGTTCGTTATTACACCCAAGAACAGAACACCACAATCGCTTAGACGCCATTCTGCTCCAGCGTATCAACAGTGACGGACTATGATGACTGACAGCTCGCTTAGGGCTGGGATCTGTTGAAACGCGGCTGTCAATCAACAATCGTGGGAGGGGCGTCCGATTTAGTGACGTCACAAAATCGAACGGCTCAATTTGAGGCAGGGGAAATCATATAAGGAGATTAAAACAAAAACACTGGATGGATTTTTATCATTATATGATGGTTGTGTACAGGAACTGCCAACACACATTTCAGTACAATCAACTTGAAAAAGTGCATGTACCATTATATGACCCCTTTAAAATAAGAAACATTTAAACTGAAATAAATAAAAATATTTATAAAAAGAAAACTAGACATACTAAAATAATAAAAAGACAAAAACACACAACTAAATTAACTAATTCAAACTATTAATAAAAACTGTATCAGTATCCCAATTCTATTATAATAACACTGGCTGAAATGTTACATTTATCAGTTTTTCTCTTTCCATCTCTTATAGCTTTATAAAACAATATAAATAAGCAGCG